>VXBD01003797.1:0-74734 GCA_013399975.1 Indicator maculatus | reverse complement strand
AAAAAAAAAAAAAAAAAAAAAAGAGAAAATAAGTGGTGAATGGATTCTTGCCTTTATTTCCTCTACTGAACTCTTCCTGTGACTTTAATACAGGATAAAAGCAAAATACTCAGCTAAGTTTTTTTACTGTAGCATTTTCTTTTCATTTCCATAGGCATGTAGATAGTTGTGGAAATAAGAGGGGCTATGACACAGCTTTCTTTTATTTCCTTCTCGTCAAGATTTTGCATATCACAGGCACCAGATGTTTTCCTTTGCAGCTTTACCGTGTTCTACTTTTCGGTGTGGCCTTAGAAGCTGAAGTGGGAAGTAATGAAGGGTGATGAAAGACATAGTTAGCATTGTCATAGAATAGAACTTCTTAATTAAATTAATTAATTAAAAGATTAAATATAAATTATCATTTATTCAACATCATATTGGAAAGTATTTTATACTTTAACAGCGTAAAAGCATATTACACCACCAAATTTTCTGCCAAATACCACATTAATATGCAAAGTTGTAAAAGTATTTTTTTCCCTAATATTCATTTTGGTTTTATGGTGATTATGCCTATGCTTACAATTATGTAACATGAAGCCATGAAAGAGACCTGGTTTTTTTCACATAGAGTTGTACAGAGCATCTAACATACCTTTGAATACTTAGTTTAGAAAGACAAAGTACATCACTCTCAAATTCCTGAGGAAGTTTAATAAAAAATAGAAAAATCAGTAGCTAAAGCCCTTGTATTCTCTAAGACCTAGAAACAAGTTTAAACTGGAACATGCAATTTCTGATTTATTTTTATTAATCTGTCAGTATCACTTTGACAGAAATAACCCTGCTGTTTTCAGCACTGTCATGTTGCCTGCTTACTGTTGGTTACCTGTGGCAGAGTGTTGTATTTTTCAGAAAATTAACTTTTCCTAAATCACTGTGATAAAGTGCTGGTGATTTATACTACAATCCTAAGCCTATTGAAGTAGGCTTCTTTTAACCTTTGTGTAGTGTATTTTTTTTTTTTTTTTTAATTCTCAACTGAACTTAATTTGGGGATCTAAACTTGATGCCAGAAATGCAACAGCTGTAGTGCTGCATTTGTTGTCTCTTTAAGCTGGAAAAAAGGTATTGTTTCTTAGGTGCATTATCATTTTGTTAAAGGTGTGTCTAAAGGGGAGAAAGTCTTAGATGTATAGTTTATTAGAATTATGTCTGGGGATTTTGAAAAGTATTTGAGAATATTTAAGGAAGATACAGGCTAGGGTCTCCAACTCTCTAGCACTGCAAAATGCTAACTCTTGACTGGAGTTGATTAAACCTGGAGAAGCTCAACTGTTCCTCTTCCAGTCACTGTTTTGTGTAATATAGAAAAGATTGGACTAAAAATAAATGTTAAAAGGATTGCTTTTCTTTCTTTCCTTTTTTTTTTTTCCTCTCTGAAACTGGTCTATTTTGTGGTAACAATGTCTTTTGATGATTCTTTTAGCTTTACAATATGTACAGTCTTCACAAATTTTATTTTTAATGTTAAAAACTGACAACAAAGGACAAGTGCTGTAATCAGATGATTAGTTAGGCTAATCTATGTTTTTGTGCCTTAACAGGCTGATGCACACTCCTGAACACAACTGCAGCATAAATCTGTTTTCCAAACAGAGGAATTCATGCTTGTCTTAAAAACAAAACCAACACAAAACCAAACAAACTCTGAGTTTGGCAGAGTTTCGTTAAAAAACCCAAAGATTTTAATTTGAATTAGTTGTACACGGTTATTTTTCTAGAGAAGTTGAAGTTACTTTTTAAAGTAATAGATTAACCTACAAAATCATGTAAGACGTGTCTTCTAACAATTTTTCATACTATGGCAACATTTATTCTTCAGAGTTTCACTGTTAGTTTTTCAGTATAAATAAGAAGTGAAAGAAACTGTGATAGGTCTAAGAAACCATTGGTAGAGTATATCAAATTGAATAAATAAGAAATTACCTCATTTCTTTAACATAAAATCAGTGCAAGAAATATATTCTAGATTTCTTTTTTTTTTTTTTTTTCCCCCCCACTGAAAGGTCTAACAGGGAAGCAAGAGAGGCATCGTCAGTGATCCTTCTGGGCATTTAACAATATTCTCTTCGTTTGCCAAAATAGGATTAGCGAGTAGATCTCATCAGGAATTTGCACATGACTTATTTTTTTATATAGATAAAAGGGAGTACATTCCTCAAAGTCAAAGAAAGTTGGGAAAATAATATCTAAGAATTCAAGCAGGTAGAAAGCATTACTGCAATGGTACTGTTTGGCAGAGCATGCCAGGCAAAATGAGCTTGCCAACTTACTTAAAAGGATATGCTATGTATCAGATTCAGGAAAGCTTCTGCTAACTTAATGAATAAGATCCACAGCAGAAGACAAGCCTTGAAAAAAAAACTTAGTTTCTTTTTTTTTGGGGGGGGGGGGCTTAACAAAAAAAAATATATAGTGGTGGTAAAGATTATTTCATTGTCATTAGAAGTCACTCATAAATTATTTGTTGATAAACTTTTTTAGAAAGAGGTCTCATTATTAAAAAAAAGATAGAAATGCAGTGTTTTTGATACATATAAAGCTATTTGTAAAGGCATCTTTTATTTTTCCTGGCATATTTATGACCTGACCTTCTACCCCATCACACTTTAATCCTCAGAAATGTTGAATTTATAGTCCAGATTTTCAAAAATAGAGTTTCACGGCATACATTAGTCATCACCTTCACCGTCTGCTTCCTTTGAAATTAATATGACTTAAAGCAGCCATTAAAATTGTTCCCAAACTCATAGAGTGTGTGTAAGGATTGTTGGATAATCTCCCTCTGTTAAAAAAAAAAAAGTATTTTTTTTTCCAGCATAGTATTTAGAACATGTGCAGATATTTGTGAGCAAATGATAAAAAAGAAAATAATCTTGTAGTCATGAATAATTGTTTTCTGTTATATAATTTGATTGTATTAAAGCTATTTTGATACATCATTTTGAAAAAGATGAAGTTTTCTTGTTTGCATCTGATATTTCTGTCTTGGAGTATCTGTGTCCTCTGTCATAGTTGCTAATGCATATGTGTATACAATTCTTAGACATATGAAGGACCAAAACAAGAAGGTTGCTAATCTGAAGCACAATCAGCAAATGGAGAAAAAGAAGAATGCACAGTTGTTGGAGGAAGTTCGTAGACGAGAGGACAATATGACTGACAACTCTCAACATCTACAAGTGAGTTTATTTTTCATTTGTATTTTAAAACCATCAAAGTACATTCCTGTTTCACTATGTGTCTTTCAGGATGTGCAGTTAATCTTTTCCCATAAAGAGCTGATGGCTCTCTCCTTTCCTTCCAGAGGATACACTACTGACTTCACTTGCATCCATGAAATAGTTACTATTTAGGGTAAGGAAAGAACAATGCAATTCTAAGCCTTCTCCTCACAAGGATGATTATCCTTTCTGGATTCTATTTCTCTGCATTATATTCACAAGCCACACTGAGAGTCTGGGCAGACTTTTGCTTTTATCTGGATGATTAGTGGCATAAAATACAATTTAATTTTTTTAAGGGAATTCAATTGTATAAGAGAATTTCTGCCATATTTTCCCTCCTGGAGATTGAATACAACAGCATTTGAGACTCGTGATACCTTTCCTGTTCTATGTTTCTAGGTGTAGCTCTTCCCATTAAATTCCACTGCTTGGGAGTGAAATTCTATAGCATCATCTGGTTGCATACTCATTTAGTGAGTGTGATTTGATCCTATTAATTCTTTGTGTGTATATATATATATATAGTGGGTTAAAAGGATGAGGATAGATTGTCTAACAGGATAATCGTTAATTTAGGATCCTCACCTAAGATCATTTTACTTGTATGTACTTAGATGTCATGTAGAGGAGCATTGGAGGCAGCTATAGCCTTCTCATTTGGCAGAGCTCTGTGGTTACTACACCAGCAATTTTTTTTCTTACAACGGAAAGAAAAAATTGCCCTATGTTTACTTTCTTTTTTGTTATTTTGAACCTTTTTCTTGGAGACTCTCTATGGTTTCTAATTATTGAATTCAGGCATTGAGATTTGAAAGATAATTAGTTGATCTGGTTATTAGTGCATGTGTTCAAAAGGATACATAAAATGCACACAGAATGTAATAGGTAGATCTATTTTCTTTCCTGCGAACCCAGGGTATAATGTTTCCCAGGGAAGCGAGACAGAAACTGAAGTTCTTCTAGTGATGGGAACATACAGAAATTGAGATGTAAGAGTTCATTAAATGAATTATCTGACAGAGTAGAATATTTGATCACTCTGGATGTTAAATTTTGGTTTATAAATAATATATAGCGTTAATAAAATGTTGTAACAGTAGTGATCTGAATGTTTGAGGCAGGATTTGTGGGGGGACACATGGTGTGAGATTATATGGTACATATGAAAAAAGTTTCTGGGAATACTATACATCTGCTAATTAAAAAGAAAATGAGTTGATATTTTGGTAAATATTGAATTAATATTGTAAACCATAGGAATCTGAGCACCTTTTCTGGCTATTGTTTATAATACCTTCTATATTTAGTGGAAACAGATGATGTTTGTAGACACTGATAGCACTTGCTTGTAGCTATAATTCTTGCTGTACTTGTTACATATGTGAACGACATATTGAGCTGTTAGGGTAAAGCGTATTCTAAAATTCTCTGGCCTGATGTAGTGATTGCTCTTGCTGGCTAGCTGAGAATTGAAGAGCAACTAGACTTTGCTCCAGCCAAGTATCAATCCCTTTTCCAGAAGTACTAAAAAGATGTAATAACAAAGCTAGCAGAGTAATCAATGGACCAGTCTGGGAGTCACTAAGGGCAAACTGAAGTGATCAGTTGACATGCTATTCATTTTGTAGCCATCTCAAGTAGGGGCTGAAGCTCTACCCAGTCAGCTGTCCTCTTGCATTCTGGTAGGTTCAGAAGTCTGTAATTTCTTGCAAGCTTCAGCAGTACGTAATAGATCCTGAGGCTTGTAGCATCATGAGTGTTCATGACACTTTTCACCATCTTTTCAGATAGAAGCCTCTCAAAGCTGGTTCATATCCTAGCATCAGTGACTGCAGGTCAAGTTTGAATTTCTGATGGCCCCATCTCACAGCACTTCAGGGCCACTGATGTGATGGAGTGCCTTGGGATGTCTGGGGAGGGAGTTCACTTTGGTCTCCCTCAGCTATCATTGTGAGTGATGCTCCAGGTGTGGTGTTGGGGGCTATTTGGATCTCTGTAAAATTGGAAACATCAGGGAGCCAGACTTCAAATTAATTCTTGGGAATGAAGAATAGTTGTGAGGTTTTCTGCTTTTTCCTTCTGCAAATCAAGGGCAGACCTGTACAAATCTTGCCAGACATGATGGTCATATATTACAGAAAGCATCACAGCAGGAGAGCTGGCCCTTGAACAATTTATCATGAAATTTTTTGGGAATGGTGTATCTAAAATGCCTTCATTTCTGTCTCTCTCTCTCTCTTTTTTTTTTTAATTGGCATATCTTAAAAAGATAAGCCTTTCTGAGTAATGCTGAGCTAAGAAATGCACAGGTTTCATGTCATAAAGTTGTGTATAATTTCTCAGTTCTCTTTTCAGGGTTTTGAAAAATTAGAGGCGTTTATTTCCTGAGATGTGTTTTTCTTGATACTTGTATGGAACATGTTTGTTCCAGTGACACTCTTACCTCAGTAGAATTGAGAAAGTAAACATATGCATAACACTGAGAACTTCTCTGGATTTGGTTTTGATTCTGATTTTCAAACCTGCAGTGATAACAACAACAAGAACAGTTCTTTCTTTTCTGTTAAGTAAACAATGAGAATGTCCATGTAATAATATTCCCATATATCTCATAACATAACCCCAAAGGAAATTGTGTATGCTTTTGCCTGAGCATGCTTTTCATAAAAATATCCATTTAATAGGTGAATTGAATCTTATGGAATCATATCTGTATTAAGTCCAGAAACACTTTGTGGAAACTTCATGCAAACTCTCTGATGCATACATATCACGAGAGGTGCAGGGATGACCCTGAGAACAAAGTTAAAAAGTTTTTAATACCCTATTGTACTCTGATCTAGAAAGTTTCTGGGTGTTTCCACCTTTTCTTCTGGTTTATCTGCTGAAAAAGTTTTTTACTTTCCTAACATTTTAAACACTTAGGTTATTTGTAACAATTCTCTTCAAGTAGCTTGTGTTAGATATTTTGCTACAAAAATTGGGTTTGAGTGAGGTAATGTGGAGTTATCACTGATTATGAAAATGCCATCTACAGGCAGCTTGATCAGTGCCCAAAGTACTCTGAAATGGATTGTGTACACATGTACATCTTCCAGGTGTAAATATCTCACTTTTTAAACAGAGTCCAGTCTGGTAGCCTTAGTTTGTCACTGGACATAAGCAAGAATTCTGGTTTCTCAATAATTGCATGCTGTTTGGAAATTTTATCTTAGGTAATGAAAAAACATGATGAGGAGAAAGTCCTATCAAAAAGGAGAGGAAAAAAAAAGTGTAGTTAATATTACTACTGTCTGATTCTTGCCATGTGAATAGCGGTGATATCTTACTCACTAAAAATAGCTCCCAAGAGATTTCACAGCTAGTCAGCATGGATCCTTAAACTGGGATTGATTCCTTTACTTTTCACTCTGTGCTTCAACATATAATTTTCATCTCCATAATAGTTCTAGAGATACAGAATATAATGAAGACATAGCACATTGCCATATGTTCTGCCTGTGTCTTTTAAAATAAAATAGAAGCATGGCCTAAACAAAGGGTATACCTGACATTAATTTATTGTGACTTTTGTCTTAATGCAGTGTATTTCCTACTGCATTGTCTCAAAAACTCACACTATAATGTTAATAAAAAGAGGAAGCTAGGGAATGAAGTGAAGTCTTGGAAATAAAAATGAACAGAGCAGTGTAATCAGTTCAGAGAGAGGAAACAGTCATGACTTATGCAGACAGGCATTAGTGTAAGCAGCTGACATAAGGCAGGAGAGAATTCATTGCATAAACACAGTTTTGTATTCATTAATGTTGAAATACATATGCAGTGAGAAAATGCAACCTTTTAAAGAGCTTAAAATCATGAGTTATTGTATTAAAAGTGAATTCTACTTTAAGTATGTATCTGAAGGTGGACCTATACCTCCCTAAGGTGGACCTATATCTCCCTGAAGGGCTTTAATAATTACAAGTGTTTAGATTCTTTATGTTCCTGTCTTCAGAAGGCTGGTCATTTTGTGAGGGAAGATGGAGAAAAGATTGAGATTTTTGCCTTTTACACCATACCTCTGATTTCCACAATGTGCATGTGTGAAATGCACACTACAGTCTAGCTCTGATGGGCAGAATTGCTCCCTACCTCTCATTGAGTTGTGGGCAGAGGAAGAGGGGAAATAGGTGACTTGCTCTTTAATATTCCTTTCTCAATATTATGAGCAATCAGGAAGCACAGATGAGATATGAAAGACATAAACTTTCAGAAATATGTACAGAGGACAGATCCACACATTCACAGATTGCACTGAGTTGTAGGAGACCCTCAAGTGTCATCTTGTCCAGCCCCCTGCAGTGAGCAGAGACACCCCCAACTAGATCAGCCTGCCCAGGGCCACAGCAAGTCTGATCTTGAATTTCTGCAGGGACGGGGCCTCAACCACATCCCTGAGCAACCTGTTCCAGCATTTTACCACTCTCATTGTTGAGAACTTTCTTCTTATGTCCAACCTAAATCTATCCTGATCCAGTTTAAAACCATTGCCCCTTATGCTATCACTGCAAGCTCTTCTAAATGGTCCTTCCCTAGCCTTCCTGTAGGAAGCAGAGAGAGGGAGAAAGGGTAAGCTATGGCCTGCAATGCTTGTGAATATCTTAAGTCTTGCTAAGATTCCTGGATTTCTGCTGTCAGATATAAATATTTTGAAACAAAAGCTGGATATTTTTTCAAGCCTGTGTAAGAGTCAGCTCCCACAAGAGTTTCAGTCTTTGTGCAAATTAATAAAGAATTGTAAGGTTTTGTGACCAGTTCAGTGACAAATTCAGAACATGGCATAAGCTACAGCTAGAATTTATTTCCTCCTTTAAAGCTCTGATGGATTCATTTGTTGAAAAGACAGAGGGGGAACTTAACTTTATTAGGTTATATTGACTAAAAATCATATTTTACCAGAACTTTTCTATAATTAAAGCAGAAGCTTAATGATACATCTGACATTTAAGATTAAGATTTTGATGGTCTTGTGTTGTAGATGTCCTATTTAATATTATAGCCCACACAGAAATATTTTCAACAACCACCTTATTTCCAAAGATTGCAGACTAAATGTTTTTGACTGAATACATTAGTTCAAGCTGTTGCAAATAAAAGGAGTTGATTCTGAGTGTAAGTGAGCAATTTTTGAAATATTTCGTTAAGTTCTCCATATATAATGTATTATGTTAATGAACTAACATATGAAGAAATGGAAAAATCTATTTTATGCCAGTTTCCTGTAATACAGCCACAGAATTCTCTTCAATTCATTGCTTGAAAACGCATTCTTGCATGCTTCTGTTGTCCTTGGTTCCTTGGAGACTGTATTTGGGTGGTTAAGCTGAAGTTTTGTCAATTTGTAAGAAAATTAAAGTTCATGTACATATCAAATGATTTTACCCTTATAAAGCAAGAGTTATGTTCTAGCAAATGGACAGAACCTAGCACAGTACATTACACAATTTGCATAAGTGGTATGTTCACAGATATGTCCTTTGGCATTTCTCTGCTTCTTTAGTTATGGCTGAGCTTTGCCAAGGTACTGTACCTAATAACGAGAACGTCAAAAATGTCCAGCCTTCAGCAAATTGTATAGCTTATATAAAAAATTCATGCAGTTCAGGGAGCTTTTTGTCTTGAAGGGCAGGAGTTGTATTTTCTTAAAGCAGTCATTTTCATGTAGCTGAACATACATATTTAACAGACATTTTGAAAATGTAGGACTTAACAAAACTGTCTTTCTGTGACACGCTCATAATCAATCTATAAAAAAAGATACTTGAGCAGAGACTTGGGCACCAAGTAATAAAATAAACAAGCCTGGGACGATGTAGTACAGTATATTAAAAAATGATTGCCAGATTATAAATGCATACTTACAAAATCAGGTTTATCAATTCAAACACACGTAAGATGATTGAAAACACAGTGTAATCCTCAGAATTCTAACACAAGATCAATATAAATACATATTGTAAACATGGATGGACAGTTAGGAATTTTCTTTCCTTGGCCTGTGGAAGTTCCATAATTCGTGGATAAATTCCATATGTGTTGCTGAAACGTGTGTTGAACTTCAGCCAGTAGTTTAAGATTATGTTGAAGAAACTATTTCTAAAAGGTTTCAGATGAAGTAAAGTATTTGAGAGTCTACAGAGGGCAGGGAGGTTGATTGGTAGGTCTGAGGATCAATACCAGAAGTGTTTTTTTCCATTGGGGATTTACTTTGACATTTGTTTTCATTGTGCAGTGTAATCCCCAGAAGCCAAAACTACTCTTATTATAAAATGTCCCTATAGACAATCTATGAAAAATCTCACTGGAAGATCAGTTTCTACTAGGCTCAGTCTCTTAAATCTTTTTTTCTTTATCATAATTGGTGGGTTGACAGAAATGACTTGGTGTTCTGTGCTATGTTGGCCTAACCAGCTGTAATATTAAGAGCAGTTCTGTGAGTAAAACATTATCAGTACAACTGTTTTATGCAGTTGTCATGTCTGGAGTATTAGTTTGTATGAGTATGTGTAAAATAACATGAATTTCATTCTTAGAACTATTCTGATTTATTACTTTCGAAATTTTAAGTCACAATCTTATTAAACATTATATGTAATGATTAGTACAACCTTTGGACTATTGCAGGGTCTTCTAGAGCATCCCATATCCGAAACGCTGAACATGGAATTTTTAACCTTTCTCTGTTTCTACAGTTAAATCAGAGGAAATGTTTTTCACTGTTGTCAAAGTAATGTAGCTGACTTCTGTTACCCAAGAATAAAAGCTTGTTTTGCAAACAAATTTGAATTTCTGTATTGTAACATAGTTATTTAGAAGTCTGTGAACTACAATTATGGACAAGTATAACTGCTTTGTTAGTTGAAAAGAACATATATGGCAAGGCATTGGAAACAAAAAATCCTGATGGAAAAAAAACAAAACAACAATAGGAAACAGGAAAAATTTTGTGACACACTTCCCCCCCCTTTTTTTTAGCTTTTTTTTTTCTTCCCCTCGATATTTATGTAATAACTCACACATGTGGGACTCCTGTGGTCTCCAGGGGGCAATCGCATTCAACATGCATCAAAAGAAATAATTCAGTTAAACCAACTCTCCCTACCCAGCAGTAATTACCACAGGTTTACACTGAGATATAGTTGCAAAAGGTTAGTCAGTAGGGCATCTGCAAATCAAGTCATATGTCAACTCTACATCAATAACCTTATTATAATAGATGTTAGTATTTCAGCACATGACTGTCCAATATAACATTCCACGTATAGTTCATTTTTAACTTTTACATTGACTTATAGCTCGTCTACTATTTTACTAACTTATGTATTTAAACACTCTATGTTACATAAATTATAATCAATGACAAAACCAATGATTTAGACTGAAATTCTGCAAAGTGAAATTGCAATAAAATGCCTGACCCTATTTGTGTAGCTGTCTTCAATATAAGATGAATATTGAAGCTTTAACCCTGTAACATAAAAGCAATATAATGGATATTTGTATTAGTGTTTCCAGTTTGGGCATTGCTCAACTTACACTTTTTTCTAATTTTCAGTTTTCACAAATGAAAGCTGTTTTCTTATATATAAACTAGCAAAAAAAGAAATCATGTTCTAAAAATGCAACTAGTTGGCTAAATTCTATGCAAACTATATATTTGTATTTGTAGCTTATCCATGGATGTAAGTTTGTTTTTGTTGTTGTTGTTGTTGAAAGCTTGATAGGCTGAATGAAAGTATAAAAAGGTTTTCAGAAACCTCCTGTGGTCTGATTTCTAGCTAGTTTTCTAGCTCAGATTTCTACTTAGTTTCATAATTTGGTCTTGTATTTACCTGTTTGTAACCAGTGCTAGTTGTTGCTGCTGTTTGTAACTCTCCATAATAATTTTGAATAGCATGTAGGTCTGTTACTAATACATCTGGTCAGTTACAGAAATTCTGCTTTTGAGGTAAGCCTAAGCAGAAGTATTTTGGTTGATTGCTAATAAACTAGATTTATACCACTTATCCCTTACTGCAAATGTTCTGTAAACTTACATGGAAAGAGGAAGCTACTGCAGGTGCTTCTTTACATCATCTTTTCCAGAATACTATAGAAAGTTTTCTTAAAATTGTTTATTGGAAATGCATCTTGTGTTTAGAAGCTTTCATCTTCAGAAGATTTTGGGATCAAATTTCACTGTTACACTTTGCCAATCCCTTTGTTTAAATTGTTTGGGTTTAGGTGGGCAGAATTAAGCCTGAAAAATGGTGATGATAGAAAAGGTAAGGAGCTGAGAAAAGGAAGAAGGATTTTCAAATCTCAAGATGAACCATTAGATCTTGTGAAATATACTTCACTTCTAATTTAAACAAATACTATGTGATAAAATTAAACCCAGTTAGAAAGAAACAGTTATTGGACACCTACTGATATTTGCAGTCAGAACAAAGTAATTTTCCGATACTGACTTCTTAACCATAACAGTATGAGACTACATCGTTAATATTTCAAGGTTACTAGCTCTTTTGCAATACATTCAAGTTAAAACAGTGTGCACAGACTGCCAGAAAATACTAATTTGTGACTAAATGTAAAGGTAAGACTTTGTGTTAAACTAAGAAACCACACATTTGACAGAGCATGCTTTATTAATAGCTCACAAAGCATTTTACAGAATGAATATATAGCAAATATATTGAAGGAAACTGAGGCATAAAGAATAAGGGTTATGCAGAAGGTGTCTCAGATGGCTGGTAGCACCACTAAGAAGCATAGACTTCATCACAGTCTATCCAGTATTCCATTTACTGATCTGAATTGTTAACTGATAAGGTGGTGTGATACTAATAATATTTACTAACGAATTGATACTGATTGAGGTACCTAGTACAGGTCAGTCTGATACTGATTTTAGTCCAGTGAGTGACTTGAAAATTGGTCTTCAGCATGTGAAAGGCAAGGCAGACTACAATACCATGTTAACTATTTTGGGGCAACTAGGCAATTTTATTAGTGTCTTGCTCCTCCTGGAATGGTCTGTGATAGCCACATACGAAGGAAAAAAAGAAAGGAATACTGCTGTTTGTAGTTTAGATTTCTTTTACAATGGATGCAGCTGCTTTTCCCCTCACCTCCCTCCCCCCCAAGTAGGTTATCAAGTTAGTCAGATAATTGAACAACAAACAGTCCTGCAGCGGAGTGCGTTAAATTTTATAGAATGCTGTTCTTACAAGTAACAGATAGAGTCCTTACTGCCCTAACAAGCATTTATTTGATCCTCCACTTCTGTTTTTATTTTTCCTTTTTTTTTAATTTCTTGGGAAACAATCTGTTCAGCTTTCCACATCCAAAAAAGACTCCTTCCCTAGAAATACCTTGGAGAAAGCCTAGGAATTTAATAATATCTGTAACATATCAATGTTTTCATTACATGTATTAATACAATTTGAGTTTTTTTCTGTAACATCTTTCATAACTGTCAATAAGGGAAAATGAACTTAAAATATTAGTTTGACGTGGATGAAGTATAAAAACATTAATGCTGAATCTTAAACACCAGAACTATGCACAAAATAGAGATTCCACACCCCCCCGCCATCTGGAAAATAAACTATTTTTGTGACATCAATTAGAAATGCTTTTAAAATGTATTTATTCCTTAGTTGAGTGGAGTTTTATTAAGCCATATTATCTGATATCTGCCCATCATGTTTGTTTTCACAGTTGCTTATTTGCAATGAAAGAAGCATTTTGCACTTATTCTTTAACTGTCACATACTTTTGTCATATTGAGAACTACAATAGTTTTATCCGTCTAGAAGCTATGACAAAGATAAGACAGGTGTATGTGATTCTCTTTCTCCTTTTTTTTTTTTGTAACTTCATTATAACAATGTGAACAGTGTGTCACGAGTGCTAAAGTGCCTTATTTCTGAAGAAAGAATTTTGTGTTTTCTTGCATATGAGGCAAATTCCTGGCTGTAATAAAGTTAATGGAAATTTTGCCACTGCCTTGTCAGACAAAGATTTCTCACATAAAGAGAAAAATAATTTAAAAAACCCTCTACAGACAAAAAAACCCAAGCAAACTTAAAAGGTCATTGAGAAAGCAGATATTAAGTACAAATGGAAACAGTCCATTGTCATCCGTTGTTTACATCTCATCTGTTGATTGGAGTTGTAATTTGTGAGAAAGTTCTTCTGCAGTCAGTTGTAAGGTTTGTCAAGTTTGAATTTTCTGTCTGGTTGTTCTTTTATAAAAACATTTGGCTGCTAAGTCCTAGTAAATATAACTACTTCCCTTAGTACATGCAGTAGGTTGGTAGAAAACTGCTGTCTGGTTTTCATACCTTCAGCAAAGGGCTGATCCTTTGTATGTGGTAGTTTTGTTCATCTTTTTCTTGTGAAACTCCTAAACACTAAAATAACTGGTGCTGTAAGCAGGATAACTAGTATTTCAAACTTATCTTTTGTGTCTTTTCTCTAGATGTGAAAGAAGCATATCCCAAGAGTACTAGAAAGCTAGCACATAAATCATCACCTCATAGCTTCCTGCTTGGGAAATTTGCTGTGAATGTATCCTTGGGATATCTGGATGAAGGTATCCTAAACCCATAGTGGTAGGATATGAGTTATTAACTGTACTTAGCTGCTCGACATGAGTGAATTTTTGTATTGTTGGTTCTCTAAGGTTCTCATTTCCAATTTTTAACTGCAATTAGATTGTTTCCTTACCTAATTAAAAGGTAAGTGTAAAGTACGTTGGTGTGTGTGGCTGCTGCTGAGAATCCCCTCCACACCTAGTGACAGAGAGGGCTCTGAGGAGCCTGGGGCCAGGCAGGGGGAAGCTGCTGGGATATCAGAACTAGGGGCCCTCAAGAGGAGTGACACTGGACTGCGTCAGGGCAGAGCTCACTGTCAGGTCTCAGGGCAGGCCAGCTGACCCCTCAGGGACTGGGAGTACAAGGCCATCCAGGCTATGCCAGACCGGTCCAGTCCCACAGGATCTTGGCATGGTGGACATAGCTGGGTGCTGACAGCAGGGTCTGTCCACAGTCACAAATAAGGCTAGTGATGAATTGCCTCCAATAGCTGTTGAGGAACCCCATCAGGAGGAGCAGGAGATGTGACCAGAGGCCTGACTGGGGACGACAGGCTGCCATGTACCCTCCAGGTCCACTCTAGAGATGAGACACTGACAGCTGAGGGCTGACCTCTGTCCAGGTGAATAGGGATGGTGACAGGTAAATCTACAACATACTTCTGGCAGCTATATGGTGTATTATGTAAACTGTTTCCTTCAACTCACTGTTGGTTTGAACAAGTCCAGGTAGATGACATCAGTTGCTCTTCCCTTATCTGCTGATGCTTTAACTCCATCATAGAAAGCCACCAAGTTCATGAGGTGTGATTTGCCCTTGGTGAAGCCATGTTGGTTAACACCAGTTACTGCTCCTTCATTTTTGGTATGCCTTAGCAAGGCCTTCAGGAGTATGTGCTCCATGATCTTGCCAGATACAGAGGTGAGACTGACTGGCCTATAGTTTCTGGTATCTTCCTTTTTTCTGTTTTTGAAGATGGGGGTTATGTTTCCCTTTTTTCCAGTCAGCAGGGACTTCAGGTTGCCACGACTTTTCACACGTGAAAAACTGGTTTGGCAACTTCATCTGCCAGTTCCCTCAGGACCCAGGGGTGGATCTCATCATGCCCTATAGACTTGTGCATCTTTGCATTCTTTAAATGGTTTTAATCCTGCTCTTTGCTTAGAGTGGGTATGTCTTCCTTTTCCCACTCCCCACCTGTGTTTTCTATAGCTTGGGTGGTATAGCTAGAGCTCTTGGCAGTGAACACTGAGGCAAACTAGTCATTGAGCACCTCAGCCAACTCAATCCCAGTGTGGAATACCTAAGGAATTTTGCTTCAGTGTATCCATAGGTATCGACTGTCCATTCTCATTCTTCATAAAACACTGCACCATCCTTGACAGACATCCCATTCAGAGAAACTTTCAAGTTCTCTTTTTTTCTTAGTGTAAATGAAGCTTTACAATTAATGAGGTAAAGCTGGAAAGCAAGCAAAATGCAGTGTATGTAGTCAAACATGGTACATTAGTGGTTGCTACTGCTCATATTAATTGCTGATACAATATATAGTTTAGTATTAAATATTAGCCTTTTCCCATTAGATAAAATGAAATTGAAACCTTATTTAAAAACTGGAGGCTGAGAGTGATGTTGTAGCAGCTGACATTTTAACTGAACTAGAAGAACCAAGAAATACATTGTATCTGTTTAAAAGAAATTTAAAAAGAAAGCAACTGCACCAAAATAAGGCAGTTGGCCAAAAAAGTACAATCAAAGGCATAAAAGCTTTACAGGCATCATGAAGGCTATTTAGAGAAAATTATATTGACTCAGAGGAAATTGATGCCACCTATGAAAAACTTCTTCAGGAAGACCAAATGGAAACCAGCATAGTTAAACAGCAGGATAAAAGACAAATATCTTTAAAACCCCTGAAATTTGTCATGTTGAAAAAAAAAATGGAATCGTAAAACCTGGCAAGTAAAATATAAAAATCACGAATAGGCAGACCATGAAATGAATGAAGTACAATGAGGATTAAGTCATGAAATGCATTCAAACTAGTAATTTTCCAATGCATCAGAAGGTGGAAGCCTGCCAGAGGATCTATAAAGCCAAAGATAATCAAAACCTATCGAGTACTTCCAGAAAATAAGGTCATGAGGTCAAAAAAATGAAAGAAATTTCTTTCTCCTGCATTTATAAAAGAAGAGCTTGTGTAGTTTTTGCTTCTGGAACTTTTATTGTCAAAGTACTGAAAGATTTATCTCAGAGTATGGCAACGGTAGAAGACATTATACAACAGTTACCAAAATTAAAGTATCATCATCATAAAATCAGTGAATCAGAGAATAATTCAGACTGAGAAAGACCTCAAAGGGACCATCATGTTTAATCTCTTGTTCAAAGCAGTGTGAACGTGTGGTCAGGCCAAGTTGCTGTTAGAACCGAGTAGTCTTCATTCTAAACTTGGAAATTGCAGGTGAAATATATGACTTTATAACTCTAATGTACAATTGGCTTCAAATTTCCTTTTTGCTAGAGGACAGGAAGGTGGCTCATGTGACACCTGTTTCTAAAAAGGGATCCAGGTAAGTTTTGAGAAATTCATCCCTATTGGATATGACATCCCTATTGGACAAATCAAGATAAACTGTTTTTTAAAAAAAGCAGAGTTAGTGGGCATGTGGCTAAACACAGTATCTTGGTTAAAGAGGCAAAGTGTTTTTCTGAAGTCATTCCTCATGAATTCACAAGTCATGGTATTTCTAAAAATTCCTGTGAGAATCTGTGTTGTGACCGTTCAGTGTGTTTTATAAGGCCTGGAAAAGAGAGTGAACAGTTAATGAAGTTCAAGATCAAGGTTTGTTTCTTTGTGCCTCCCTGCAAACTCATAGGAAACTGGAAACTATTGAAAGACAAAACACAGAAGAGCAATTGAATAAAAAGAGAGAGAAGAAAAAAGATAACTGTCATAAAATAAGAAATCCATTAAATATGAAGCTATATAATCACGTTAGTAAATGCAGTACTTATGGCAAAAAGCTTAAATATCACAGAGAAGACTGTAGTTGAAAAGCTTATGCAGAACAGAAAAGAATATTTTGGCAAAGTCAGGTTGATTTATGATGGTGGGAGGAACTCCGTGGGTTTGCATGGTTTTGACCTTAAACCTGCAAAAATATGTTGGATTTGGCAATGTTTCGCTTGGAGGTTTTGGCTTCCTCCAAACCCAGAAGTCAAAGCAACATTTGGAATATGAACCAAGGCCAAAGAAATGGTTTGGCTGAGCTGTACATACCATAACAGCCAAGTTTCACACAACTCTAATTATTGTAATGGTTTTCCTCTTTCTTTTTGTCTTGACACTTTTTTGCAGAGCTGCTTTTCTTTCTGAGTCATAATTGATATATCCAGTAAGTCTTTCTACTGTATGTGCATAAGGAGATGACAAATGACAACTCAAAGTTTTTGTCTCTTATTTTTATGTTACAGCAGAATTTGAACAAAAATGATATAGATACCATCTGAAATGAGGAAGTGTCTTCATGTGCACTTTGGAGATTTTTTGTTTTTTCTTTGGTGGAAGTGATAATGTTAGATACTTTGACTTCATTGTGTGTTTCGGAATAATAAATGACATAATTAAGACCCCAAAACACGGAACAGTTTAAGAAAGGGATATATGATTTCTTTCTATCACTTATTAAAAAGTAACTCTTAAAATTCTGGTAATGTAAATACCACTTTCCATGAAGACAGCTGTGCTTGTACAGTAAATGGTACATGTTCTGCATCTCATTTGGATCTCATGAAACTGTGGGATACGATATGTTCAAGCTGCTGCTCTAAGAAAGCATCTCAAATCCGTAGTCTTTGTATGCACATCAGACATTGTACATATGGTAAATGATAAACATACCATATGGGATTTGGAAAGTTAAGACTATCGAATTCCTCTCCCATTATTTTTTTCTTACGTTGTATGGTCAAATCAAAAACATATTATTCTTCACATTAGTAAGGGGTTATGTTTGTGGCCCCATTTATAAGGTTACAAAACTGATCACGTTTTAAGCTTTCCTTTGGCCTAAAAAAAATTCCTGGTTACAATCAGGTTGTCATTTAAAAAAAAAAAAAAAAAGGAAAAAGGTGTGTGTCAAGTTTGCAGAAGTTCGGCCAATTTTTGAAATACAGGGTTCTGAAAACTTTGCATGTAACCTTAGCCAAATATTACAGCTCAAAAGAGCTGAGTTTAGGGTTCATTTTGAAAACTTCTTTTTCCAGAATTTTATTGTATAGATCATGATGATGTGATCTTGTGAGAACAGTTCCAGTCCTGACACTGTTGCAATTATTTATGTGGTTTCATGATAGTTATTTTTTATGTTGATTTTGTGGACTGGAATAACAATATCCTCAGGTGAACTGTCAGGTATTTATCTGAAAATTACAAATTTAGTACCTTCTTTGCTTAGTTGCACATAAAATTATATTAATCTTACCCCAAAAGTGAAGTTAGTTATGCTGTTGAAGAAATGTGAATTTACATCATGTTCATAATGCATCTTTGAATTGTATTATTGGCAATTATTCTTCATTAAGAACAAAGTAGAAAAGCAGTGACAGCAATAAACTATGACAGTAGGAACCTGTAAGTACTAGGGGAGGAAGCAGAAAACAAAGCTTCTTGAAAAGTTTAAATTAAGAAATGAGGAGAGGGAGAAAAAAAGATAGATTTTGTTACTGTGAATGCTGCATAATCAATCTAATTTCTCTTTTACTACTTGTTTTGAAAAGGACTGTATATCCTGAGTGCATAGGAATGCAGCTCTATTATTGTGTCCCCTTCCTGTAGTAAGTCAATAGCTGAAACAGATTAGGGAGAGTGACACTTTCTTCTGCTTGCATCTCTGTGGTTGAACTCTCTCTGCAGGTTAGCATAGAATTTCCATCCCCCCTCTCCCCTTTTCAGGGTGTGGTGCAGGTCACAGTAGATTTCCGCCATACCTAAAAATAAAGGAGTTGGAAGTATATCTCCTTTGATGTCTCTCTGTCAGATTTTCTAAGTGAAGATTAGTTTTTCAGCAAAAGATCTGTGTAGAATTTATAAGCAGTAAGGATGTGGATGGGTAATGCTTGTTACATATGCAATGTATGGCTATTTCTTTCCATGGAGATGCTACAGGGCTCTTTTCTAGACATGTCATGCCAATGCTGAGGAATATGTGGAGATAAAAATGAAATCCTATTCCACCCTTATTTTATGTCCTTCTCAATCCTCTTCTTCAGGGACAGGCAGCGAAGAGAAGGTTCTACATGTGAAGTCTTTATACATAAACAGGTGACAATCAGGTTGTCATTTATGCTGACGCTTCTGACAGTTTCTGCTAATAAACAGACAGTGAGGCAACTCTATGAAAACTGTAGTCTTGGGGGTAGTGGGGTAAAAGTTTTTGAATAGATACGAAATGCTGGAAAGACGCATGTTTTGTATGAAACCTCGGGCTACCAGCATACAGACTTTTAAACTTAGTTATTTTTAACTTGTAGAAATGCCTACTGCAAACAGTGAAAATGGCTATTTCTTTGTGAAAACACTAGTTGGGGTTGATAGTGGGCTTAATTCTGTGCAGTGTGCCTAATGAAGGAAGTTAGCAGCTGGATAGAAGATTCAGGAATGACACGAAGAATCGAGATTTCCTTTTCATACATCATGAACTGATCTCTTCAGTTGAGGGTGGGAGCATGTTGAATTTAAGCTGTCCTTTTTCTCATTGTACTTATTAAATATTATTATTATTATAATATTATTATTATTATACTATTATGTTAGAATGAAGATAAAGATACACAATTGTCTATAGGATGGGTGAGACTCTATACCAGGGCTGACTGGATTACTTAATCTTACAAACTGTGGACCAGAAATTTTATGATGGAAGACACAAGATTTAGACCTTGAAAAGTAAGAGGTAGAAGATAGGCTCTTGGGATTGTTTACCAAATAGAAAATGACTCTAGGGAGTCTGTAGGTGAATCTGCTTTAGCCATGGAGCTGGCATACAAATCAGTCTCATAATTTTAGCTGGTTCTTTTCCTTTCCAGCCAGGGACTCAATTACCCTGATGTACCCCTACTGCAAGGCACCATTATCAGTTGTGTAATGAAGCCCTATCAAAGGAACATTTTTTGACCTATTCACTAGGTGTGTGGTTCAAGAGTCACAGTCTGGAAACATATAGCCAAAATGTCACTTAGGATAAAAAAAAAAAAGATAAGCAGGTATAAGTCTTTTCAACATAGTAACAAACCCCAACTCAAAGAAACTTTTGTAACTGAAGAACTAAGAAACTCCTGCTCCTAGCAAGCATGGACAGAAGTTTGACTAAGCCAAGTCTGATCCCATTAAAATTATCCTGTTAAGATGAAGACATCTCACTGATTTAATTTGCCCTTCAATTATGCAGAACAAAACCAATAATAATTATTTTTACTATCTAAAGAACAGGTTTACAGGAAAAATTGTGATGAAAAAAGCTGCAGTTAACTCAAGATCTAGATGGAATAGCAGGCTTAATATGACATTTGGGTGGGATCTTCATTACTGGAGTTGTTGAAAATTGCTTCATAGTCTTTAAGAAAAATTGAATTAATGTTTTAATAAATTTAGGGGAACAATGGTTCCCAGAATCACTGCATGACTGAAAAGATGAGCCATTTCTTTCTGTGGGACCATAAAAATGGTAGTTAGCGGAAGGCAGTGATACTATCAGGCAATAGCTGAAAACGTGAAACAGAACTGGAATCCATGGTGAATGATGTTCTTTGTCTGCAAAAGTAACATGGATGCACAAGGTATGTCTCAGAACTTTTAGAGGCATGAGTAATAAGTAAGTGCTTTAACTACTGCCCAGGCATATTGCCCAATTAGAATATTAATATAATAAATTTGAGCACTCTGATTTACATCCTTTTGCATACTACCAGTTCTATACTTTCTAAAACAAGAATGCTTCATCATATATGAAACTGCAGGAAAAAGCTAAAAGCTGGATATTTCTAACTTTGTGAAAGACATTTTTTATAGAGCTTTTTTTTTAATGTATTTTTAACTTTTAAATTCAAAGACTTCTGTACATGGAAAATAATTTGTATGATTTTTCTGTGTTTTCACCTCATGCTTCAACAGCATACCTTGAATGTGAAAACAACTTTGTGATGTAAATCACTAATTTCTCGTAAAAGCCCAGGATAAACTCTAGTCATCAAGGCCTGTAATCCAGCCAGCTGGTATCTTATTTTCCGAGGGAAGAATCCAAAATGGCATCTAAAATGACTTTGTTTCATGAGCCATCTGAACTGTGGTACGGTGTCTTTGGAGACAAATGGTTTCCTGAGATTTTCATAGGATTATTACACCTCAGTAAGTAATTATAAGTGTAATGATATGGCATATGTGCATTTTAAATTCCACTGTTGTCAAGGAAAAATGTCCATGCATTAGTGTAACCCATTGTGATTTACAGCAGGGCACTTGTATCCACTTTACTGAATACTGGAGGACTGAGAGTATCTGTTGGTTCTTATCTACCTACTCACAGCTGTATTTAAGCAACTAATACACATTTCTATAAACAAATTGATTTATAGACAAAGTTGGCCACTGAGAAGTAAAATTTCTCTGAAGGGTAGAAGACGTCTCATTCTTCATTGGTTTAGTGTAGAGATCAAAATTCTGCCTCCTCTTGTGCCTTATGGCGTTCAGTACTAACCATTTAACCCTTATGATACTTGTGAGTTTGTTTCAATTCATAATTTATTTTGGCCTTTCCTAAATATTTATTTTATTTTCATGGAACAGGGAAGAGCTTATACTACTTTTACTCTAGTTACTATTTTTAACTCTTTGATAGATTTTCTTGATTCTAAGTAGAAACAAAGGAATTCGACTTGCATTTCTTTTTCTATTTTAGCCCATTAAGAACTATAGTGGTGTCACCAACAGTGCTTTCTTCACTCTGTGCAAAAGAATGGCTGAGAATTTTCACCCAGATATGAATCTTTCTGCCTTACTATAAACACTTTTCACCGTGAGAAATTTTTTTTCGCCGTTTCAATCTGGCTCCATGGAAGTTTGTATATTCCAGTTCTAATGCTCTGAGGCTGAATTAGTGTAACCTGTGTGACATACCTGAGTGGTTTTTTGGTCTTTCCCCCAGAATGGACATTAGACTTGCAAGCCATACACAGCAGTAGCTTTAATTAGCATGTCTGCAGTTTTTATGATTGGTCCCTGCAGCTTGGGAACTAGTTCTGCAATTCTGCATCACAGCTACTCTCTGTGGCTATTATTATAGTAACGATGCCTTCATGATTAATTGAGAGAGGTTCTAAAGAAGGAATCATCAGCCTTGATATTATTCCTGTCTTTTCATGCAAATAAAATGCATTCATGCAATGTAGGAACTGACACACTGGACCAGGTAAGAGGTATATCTACTTAATATTTTATCCTAGTCAGAAGAAAATACTTTGAAGTAGAACATTACAAGAATCAAGGCATGAAAATGTAAGAAGAGGCAGAGTGTTTTTTTCTTCAATATACTGTCTTAGGTTCTACTGCTTGGTGGCTTTAGGGACCCTTGGAGCTGAAAACAGTATATATATAGTCATGTTTAGAAGCCATAGAACTTGTATGTGTTTAAAATTTTTGGCACTCATCTTAGGGCTGTGAATTATCCCAGATCTTTGAGCTGTGCAACTTAAAATGTCATATTAAGAGTTTTTACTTTTATGTGGTTTTTAAGCCTTTTGCATAGGAATGTCCTTAGGTGCCCATAATTCTAGAGTGTTGAGAAATGGTGAACAATACTTCCCAGTTCAGCTTCTCTATAGCGTTCACGGTCTCACTTCTTTTGCAGTAGTGCATTTTTCAAGCTGAAAAGTCCTGCTTGAAAATCTGCCTTTCCTTATTGCAGGTAGTTTTATGTTGTTTGTCTTTAACTGGGAGAATAGGGTCTTTTCAAAATATTTTTGGTTGATGTCAAATGTTCTGTCTAGCGAGTCTTTTTTGCATTCTAAGCTTGAAAATAAGAAAATGTCATAGGAAGCAGGGATGGAAGGTACATGAAGATATCTTCTAGTGTATCCATAATACAAAGTGAGTATCAGTTATACCACTGTTATTTCTGAGAAAAGTTTTTTTTAGGTTGGTCTTAGTGACCTTTGTAATAATCTTATTCACAATTCTTTGTCCACAGTTATTAAAAGATTTCTCTACTAACTTAGTCTCTTCTTTCTTTGCAGTTTCAGGCAGTTATTTTTTTGTTTTCTACACTGGGCATAGTGAACTGACATCTTTTGTGATGTGCTGAAAATGCCTATCATATTCCTTAGTTTTCTCTCCTTGAAGTTAAAAAACTTGAATTCTTATTATAGAGGTTATGTTTTCCTAGATTTCTTATTGTCCTTGTTGCTTTTCTTTGTAGTCTTTTCAGTTTGTTCACATCTCTGGGTGGATGAAATTTGATCCAGGTCTCCTGCTGAGATCTTGCCAGTGCCAAAGAAAACAGAAGGATTACTACTATGTATACATTTTCCTATAGTGTGTTTTTTGCAACAACGTGACTGTTGACTTGTCACCTTAGTGTCTTGATCCATTTTTTTCAGTAGAGAAAGACAACTTCTTAATCAGTTACTTCTCTTCCTGGATTTGTAGAGTTGATTAGTTTAGCTGACTGTCTGACCTTGCTTTTCTCCCTATTGCATACCATATTTTTTTTCCAGTTCAAATCTCAAGTTTGGCAAGATGTCTTAAAGTTGTGAGGGCTTTTTTTTTTTTTTTTAATTTGTTTGGGGGGGGTTTTTTGTTTGTTTGTTTCATAGTAATGCCATCTGCAAATGTGTAGGGTTATTAATAAAATAATTAAATATCATATAGCCCTGCAAAATCTAATTTTTCAAACATTCTTTTAGTTCAACAGTGAATTTTTGGTGGCTCACTACGGTTTCCCAGTAGCTGGGCATCTGTATTATGTTACTTTCATTTGAATCATAATTTTCTTTAATTTGCTTATGGGAGTATTTCGAGATTTGTTACCAAATATGACTGCTGCTTTTGTCCTTCAATGAAGCCAGTTACTCTGTCAAAAGAAAAGATTTCATTCATTTGACATAACTTCTTGGGAAGTCCATATTGATTCTTCTAGGTGTTTACAAATAGTCTGAAGGATACTACTTGTTCCAGTAAGTCTCATAATCAAAGCTGACTTAGCTATAATTCTTTCTTCTTTTCTATTAAGATCAAAATTATTATTTGTCATTGCCTAGTTTTTTTTTTTTTTTTGGTATAATTCCCTAGTCTTTTGGTATTACAAGTCTTGCCCAAGAGTTCTCAAAAAAGACTTCTGTTTTAAACAGTACTGGGATTTTATCAGCCGTTTTTATTCCTGGGATAAAGCTCACTAACTAATATTAAAAAACCCCAATATTCTCTAACTTATTCACCCTCCTGTCCCCAGTGAGATTTTTCCTTTCCCTCCCTTAGTGCTAATTGTACTAGCTAATTGATCAGCACTGCCTTTATCTAAAGTGATGTGTTACGACCATCAACCTTTTGTTAGTCTTGGCGAAGTAATAAATTTAGAGATGTGTCAAAGAGAGTAGATTTGATAGAGTTAAGCCTCACTCAATATATCTTCAGTAATTTTGTTTGTATGTGAGTTTATTTATGGCATTCTTTTAAAAATTTGCAATTGAAAAGGATAATGCTGTCTCATCTAGTACCAAATGTGTGGATGTTAAAAGTCTTTGGGGCAGTGGAGAATGTATTTCATAATTATGATTGTTAAAAAATCCCAGTGGGGTTTGGTATCTACCACCATCCAGTAACTCTAGCACAGACAGATGGTACAGGATGGGGGAAATATAGTTGTAGCCTCAGGCAGATACTCTACTCATGCAGCTGTTTCATGCATTCTGGCAACATGACTCAGTTAAAATCAAATAACATTCCTTATGCCAATATTTCTTACCTGCATATGAAACCAGTTGTCTTTCATTTTGTAAAAACATGATAATTCAAAGAGCATTAAAAAATGTACTGTTTCTCACACAGAATTTATATCTTGCAGCTGCACACTAATCCAAGTGAAAGGGGGTAAAGTTTCACTTTATCAGCCAATCATAACTTTAAACTGTTTTTACAATTCATCGTACAGTTTTTAAAGCCAGATTTAAGTCTGTATATGAAAAATAGTCTACTTGATGTATGAAACCATAGATTAGTCAATATGTATTTAAAGAAGTACTTCAGAAACAACAGAAAAATGACTTTAGAAAATTTACAGACTAAACTGAGTTATACATGTGGAATGCAAGCGTTATGTCATCAGTACAGTTAGGACTGGGTGATAGGAATATCTGAAAAATACAGCTAATTTGTTCAAGTAACCTCAGAACCTGGCACTCTTAGATAGCTGTCATTTTTAGGTTACTAATCTATCCTATATCCTAACTGCTTGTTAACCTTTCTGAGAACAGTTATACACCAGGTGGAAGACAAAGTGGATCTGTTGTGTCTGGGTTAAGGCTAGACTTGTTCATTATTTCCTTAGTTGGGAATCGTGAAAGATGAGCAAACGATGAAGTTCCTGCTTGTGACTATATGTGCTGTATAAGCATACTAGGAGATTATCTTTGTCCTCCCAAGACATTACTGATGACAATTCAGTTGCACCTCTGTATTGGAAAAGCTGAGTCTTGGTTCCCTTGCCTTATTTAATAATATCCTAGTGATTATTATAATTAAAGAATTATTAATTCCTAATACTAGTAGGGCAGGAGCAAAATAATTATAATGTGCGTACTCAGCACTTCTTGTCACATGCCAGTGCTCAGGTGGTGGTTAATGCTCAAGTCTATGGCATAGATTTGAGCCTCAATTGTATATCCCTTGAATTGTTGCATGCTTCATATTTTTAGTGTGAAAGTGTCAGGAGAATCATAAGGTGTTGATTTGCCCTTTTTGTCTAGCTCAGAAGAAAAGTTTTTTCTTGGGTTAAGATTGTGTTTTAAGAGGAATAAAAGGATTAGAAAAAAACTTTTGTTGTCAGTAATTTTAAAATGTATCTTTCACACCCATGTAATTTAAAACATATTTTTAGTTCTTCAGTTTGTGTTTTGTGTGTGGGCGCTCTTTTGCTTGTTGTTTGTTTTTTTTGTTTGTTTTGGTTTTGTTTGTTTGTTTTAAGAAAGGCTCTGATAAATTTGTTTTAATATGCCAGAGAGTTTTCTGCATTCTTAGAAGGCTCTGGTACTTCAGGAATTAGTCATGTCGTTGTACAATATCAGTTACAGAAATGACTGCATGAGTAACTGTCCTGATCTCCATTTATGCAATGCATTTAAATATGCTTCAACTTAGGTACACCCTTATGTAGTGTTTTGCTAACAAACTCTTGGAAAAGACAGCTCCTAGGACTAAAGTTTTACACATACTGAATCCTTTAAAATTCTGTTTACTATCCCAAATAGATGTTTTAATTGATCCCAGTTTTGGTACTTTTCTGGTTTTCCTCTCATCAAGCTGTTAAAAATATTATTATTCAGCGTTTCTGTATGAATAATGCCTTTCCTGTTTCAGCTTTGTTGTTTAGAAGTAACTTCTACTATGACAATATTTTCTGGAAAAAAAGACAAGAATGCTTAAACACCTTAAATGGGTTTTATGAGTTGACAATTCTACTATAATTAGTCTTCAGGCTACCTTTGGCTCCATGGATTTAAAGCTATCAGAGTTTACTGTTTTGTGAAAAATATGTTTTACTTTGTTTGGACATACTTGTCATAAGTTTCTCAGTATATCATTATCCTATAAAACCTCCCACTGGCAGCGTCTGGAAGGAAAATATATGGTGTAAACTATAGAAGACCTAATGGCAGCTTCCTGCCAATGTTCATTCTTGAGTCAACAACATTTGTTTTTATTTTTGCTTTTGTGAAACTATGTCACAGTCTAGTCTTTCATATAACTTCACTAGTTTTGTTTATCAGCCTAGTAAAGCATATATCCACATCTTCTACTTTCCTCTAATTTTTAACTTTTCGTTCCATGATATCTGTGTTTCTGGTAATACCACCACTGAGTGTTTGCACACATAAATTACACACCTAAAACCACTCATCACTAGAAAATTTACTGCTTCTAATGTCTTTTTCATGAACAGTGGTGTTTATTTCTGAGTTGACTTCTCTGGTAAAGACAGCAATGCTCTTAGTTTTGGTTCAGTTATGTTTGTTTTTCCAAGACACTCATTTTGGATATTATAGTGTATATGGGACCATGTGGTCTTTTAACCATAAGCCTGTTCTGGGAATATTAGCATAGTTTTAGTTTATAAATGCAGCTCTTAGTAGAAGTAATAATGGATTACTATCTGTCTAAACTATACTTCTACGCTGCTGAAGCTAAGGGCAATATGTGGGATCAGAATATATCCTCCTGATGTAGGATATAATTGGCTTTCCTTTTTTTCTTTGAAACCCTATTTGGAGAAGGCGGGGGAGCACGGAGGAGGATTGCAGCCCTTTAAGATAAAGAGCTTGAATCTTCTTTCCTATGTTCAGGAAACATGTTATTTGGTTTGGAAAATCTTTTATCTTCTGGGCCTCTGTTTGGCAGCTTAACTACTAACTCAATTAAAGGAGAGACAGATACTACAGATGGAGTCTTGGAAAAGTCTATGTTATTTGTTTAGAAAAAAACCCTTCTTTAAAAATTCTTTGCCAGAATTTTAGTTGTTTTTTTTTTTTTTTTAATATTAAATACTTGGTGCTTTTGTGTATTACAATGGCTTTTGTGTATTGCAATAGTAGATGTTGTTATTTTTGTTATCATATTTTACTGTGCATTTCTAATAATGAGGGCTACTCTTTTGTAAAGGCTAATTCTCCCTTTTCTTGATGTGGAATGTTGTGTTACATGAAATGCCATGAGATACATCTCAGATTAAACCATATTCATAATGTGGTACAGTAGGATATCAGTTATTCAAACAACTCGTATGACACTAAATTTGTCTGGGTGACTCAGAGTTTGTATCATGAGGTGTCAGTGTCAGATAGGAGGACATGTGCAGCAGGGAAGTTTGGATAACCAGGATCATACTGTAAGCATTTAGATTTTTTGTTGACCAAATCCAGTATGTGTAGAAAGGCCGTATTTCTTCATTCATTTAGAGAAAACCTCTTTTAAATTAGACTATCATATGAATTTACCAAACAGTTCTTGTACTATAAGCCATTACTTTTGATCTTGTCATGAACAGATTTTTGATAAGTGGCACCAGCACAAATATGACACCAGACTTACAAAGCTCTAATTCTGAATAATAATTTTATTTACTAATTATAAAAACTATTTCTTAAAAGGAAAAAAATAAACACTTAAGTTTTAAGTGCTGAACAATCTTCCTGGATAAGAAAATATTCAAAGTGTATCTTATATGTATTTGCTTACCACTGTTGTTTAATTTTTGTGTCTTTTTGTTGGCCTAAGGAAAATGTACAGATACAATTTCATTTTATTTAATTTCTTTTAATTTTTTTTTTTTCCTTTTTTTTTTTTTTTCTTTTTTGGCCTTGAAATGCTATCCTCAGGCCCTTATACCAATCAAGATCAAGAAAAACCCATCTTTCAATAGAAAATGTGTGCAATTTTTTAAACTGCATTGCTTGAATGAATGAGAATTATTGAAAGCTCCTATGGTCTCATTAGAGATTGTGCTTTGTTGAGATGTTTCCCATGGAATTCCTCTTGAAGAGGAGAAAGAATTTAGATGTGTGTGCTCACTGAAGTGATTTTGAAGGTCTTATATTTGCACTAAGAAACTGGAGAAATTACATATTTAGGAATGGAAATTGGTGGTCTTCCAGGCAATATTGGATCTAAAAGTGCTAAATCCTTTAATAAATAAACCTCGATTCAGATTGGAATGTCTTGGCTTGATCTTAAAGGTGATATTATGAGGGACTTCAAGCNGCTGAATACTTTGGAGGTGACATCTCTTAAAACACATCAACACAGTGCTGAGGGTTTGGCTTGTAATATAGATCAAATGCTCAAAAAATTTAACTTACTGAATCATGAATGGGAGATAATTCAAGAGACTGAATAGCCTGTATGAAATAATATACACTTAATTTA
The DNA here is from genome assembly GCA_013399975.1 of Indicator maculatus. NCBI lineage: Eukaryota > Metazoa > Chordata > Aves > Piciformes > Indicatoridae > Indicator > Indicator maculatus. The sequence goes on along the minus strand of VXBD01003797.1, from coordinate 45,647 downwards.
AGCATTAAAGAGTCATCTTTCTGGATCAAGCACCTTGAAATGGATAGAAATTCTCGTCTTCCTTAAAAATTTCTATTTGAGTCATAGTATGTAAACTGCTTACTTAATACATGGCGAATTTGAGAATGTTTTGTTTCATGAGTTTTACCTGCACAAGTAAAATAGCAATTTAATTCTTTAAAGGACTGAACTGCTGGGTATAGCAGAGACTTCTGTAATAAAGTTTGTCTATGGGAGTAAAGCCTGTACAGAGTTGAGAAAGAAAGAAAATATTAATTTATAATGTTCTGTGTAAATAGGCATTTTTCACTCTAATATAGTTTTAATGTACCATCACTTGTGGGATTGTGTGTCCTTTGATGGGGATTCTAGAGCTTAAAAAATACTTCAAATGTACAACTTAGTGTGGACATAGTGATTTTGTCCTCTAAACCCAAACCTGTTTTTGGATGAGAGAGATTCAAGAGCAATAAGATATATGTCGTGATGAGAATTATTATACAGAATATGAACAGTGGCAAGGGTGTTAGTTTACATGAAAGGTCAAGCAGATCCAAAGTACAGTTCTCATCAAAACCAGTTTAAGCCTTCCAGCTGGATTTTTTATATGCTCTGCAACTTAGCTTCTCTTCTTAATGCCCATCTATTTAGCCTCAAAATAGAGTGCATAATATCAGCTTGTAGATCTGCATGTTTTCTGTTTATACGCTTCTGCATTTTGCCTTGTAGGAAGAGGCTCAAAAGACTGTGAAGGAAAACAAATTTTTAGCTAAGGAATAAATGTCAGTTTGTGTTAATTAAAGATTCTGATACTACCTTTTTCTTTTTTTTAATTTCTTCTGTTGAGAAATAATATTATTTTCTTCATCTGGGCATCCTCACTAAACCTCTTTTCTTGGTTCAGTGGTAGTCAGACAATGTAGTTTTGTTGATTGGAAGAGAGCGAGTTCTCTAGCTCAGCATCTTTGTTTTTCCTAATAGTGTTTTGGTTCATTGTTAACTGCCGCTGTATTTCACAAAGAGATTGAGGTGAATTTTTCAGGAGCTATCCTGGAGTAAAAACAGTGTCATCAAATCTCTTTACTTCCTCTTCCTACCTTCAGATAACAGCTGAGGAAAATGTTGCAGTTTCTGGACAGTGTTTTTGTGCTATCTTCCCACTCTGGTCAGTGTTCTCTCTGCCACCTGATTTTGTCCTCCCATATCTGTAATTACGATTACAGTGAGCCATACCTGCAGTTTCTTTTCTGCACATTCTCTGTGTGTGTAATTCTGTACTTTGCAGCTTTGCTCTGCAGCATTGCATGCTGTCTGTGCAATTATGTGTAAGGATCTGCTGCATAGTTTCCTTTTGAGCTAGTGTGCCTGCAGCCTTGTGGGCATCTATGGCTCTGTTACTGCCTTGGCTTTTGCTAAGTCCTGGCAGTGCTGCTTCCAGAGGCAACAGGCTGTGCAACCACCCTCACATCTGGCTCCCGTTTTGCACAAGTAGTATTTCATGAGACTCTTGTTGAATTCAGTTCTTCATCCTGCTCCTCCAGCACTGCTTCCTCCCTCAGGGAATTTCTCTCTAGTGTGCTGATTGAGGGAAGGCACTGTGATCTGGGTCTGACTTATCCACTAAGCTTATTGCTGCATAGCAAGTGTGGGGATAGTTGCATGAACAGGGAGCTATTTGAGAAAGATTTCTATTTACCTCTCTCAAAATTTGAGAGATTGTAAGCTTCCTTCATGGAAGAATTGCTGCTGACAAATTCTAGGTCAGTATTTTTTTCTCCATCATGTGATCGTTTCCAGCTGATGTGTTAACAATGGTAATGTTTAGGTGTCATTCTGTTGTTGCCTGCAGGCTTCCTCTGACTACACTATGGGGTATCTTAACCTGGACAGACTCATTAGCCCTTCAATTCTGTTCCTGTTGACTGGTCTCTTCCTGAACTGACCCTTCAAAGCAGATATTTTTTTTTTTTGTAAGAAAGATTTCCTTCTAAAGAACTTTTCAAATTTTTTTCTTCCTTCCCGTGAGAAGCACCAAAAGTTACACAAACTATTTTGTTCTGAGGCTCAAGTGAAGCTTATTTGACCCATAAAGAAGCCCATATTGCTAAACTTGCACTGCTTACTTTTACACCCTGTCAGAAGCAATTAACTTAGTCAGCTGTTTGTAGTCTTGCTCCATATCTTCTCCTGTGTTTCACCTGTGGCTCTAGATAAATTTCAAGTAAGAATGTAACTACCAGTTGTTATATGAAATACTAAATTTTTTATTAATAAGACTCATATGCATATGGATGTGGCAGAGCTAGAACTTAGCTTTTTCATGTAGAGGAATACTATGACTCTTCTTCAGGTTATTTATGTAGCTGATAATGCATCATTTACAATAGGAATTAATTTTAGTTTTTAAGCATGTAGCGTGTCCATACCACTATGACTTTTGTAGGTGTGCCAAGACAAAAAAACATGACATAGATAATTTTATAGTAAAAAATGCCATAGAATTAAGTAAATGGGAAAGATTATCTGCATTAAAACAAGAGCCCAGATACAGCTTTTTTCAGCATTCATTACCACATGAACATTATGTTAAAACTCACAGTACTAAAGATGGTATCAAATTTCTTTGATGCAGGTATAACCTTGTTACCAGTTGAATGAATCTTTATTTATCTTGCTGCTTACTAACATTTAGCTTTTCACCAAAATAGATAAGAAACTGTATTTTTTGATATTCCTCACATAGAATTATCCAAGTGTTTTCATACAACAACTTTTTCACTGTAATAAATCTTGTTATTTCACAATATATAAGCACATTGTACTACATGGAGACTCTCTTATGTAGATAAACTACCTGTTTGCAGTAAGATTTTACACATGTCAAATGATCCTCTTCTGCCTTTGGAAACATTCTAGGGGAGAAGCATTCCTAACTTTAATAATATATATGGATTATGGATTTAAAGCAGTGGGTAAGTAGCTTTGTGCAGTGTAACCTAACGAGTGTGCTAAGAATCAGCTTTTGGCAAGAAAACTCCCAGTTTGCCCTCTCTCCCTGAAGTTGACCTGGAGGATGAAATAGTAGATGTGTGTATGATTCTAGGCATGCCTTCTCCAAAGATCAACATTTGTACACACTTTAGTCACCTTTTATACGCAGTGCTATTGACATTAACCAGAAAGGCCAGTCTGACAGCGCTGTACTTTAACACCAGTTAAAGAGTTGCTCTGCTCTACTTGCATGGTTTATCTAAAAAGTCTCAACACTGAAATCACACAGCATAATTGTTTTCAGTCTATAAGAGTTCTCTTCCAGATACAATATCCTGTAGGACAAGTGAGTATCCTACTGGAATCAATGTATGTTCAATAGCTAATTCCAACCTAACTCAATTACTTTTTTTTTTGTTACACTTCTGAAAACACCGAACTGAGCATTGTTATTTATCAATATATTTATATTTGCTTTTATTTGCACAATTATAAAACACCTGTAATATTACTTTTATAGTTACTTTTGCATGGTGTCAAAAAAAAAGTAAGTTAAAGCCCTTAGCCAACTTAAAACAATCAAAAACTTGCTCAAATGAAGCTCGGTGGAATGGGAGAGAAAATTAGTAAGATATGACAATAAAAAAAAATTACTTATCAAACGAAACTTTAAGAAAAGGATGCTGTTCTTTTTGTAAAAAGTAAAACTGCACAATTGTTCAGGTGCTTGGTCTTGTTTTCATTACAGTGCACATCTGGATGCCTTCTAGAGTTGAATGAGGTGGACAGCGAGTTAGGCCTTGTCAGCATGAGGTTTACCTTGAACAAAGAATATTTTCTGACTGATTCTTGCAAGACTTTGAATACTGTATTGTTATTGACTTGGTCTTAAGTTATTTTTCCTCTAATTTCTATAACGTTGCAAAAGCAGAATGTGATGCTCATTACTCCATCACATAACTGTATTTTGCTGCTGGTGAAAGAATGTTTATTTGGGGACAAACATTCCAGCTGCGTCTGCCAGCAGTCTTCTGCCGTTTTGCTTTTCACTTTTGCAAGAGATCACATTCACATTTTCATACTGCATTGTCATGCAGTCTTTTCCAGTTGAAACAATTTGAGAAAACTCAAACTGGAGGCCAGTTGGGTTCCATAAAATAAAGTGTTTAAGTACATGATAGTGTAAATGGAAAATCAGTGGAAGCATCATTTTTGTTTACACTTGAGAATAGTGTTTGTTTTCATCTGCCAACAGCACAGAAGATGCAGTTAGCATTGCTTTTGGTATTTGTTATGGTTTGGATTTTGATGATTATTCTATTTAACTGATTATTACCATTATTGTCCAAAATTATTTAATTACGTTTTTCAGTTATCGGTGAAATCATTATATCGATTGTAGGACCAGATAATGAATCCAATAACTATATTGTTGTGCTCTTATATTTTATTGAATTACTGAGGCTTCTGACAGTCAGTATCAAGAAAGTCAATAATTTTAATACAGTTCCCACAACTGTCCTGCAAAATCTTAAATAACTTAATAGAGACTGCTACTTTATTAATCCTTCCATTTAGGATATGTATTTCCTATAATCTGTGGGAGTCCACTAAACTCTAGAATATTTTTATGTAGAGCTGGACACGCATCTCTGTCATAATACCATGCTAATTTTAAGTCACATGACTAGTTGCTGCTGCAGGACAGCCAGCAAGGAAGTACTGAAGAAACTAAAATAGCTTCACTCCTTTACCATGGTCTCTATCAGTCTAGATGGGAAATACTTGCTGTACCTGTACCGCCTTGCTTTTTTGTCTGAATGAAACTAAACCTTATGTGTTATAGGGCTTAGCAAGAGGATTAAAAAATCCTACTTTACGTAATAAAGTAATCCCAATAATGATTTCAAATTCAGCAGCATGGCATCCCATTTGGTTGTGCTGTTGTGTTCCTACAGAGGTGGTAGGCCATTTCACGAGGGCTGCTATTTCAGAGCATCTGGTAATCTGTGTTATACTACCACTGCACTGCTGGTTGGTGTCATTACTAGTCTAGTCCATTATGATTTAAAAAAAAAAGAAAAGGTAACCTCATTTGAAAATTAACTACTATCCTGGATTGTATAAATGTTCTACATAATTTTCTGACATGTTCTTTACTTAGGGTGTTTATTTCATGGCTTGTATACATTCTAGAATATGGTTACTTTTTCTTCTTTGACAATGCCCAAAATTGTGAGAGACAACATATGTCTTAATTTTTCATTTGGAAAGCTTCAGGAGCTTCAGCCTCCATAACTATACTGGTTTTGTTTGACCAGTTTCCTAGGTTTAAAAGCTGTGATGGAAGAAGTCAGGGAGGTGAGGAATTTGGCTATAGTTGATAAATGGGATGGGAAGAGAGTGGAAGGGAGGGTGACAAAGACTGTATTTCCATGCCTTGCAGAGCTCTGTATGACACTTGGCTACCTCTGTTTGTGAAAAGCACCTTGGTAGTTAAACTGTTTAGGCAGTTGTACACTGGAAAAATTTCCATTAGGAACAGGAAGAAACAAGAGGGGTTTTTTTCAGTTTTAAGAGCCGTTAATCCACATGACACATGTTGGCCCTCCTGTAGATACGTAATTAGTCATGAGATAGATTGGTTCTCTGTGTATCCAGCATCCACTGGCACTGGATCCTGGGATGCCTGGCACGCGTCCTTCACTATGCAAAGCATAGGCAATCCATTAGGGTAAAAATCTGAAGTCTCCAGACTGTGAGTGAGAAGAGCTGGTAAGTGGATATTTGTGTGTACAGTTCCAGGTTTCTATCTGTTTTCTCTCACCTCTGTAAATGTGTTATCTATGTCCTTTTAGTCTGGTGACAGAATGAATTTGCCACAAAGAGTAACTTTAAGTAATATAGTCTTTACCTTTTTGCAATCATGTTTCATCGTGGCGAAAAGAAATCCAGTACAGTTTTTATTAAAATAATCTTCACAGAACTGGAAATAATGGAAATTTATAGTGTGTACCTTGGCAAAACAACAACAACAAAACACCCAATCTCATTTCCTTTACAAATCAGCAAATGGGAAATAAAGAACTGGGTGGATTTTTATACTGATTGACATCTTATTACAAAAATGCAGTTCACATAGACTTGTAATAGTTTGTTAAACTTCTTTATTTAAAACAAAACAAAAAAGTACTTACATTGTTTATTATTCTTGTAGTAAAGAAAAGTAAAGAATCTATTAGTGGGATTTATTTTATTAATTTTGTATAGCAAAATAAAATAATTATCTGTGTGTACTAACACAAGGTTAGGTTTTAAATTTAAGTAGGTATGGAGTTATTGTATAGCTACTGATACTTGAAAAAGCCAGTTAGGGAAATCCAAACCTTGTATTTATCACCAATCTAGTTGCTAAAATGAAGTACCAGCCCTTTAAAGATAACTATACTAATAATACCAACCTTGGATGCTGGAAAGTTGCCAGCTCTTCGTGATCCTGCAGAAATACGTTGTACTTGAACTGAGAAAACATGCAATTGTCCCTGCCCCCCCCTTATTCTCACACACTGGAACAGCATTATGTTAGCATGAGTTGTGCTAAGCCGAATCCAATCTGGAATTAAGAATGCTCCAGGGCATTTTTATTAAACTGTCATTCATTTGAACTCTAACCTTCTTTAATTTGCAGAATCTGGTAACACAGATGTATACTTCAGCCACATTTATTTCTTATATTGGTGTGAAACGGTGATGGTAGGAGTTGAAATTGTGAAGCCGCAGAAGAAGTAGAAAGCGTTCATTTAAAATAGCCTCAAAACTTGCTGGATTTATGTCATTTTGAATTGTAAACTTTAGTACCGATTCTAATAAAATCCATGAAGTGCTGAGGTCAGTTAGGCATATTGAAAAAATAGCTTTTATTAGGAAATGTAAGGCATAAAATGAGGTCATTGTCTTGCAAAGGGGAAGAAAACCTAGTTAGTACTGTATTCAGGGCACAGAGTACTTACTAGCAAAGAACTTTGTAGTCAGTGAGATTCTCACAGTAAACTCTTCCAAAACATGAATTCTTATTAATTCTTAAGTTCTGTCTAAAATGGCAAAGTCTGTGATTAGCAGTAGTTAGATTAAGAGATGTAGTGGGGAGTTGGCTTGCAGGCAGTGCCTTGCTGGACACAGGAGCAGGGAGCCTGCAGGTGGTAACTCTGGCCTGCGTCAGGTGTGTCTGCAGGTGTGTCTTCGCTTGGCACTGGTCTACCTCTTGGTGCTCTGGGGAGGGCCCCGTTGTCATGGTGTGCACCATGACAGTGACTGGCCTGCTTTGGCACCAGAGGGACTGGGAATGCTGTCAGGGTTTTAGAGCGTGGTATTGACCAAGAGCAATCACTTTGAGAGACTGTTGTAAATAAAGGTCTTAAAGCTGCAGGGAGGAAAACGATTGGAGGAGATCTTAGAGGTAACAAATAAGATCATGAATGCAAACTTTGTCTTGACCCTTTGTACAATGGTAAAATATTGGTGTGTTACTTGGTCATTATCGAAAAGATACTTCAATAGGCTATTCAGCTCAATATCTGGCAAGTGAAAAAAAACTAAGCAGCAGCTGGAAGGCAGGACTATAATGGTGCTTTGGAGATGAAAGGACTCCTAGATGCATATTACTCTCTAGATGAAATATCCCTAAACACAGCAAAGATGTATCCACCATAGGTCAGTAAGCTATAATTTTTTCACTAGTATTTCTTACAGTTGGACTAAGAGGCAATAAAGCAACAGTAACCTTTTTTTTCCCCCCGTCATTTAAATTCCAATATCAGAGAGCATGTGCTTATGTTAAGAATTTGGTTTATGTTTTACAATGTTTTTTCCCTTTAGACTTTTATGTATAGATAACACTTCCTTAAGTGTCTAAAATTAATTTTCCATTGTACCTGCTACAGCTATATAATAAACACACATTCTGTGTGCAACTTCAGCATTCACACATTTACATTTCATAATAGCTGATTAAAAAAAAATAATAACCCCCCCTTTTTTTGTGCACATGCCTGCCAGCTGAATTCTGTTGTAGTTGTTGGTGAGGCAGTTAACCACATAAATGTACAACTCTGAACTTTAGACATATTCAGAAAGTGATGGCAGAACTTGCTGGCAGATACTGCATTGAAAGTGTAAATCAAAGTATAACTTTCAAATCTACACATTAATGATTTGTGGTTTTCATATTTTTAAAAGTTTTTTTTCAAGTTTCATATTTAAATTTTTAAAGGTTATTTCTCCGTCTTTTAAACTTTGATCTTTTTTGTCTGATAATAGACAGGATGCTATTAATACGTATTTACAAATCCACAGCTTTGTTTTCCACATTTAATTCCCTTAAATGATTTGAGATCTAACTGAGGTGATATATCACAGTGTAGATGAGTATTCAACCAGTCAGCAGGTTGTCTACTAAGTTCTGAACCTGTACGAAGAGGAGTGCAATGATAGTAAAGATATGGAAGTGCTGCTATGTACCTTTTCATGTTCTCTTCTGTCAAACAAATCTGCCAAGTGTGGAATGACTTTGTGTTTAAGGATACTGTCTCAAAGCAAGACCCTGTATGAATGAATAACTTTGCAGTCTTGCATCCTTGTTACTATTTCCATTAATATATGTCCTAGCTACCACAGGCTATTTATGACTCTCTGATTCTGTGAATATAATGATTTACCCCTGAAGTAAATTTTCTGCTGCCAGACAGGTGTCATATGTAGTCTTCATTCTGTATTGTTCTTTAAATAGTATAATAGACCTTATCATGTTCTTTTTTACTTCTGAATTTTATGTTCTGAAAAGCTGAAGGTTTTCTAAATTCCCGTAGTAAGCAATTTATCTTATATCTAGTTAACAATCACCAATGCTAAAGAAAGAGTGGGATCATCCTAACTTACCTACATTTCATACTGTCAGAGATGCAGTTGTCATGAGGAAAATAACTCAGTTGTTGTTAGAGAAATAACAGACATTTAAAGTTCAAAATCAGAGAATGATTTGGGTTAGAAAGGACCAGGAGAATCAATGCAGTCTAGACCCCTGCTCCAAGTAAGCATAACTCGGAAGCTGAATAAGATTCTTCAAGCTTCATTGAGTCAAGATCTGAAAGTACCCAAGAACTACAGATTCTACTGCATCCCTCAACAACCTGTTCTGCACAGAAGGATGTGAATTGTTTCATGAAAAATACATGGATTGTCGTGACCATTTTTATATGAAAATATATCTAAAAATAATCTAATTGTGTCTGTATGCTTCAGTGGCACAGATTAAATAGGTTTCTGGAAATTTGTGTTAGTTCTGCTTTGTATAAATTTAGTTTATTACTTGATGGATTCATGGAAACATTAGGGTTTTTTTGGTACTTAATGACTACTTCTGCTCATTTTAAAAACAATTAAGATGGGAATAGATTCAAACAATCATTTATTTAAAATAATTCCATTTGTGTGTAGGTTTTTTTTTTTATTAACATAGATTTAAGATTTTTTTTTTTAATACTAAGCTTAAAAAGTTCTCTTTCTTAGGTAGAAGAGTTGATGAATGCTCTGGAAAAGACTAGACAAGAATTAGATTCTACCAAAGCTCGTCTTGCCTCAACACAGCAGTCTTTGGCTGAAAAAGAAGCACATCTGGCTAACCTGAGAATAGAGCGAAGAAAACAGCTTGAAGAAATTCTGGAAATGAAGTAAGCACATTGAGTTCTTTAATTTGTAGAAAAATTAACATTGCTACTTTTTAACCATAAGAGAAGGATTATTTTTCAGTGGTTTTTGATGTATATATTCAAGTTTGAATCTAAGGACATGGTAGTAGTTGTAAGACATGTTTTTTTTTAAATACAAAGATGCATAAATTTTCATTTTTATAAGTACTCAACTGACATGAGAAGAATTTTTTTAAAAGCTGTCCTTTGTTATTTGCAAATAAAATATCAGCACAGTATAACTTCCATGATAAATTGGGGGTCGAAGGCCTCATCTTTCAGCTAGAATTCTATGTTGGAGTTTCTGTTAGTGTCAAATTCAAGAAATGGGGTTTAACAACTTTGTGTGGGTGGTGCCAAGTTTGTTGCATTGAATTGGTTAAAAAAGCCTCACAAAACCAAAAAAAACCCAGAACCCAATTTGCATACACATTTTCACTATGTATATGTATACAGAATGACAAAGGAAGACAGACGTGTAATTTAAACTGAACTTCCTACCCACAGTAAAGGTAAATATCTGTAATTATGGAATGTTAAAGCTCTGATATGATCTTTAAAGATGGCAAAAAAGTGAAACTGTTATGACTTGGCTAGACTTCTAAGTGTGTAGTTAACATTCAACAAAGAAAATTCACAGTTATTTTGAAATGATTTTATTGAGGGCGTGAAAAAAAAAACCAAAAAACAAACCCACAAACCAAACCCGAAACACTTAAGCCACATAAAACTTCAGCTAAGTTGCTGTAGATGTCTTTTAAAGGAAGGTAAATAATCAGAAAACTTTGATTTAATAATATTATTGCAAATAAGACAAAGTGAAAATCGAGGCATATGCTTACTATAGTTTCATAAATGTATGTTTTAAGGATGGCTGCCACATAATATAAGCACAGAAATATCATAATGTAAGCATCTGTATTGCCAGTGAAATCAGAAGAACTTCTGCCTTTGGCTTTGATGGAGGTCTATATTGCTGCAGAAAAATGGCAGTACATATGAATTAGAGCAGTATGTGATATTACATTCTATAATAGGTACTTTTGATTTTTAGTTTTCTGATTTTCTTTTATGTGTACACATTATTTCACCTGTGTTAATTCAGATGCTCAGTGCCAGTATATTTCATCCAGTTATCTGTTTTCTGCATAGTGCTTTAGTCTTTTGCTCTGAGTGCATGTTTGTTTTTCATCCTAATGGTAAGATTTTCCTTTTCTTTGTATCGTTACTAGCAGTTATTGAGCATTATGGGAAAACAACCAACCCCCCAAGCCCCCAAAAAACAGAAAGCAGTGTATTTAATTCTGTTATTGTGAATATTTTGGTTGGGCTCACAGAACCTCACAGAACAGCTCTGTAAGGCATGTATCTTCAGTCTGGGAAGTGAGCTTAGCAAAAAATGGTGAAGTTTGAATTTTCTTTTCAGCTGTTCTATTTTTTGAATAAACATCTGTGTGGATGGTACTGGTGGTAAAGGACTCAGTAGCAACTGTCCAAGTTAGGAACAGCTTAAAATTTAAAATGAGCCGTAAACATACTCTCTTTTAACAACTTAAATGCTAAAATTAAAACAGTAAAACTAAAGTTGTCAATTAGCATATAAAAACTACTAAATTCCTAGTTTAATGTGTGTGGCTTGTTAGGTTTGGGGTTGGTTGGTGTTCGGAATCACACAGCTGTTGTAGGAGATAGGAATTAGAGTTAATGAACAAAATAAAAAATATAAAATTGCAGCACAATATTACTAAACACAGCAAATATAACAGTGCTAGGAATTCACATTATTGTATTTTTTTTTTTTTTACTAACACAACGTAAGTATTGAATGAAAGAGGCAAAAATGATCATACATGCTAATTTTTTTCATCTCTGTGTACAGGAAAGCATAGAATCATAGGATGGTTTAGGTTGGAAGGGACCTCCAAAGGTCATCTAGTCCAGTCCCCCTGCTGTGAGCAGGGACATCCTCCATCAGATCAGGTTGCTCAGAGCCTTGTTGAGCCTGACCTTGAATACCTCCAGAGATTACTACTGTTAAATATAAATGAAATAAAAATTTGAACTTTAGATTATTTAATTTAATAAGATACTAAAGGTACTAAAGAGCATAAATTCATAGATCCATATATATTTAAAAGTGTCTTTTAGAAGTAATTTTAGATATATTATTATGTAGTTTCATTTTTTTAAATTGCTCACTGAAACATGAATGACAAAAAAACTCAACAACCCCAAACTTTATAGAACTGCTGCATTACAACAGAATATACTATATAGGGCATTAGTTTTTTTTTTTCATGAACAAGGTATTCTTAAAGCCAGATTGCTGAAGCTAGCTAAGACCTAGACATCCACAGACAAAATAATTCTCTGCTGTAATAATATAGTAGTGTGTCTTCCATCTGATAGTTTAAGATAATTTATTAATTGGCAGCACTGACCATAAATTCTCTTTATAATTTTTAAAATTTAATATTGAGTTATTACAGGTTTTGGCTGCTAGTACCAATTAAATAGGCATGAACTGTGTGTTTAAGAACATTCATGATGATTTCCTATGCTTATATTATGTTCAAGTTCCAAACATAACTCTGCATTCTAGGCCTATCTGGCTGACATTGCCAAGATCCATTTTAATTTACTGGCTACAATCAGCTGTCAGTTTTAGATTACTTCTTCAGTTGTTGTCATGTGTTCTTATATACATTAAGTTATTTAAGGAAGTTTAGAATAAAAATGGGTAACATCTTAATCTTTTAATTTCTGTTCAGTCTTTCTGAACTGGAAATTAAAGAAGTACCCATTAAAGTAAATGTAATTTGCTGAAAGGAGATAAACATCAAGTTATTCTTAATTGGATGCCAAGATGTGATTTAAAAAAAAAAAAAAAGGATTTATTTTAAAGAATTCCAGAGTGTTAAGCTTGGAGAAGAACTTGCATTTGTATGTTACTTTTGAAATATGTGATTTATTTTTCTTTTCCAAATGTCTATTAAAATATTACTATATTAGTTCTGGAGGAAATATTTTTGCTATGGTCATATTATTTTAGCAGTGGACACATAACTCATACTGACATTAATGGATGTTACGCATACATGTTAACGGTAAAATGCAGCATGTGTTCATATCCATCATTTTGCCTAATTGTCTTAGTGCTTTGTGCTCTTCCTCTCTTTCTATCTCTGAGCATTAAAAAAAGAAAATCAATGTATTGTGTTTTATTAAGTGGTAGTTAAAAAAAAAAATCTGTGTTGCATAGTGTGAAAACATTTTAGTATTTCTAAAAAAATGATTATCTTTTATAGAAATATTTTCATTGGTCTGAACTTAAAAATTTGTACTTGGAAATAGATATCAGAGCTACTTTTTCCAGATACTATTTTTGTTTTCTGAAAGTCTGCAAGAAAGAGCACAGCCTTCTCAGAACTACACAGGGCTTGCCCGGAAAAGCTTATTCATTTCGTAATAGGAAGAGCTTCCAGGTAGGAGAAGTGTCTGTGCTGTGATGTGGTGGAGGTTTTTGCAAATGCTTCAGAAATGATGTGTCTGTGGAGCGTGCTTTCCTGATCCCAAGGCATCCACAATGCTTTTATACAGATGCTCTGTCCTATATGGTGGTTCCTTCCTAAACTTACCAAACTGCTTGTAACAAAATTAGATAGCTGTATAGATGAATGAGTATTTCTATACTGCTAAAATTGCTTTATAGATGCATGTGGAATAAATGTCTTTCCTTATGGAAAGTGGATTTTACTCTGAGATAGATAATCTTTTCAGAAATGGGTGAAATTATTTTCCCTATGAAAGCAATGAAGTTTGACCTAGAGAGCCAAGAATCAGAAAAGAAAGTCTAGTGGCTTATGAGAGAAACGATATAAAAATTAATGTAATCTTTTTTGTTACTTCAACTTTTAAATAATAAACTGAAGTTAAAACCAAAACAGCTGCTCCAAACCCCCAGCATTTTCTAACAAAAGTCAGTGTTTTTGTGGTTAAAAGCCCTTAAATTAACTTTCTGTTAATTAATCCTCCAAAAGTCTAAACCTTGCATTTTGAAGATCTGTGAATTCTTAATTTTCAAGATTCGACTCTTAATTACTATTTCCTTTAGCAGTCAACTGAGTACACTTAGTGCTCTGAAGCATTGAGGGTATCCTGAATGAAGTTCTTGCCAAGAGTTTGAAAGGCAATTTCCTTGCCTTTGATAGAGTTCATGCCATCACCTGTGGGTATTGCTAAAGCAGCTTTGTTGGAAGTGACTTTACCCTGCAATCCACTACAAATTTCCAGAAGAGTATATATTTTCCCTTAAGATGAATAAATCAGATTACTTAAGTAATGAAGCATTAAAGGTCTCCTAATAAAATAATCAGCTACTTGTCCTTCCATTCAATAGAGCATTGCTGGGATGTCCAAAAAAAAAATATTTTTAAATTAGATTTTGCAGTAAATTTTCTTACAGTGACAGAATAAAATTAAACATCCCTTCTTTTGTTTATGAATGTCCACATTTTTATTTTTTCTTTTCCCCCGCTGGAAATAATAAATGAATATTGCTTATCTATGTTTTTTAGTATGTTTACTTTATTCATTTAGCAGCACCTGCGTACAGTTAAGGATGAAATATTTGTGGGAAGTAGGGGATAAAAAGCTTTTTCACCAAGCGTTCAGTCCCATCAGCTGTCACTCTTTGCAGAAGTGCTGGACACATACTTTACTTGTACCTGCTGGGTTAGTTGTTCAACTGCTCATCCAAACAAGAAGAGGGCACATGTATTTGCCACTAGATGCCAGTCTCGGGTGCAAGACCATTGTCTGGATCTGCTTGCTTCAACAAACTGAGAATGAGAAGCTTTACAGAGTAAGCAGGAAGCTTGCCTTATTGCAGGGAAAAGATACATCTTGGCTGTTTACCTCTCATCTGGTCTGACTGGTTCCCCCTTTCCTTTTAGTGAAGGAAATTCATGCATGAACAAGTATATAAATGGCTTCAAGTGGACTTTTGAGGATGCTGCAGGGATGAAAGAGACTGAATGGATTGTGGAAGTCAGGGATCACAGCTTAAAGGGAGAAGACTGTAGGATGTAAAACTAGAGAGAGTTTGTAGGGAAGTCAAAATGCTTTATGAAGCATTAGTTTAACATTCATCTGGATTTCTGCAGACATATCCCTTTTTTCCATCCATAAATTTTACTCCAGTAGAAGTTGGGGATTTTGCGTCTGTGTGGCAGCTCAGTAGGAGCTGCAGCTCTGACAAGGACTGTTCGATGTCCAGAGAGTCTAGACATGTTTCCAGCACCTGGACAAATCAGCTCATGTCTCTGCCTTACGTTCTCCTCTTGCTATTTTCATCCATCACCATATCAGACTGGCACTTGGGATAGGAAGGGGAGAGGAACTCAGCATGTTTTCCTTTAGTTATGTCCTAGTTACTCCACCCCAAGAGATTCTGTCACCCACAGAAGAGTGGTTTCTTTCTCATTGCTGTGGGTACAGCTATGGTCAAAAGTGCTCCTGAAATCTCTGTGAGTAGTAAATCCAGTGCATCTGGAACATTTCAGAGTAATTGTGTATGCAGTTCACCTGCTCAGAGCATACACAGGCCAGAAGCATGACACTCATTGACAGGAAAATCCCTGATGAAATTGTAGGGACTCTACTTGCTGTAGTCATGAAGTTAATTTCCTTTTTTGGATTCTTCTTACAGCAGCAAAGCAGGAGAAATTGACAGGGTGATCTCGAGTTGAAACTGAGTTTGCTTGGAAAGCACTCTTTAAAGCCACTTAAAGTGGTAGCTTCCTTATAGACATTGCTTTCTATGTTACAGTTAGGCAGTGCTTCCCTTGTGCCCTTTTCTTTTCAGAAAGGAAAGCAAGAAGGTATGCTGGAAACTGAGAGGTTTACAAAGATATAGGCAAAGATGTTTAGTTTATGGTCTTTTTCAAAATGCTAGTATGTCAAAAAAAGAGCCAGCACCTACACTGGGGATTGTTCTAGGCTAAATAAGTAGTAGCAGATACCTGACATTAAAGGATGCTCTTTAAATTGAAACTTAAGTAAGTACATGAGGGTCAGATTTCCTAGACCATTAATAAAGTATTATTTTGAAAGTAGGATCATTTGAAAATATTTTTTCCTACTTTGTCAACCCTATTACAACCCATATTTTGAGAAAGATAGCTATGAAAATTTCTTTAACATGAATTCATTAACATATCTTTACTTACTGTGTAAGGTAACAGAGTAGTGTATAAATAGCTATTGAGAAAAAATAATTTTCACAAAGCAGTTTACTATTTTTTTAAAAAATACTTTTTAGGGATTATTTTGACTTGTTTCCAATGTAGTAGTGTTATGTTATAAACATGTTCAGTGAATGGATAGCAAGTTGATTGCTTCAAAAATTGTACTGTTTCAAATGCAGAACACTAGACTGTTTTTTAGTAACCTGTGGACTGCTTCCATTTAATTGTAGGATTCATGCTGAGAGTGTAGAGAGTCATATCCCAGGTTAAATACAAACAAAACAGCAGGATGTTGATACAACTGTGACTTCCATAGGAAGTAGTTAGAATGGTAATGTGGTCTCCTAACTTGGGTGGAAAGTCTCTTGTGACTGCTTTTGCCCCACAGACCTGTAACACAGCATGCCTTGACTAACATTTTTGACACCAACTTGCAAACACCATAAAGATTAGAGAAACCCAAATGAAAGCTTTGTTCTCCAGAACAGAAGCTTTCTTGACTAAAATGAAGAGATGTTTTTCTTTTGTAAACAAGGAAGGGGCACAAAGCAATAAAATGTTTCTCTGTGTGAGAACAGAACAACGGAGCTGTTTACTTGGCAAAGCGCTTCTTTCATTTAAAGACATAGGAGTGTCACCAAGTTCCTAGGCACTCTTAACATGTTAAGACAAAAGGATAGTATGCTTTCATTTGACTTTACAAGGTTTGTGATGGTTGAAATTTTATCAGCACAGGAAGAAAATGTGCATTTCTTGTCTTCATTTTGTACTTCTTAAGAGCATAGTTAACTTTCAAAATAGGTTGTCACCTGCTGTTGAAGGTTAGTAAGATCAGTTTGGGATTTCTCAAAAATGTGATAGGCTGTAGTTTGCCTGCTTTTATACAGGTATCCAAGTGAAGGAAGCTGGAGCCTCTGCCTGTGTTTCCTGTTCCCCTTAGGCAGTGGAATAGTACAGTAACACCCTTTTCACAGTATTTCCTTCCCAGGAAGTCAATGTCTTCCTCTCTGTTACTGAATGTCAGTAGTGCTGCTTATGTCACAGAAGCATTGCCTGAAGGGAAAATAGAAATACTTCATATTCCAGAGAACACATATATGGTTATAATAAGTAAGCATATGTTTTCTGATCTAGAAAATTGCTCTGGATTTTAACCAGCTAATTTTATTTATCTCGTGAGAATTTTAGCTTAATACCACACATTTTCATGACTAATGCTATCAAGGATCATAGAAATTTAAATTTCTGACTCTCCATTTGTAAAAATGATTTTCTGGGTTCCTATCATCCATGTGATTTGAGGCATCTGCCGGACAGAAAGGGACTTTGATGGTAACTTTTGTTTCTGATTTTGTTGCATTTTTCTCTACCTGTCCAGATACTTTGCCTCAGTAGAAAAATAAGACAGTGCTACAGCAAACATTTTATGCTGGAAATTCCACAATACTTCTTAGGGGTTTTACTCCTCAAGTGCTTTCCCCAGGACCTGATAGGTAAGGGAGATCAAGGGAATCCTGCAGCTGCTTTATGATGGAGAGACTTAAAGACTTTTCACTCTGGGGAGGGGAAGGCAGGGGAAGGATGTGTTTGAAGTTTGCAGAATCTCAAAGGAAGGCATAAACTGAATGTAGAACTGTTGTTTGCCAGATACCCCAGCATGAGGAATATCAGGCACTCGCCTGAAGTTGATCGGTGATCAATTCAAAAGAGAAAGTAGTGCAGCTTTAGGGAGTGGTTGGTCGGTGACCTTCTGGAACTTACTCGCACAAAGGGCATGGTGGCGTCAGCTGGTTCGGAAAGGACTTAGACAAATTCATGGACAAGTCGTCCATAAATGGCTGCTACTTCATAATCATTGGCTGTTTTTCTTGAACTTTATTCCTAAAATTTATTTTCTCTCTGAAGTATTAACTCTTTCTTCCCACACTGCTTGCTTACAATGAAACACACATAGTTAACGATGAGATTATTTTTAAAGCCAATTATATCAAATCAACTAATACACTCTGGAAAGATTAAACCCCACACTTTCAATAACCTTTGCATCTTCCATTGCCCTATAATATATAAGTGGATTTACAAGATGATACAAATGACAAAATGCTGGTGTTAAAGTGCAGGTTGTAAGAGTGAGATATGACAATTACATGACATTCTCTAGTGACTGAATCACTTAGAAGATAGATAGGATTAACAGCTTGAATGCTTTGAGATGCAGAATATTCTGGTCTTTTGTAATGCAAATTAAAATTTGAAGAAACAATTGCAATTGAAACTTGACCTCTTTGAACTAAAATATTTTTCTGGTTTTTAATTTATAAAAATGTCAGGGCTTAAAGTACACCAGTTTAAATAAATTACCTTGATTCATAGCATTATAAATTTATGTGAGGTGGAATGGTTATTCTGAAAGGGACAATGATCAGAAGGATAGCATATAATAGTGAGAAGGGATTATGAGTTAGTATTACATGAAACATGGATGACAGTAAACTGAAGAGGGTAGTACAAACCTGACGAATGGTAATCCAAGACTGGAATATTCCAAAGGAAAGATATACTCTGAAGTATGTTACTATTTTCTAAGGAAGCTTATTATTTTTATCTAAAGTTAGCTTAACTTTTTAGGTAAAGAAAAAAAAGTTTGTATGCTACTAAGTGCTAAACACTTTATGTCTGCTTTCTATTGCACAACTTTTTTTATTCATGTAAGAAAATATAAGCAACAAAATAATTTTTAGTTTATTTTAAAACTACCTTAAAAGTGCTTTTATTAGCTAAAAAAAAAATTAGTAATGATAAAAATGATTAAATAGGATGGCATTTGTTTTGAAGTTCAGCCTACATGAGAATGTGATGGCCTCCACCTCTGATAATGCACTCAAAAGAGCAAGTGGCTCAAAAGATGTAAAGGAAGGAGTAGGAGGGTGGAAGGAAAAAAAGTTTTTTTTTAAAAAAAGTTGGGCTTCTGTTTCATGGTTTTCTTTTAAAGCTGACTGAATTACACCCTTGTCTGCTGAAACCCTCTTAGTATAATTCCCATTGGCCTCCGTGACACTTAGGGCAGCACTGATCAACTGCAGGCTCCCATATTCCTAACCTCAGCCAACTGAATATGATTCTAGCAGATGTTTCTGCATTTTAGACCTCAAAATACGATGGCTCAGGTTTTTTTCCTTTTTACAGTGGCAAATCTTTGCATATTTGAGATCCAGAACATGCAGTTCAATGGTAGGAATTATGAGCTGAGGGTTTCCCCAGTGGGATAATGCTGAACTTAATGTAAACTCAGATCTTTGAAAATGGAGAACTAAAGACATTTAAATGTCTGAATAATTTAAACCGAATTACTGGATTGTTCTTTAATATTGTATGACAACATAAAATGTGCTTAGAAATGTGTATGATTATTAAAAGGAAAGGGTCTTATGAAGTCAGGACAGAACAAGGTCAGAAGCAATCAAACAGGAACATCTTTCTCAGTGGCAGCAGGTAAAGGTTTGGTTAGCTTTCTCTACCTTCCCATTACTCTTTAGGTGCTATGAAGTAAATCCAGTGCTACCTTCTTCCTGTGCTTCCTCATTCCTATCCTTCCCTGTGCCCCCAGCAAAACAAGTACTTCTCTGTGTGCTGCGGAAAAAAAAAAATATCAAAGTTCCTATTGCTTTATTTTCTCTGCTTGGGTTCTCTTGTGTCTAATAAGGTGCAAGATGGCCTTGAAGTGTTACTTTCTTGTGTCTGAGAGCGTTCATTAATGCTTTTTAGTGTTCTTTCTCTCATGTTTCACAAAGTGTGAGCTCCTGGTGTAGCCTTTCTGCCTGTAAGGACATAAGATTTAGTCTTTTATCGAATTGGTACAATTACACATGTTAGAGTATAGTGTCATAGAGGTCTATATCTCTATCTTGAAATGAGTTGAAGAGTTTCTGTCTTTTAGGGAAAGAAGCATGCTTATTTTAAATCCAAGAGAATTTCACACATTTTTTCTGGTAGTATTTATGCCCTTCCACTGACCTGTGTATAACTTATCTATTTAGAGCGTAACCTTGACAAGACTGATCAATACTCTTTATTAACACAGTGCATGGCATAATGGGTTTCCATCCCTCACTGGCCATCAAGCATTAATATAATAAACAAGGTAATGATAAACACAAATCATGTTCTAACTCTCAACACCATCTAAATAATATGACTCTCTAAATACCATAGTAAAAAAAGAATTCTTCAAATGTCATATGGCCTAACATACATAAGTGTGCTAAAGCACTGACTTTTGAATGAATATCTTTCAATGTGCTGCTGTTTAGCAGAGACTGATTGTGACTTACGTGATTATGGTGGGAATTAGGTTGAGCTTATCTCAGTTTTCTCTGATTGTGAGCAAACTTGGCTATGTCCACTCTTGTGCAGTGTCCAAGGGTATCTTAGCAAAGAAAAGCCTACCCTAAGAGGGTACATTGTATAAGTCTGTGCTACATCTTACAGTCAAGATGTTGTGTTCAGGATAAACATCACCTTAAAAGGACACCTTGGATTGCTTCCTTAGGGTGATGTTGCTTCAATTGAATAGATAAACTTTTCAAGGTGAAAGAACAGCTTGGTGGCAGCACAAACTTATGCAGAATATTGCTAGTGGAAAGATTTTTTTTTTCCCCCAAAAGTTGGTAAGCAGAAATGTTGCATTTGTAAAGCAGTTTCAAAAACCTAAATAGGAGTACTATGCTTATTATGTTGCATTTTAGTATTTTAAAGTATATTGGGAATGCAAGTGAAAGATTTGGTATATTTTTTTCCTTACATTTAATAGTGAATTTCTCAAAACCCATCCAGTTTTCATTCTGTAAATATGTAGGTACTAAAGGAGGAACTGCAATTTACTGGCTTAGATTAGAAATGTAAAAGTCCTTTTTTTGTGGTTAAGCTCTTCCCAATTTCTAACCACACCTGCCTCAAACATGTAGTTTATCTTTGGTACATTCGAGTACCCCAAATTAGACCACACAAGCCTTTGAGGATCACAATACTGCTTCCCAACAAACTCATCTTGCATGCTCTGAAGATTAGTTTATGTGGTTCTTGTTTTCCAGGCAGGAGGGAAAATGGAGACTGATGTAACAAAAACAGTCACTAAATGTACTACACGGTCCTTTTGTTTTTCAAACCCCCTGAGCTTTCTTTATGGCTAGGGAACAGAGGTACTGAGGTGAAAAAGCTGAATTTCAGTTGTATGGGACAGTATAGGTAAGTCATCTCTATGTGCTACACCAAATCAAAGCTAGCATAGATACTTTCAGACCCTTATATTATATGAATTGTGAACGCAAAGTATTGAACAAAACTCTAGTTCCACTTAAATCTACATCCATAAGAATGTAGTTTTATATCCTGCCTTTAGAGTTTTGATAAAGTTCAGTCTGATCTGACTGTAAGACCTGATTGCATCAATCTGTAGGCAGTACTGAGGGGATGTCATGGCAGTTAAATTCAGCTGTCTGCACATTACAGCAAGCTCTGTCCAAAAGACTGATTAAGAGGAGTGTTACAGGTAACAGGAAGAGTGATCTGATCTTTTAAACCCCCTCAGTCTAAAAACAAAAAAAGGTGTGTGGGATTTTACTATATTTACTATATTTGATCATTAATAGCTATTTTTGTGAAATTGGACTATCTCATTTAGGTCTTGAGAAACTCAGTTTTCTGTGTAATCTGAAAACATCAGGTGAGTAGCATATGTCTATAGGGTTTAGGGCAGGAGCTGATGTTGGGACTAGTGTAAGAATCAGTAGCAGAAAAGTAGGCATTATTACGTAACACCTAAATAATAGAAGCCCAAGAAGCGTGGTAGACCATCATATGGCATGTAGCAACCTGATACCCTCTTAACAGAGTGGAAGATACTCTGACATTCATGCACTTAAAAGAAAATACTTTTCACCTATTGAAAAATGTTTGAGTTTTTAGCATGCGTGATAAAAACTTGAGAGCTTTCCAGTTTTGTTTTTGGTGCCCATTACCCTTCTCACGCACCTGAATATTTTGTCAA
Organism: Indicator maculatus; assembly: GCA_013399975.1. Classification (NCBI taxonomy): domain Eukaryota; kingdom Metazoa; phylum Chordata; class Aves; order Piciformes; family Indicatoridae; genus Indicator; species Indicator maculatus. Next base: position 23,619 of record VXBD01003797.1, on the reverse strand, counting down.
CAACTGGAAGAAAAGCAGTGAAATCAAAACAGACTTTTATGGTTTTGGTGGCTGTGTACATGGTGTAATACCCAGCTGCTCACAACTGCTCCTCCCGTCGGATCCCCTCTTAAGAAAAATAGTACAAGGATCCAATCGGGATTACAAGTATTTTCACAGTTTTATTAAGAAATATAATTTGTATATTTTCCTCTCTTAGATCTCCCTTCAACACTTAAATACTGTGATGTTTTGTTTAGTCTAATGTAGGTTGTTGGTAGTATCTAGCCTAAAATTTAATCTAATTAACAGATGAATTTAGGAAATCCCTACTGTAATGTGGCAACTAAATGAGTGGGGGATATCAGTATATGACAGGCAACTTCCACTCACTTAAGGCTAATGTAGCTATTACCTCATTAGAAGTGCAACTTTACACTCTTCAAATAAAACCATTATTGAATTTAAAATATGTATTTGACAAAGGACTAGCTGAAGTTACTTGAAATTAGCTTTGTGAAATGATGCTGCTTTTATTGATACTGACTAGCTTTATAAATGTTTATCTTAATTATGTTTTATTGTGATTAAAAAGATTGCAGGTACTCTGCCATTTCTGTAAAGCGAGCTGGTGGAGATTTTTTTGCTAAATATGGGGGTAGGGTACAAAAAATAGTCCAGCTCCAGAGAGGAGGCCCCTTGCAGGCCATATGAATCCACTTACATGTAAATTGCTTGTCTATATGAATTAAGGTGAAGGTTATGAAAGAACTGCATTTCTGTGTTTATTGTAGGATTTTTGACAGTCTCTTTCCTCTTTCAAGTAAATTTGGCTTAAGTCCACAGTCAGTACAGTTTTAAGTAAACTCCTCTTTTGTTACATTAACAAGGTTATAACATCACTGAGGCAGATTTCCAGCTGCATGAATTGAGGTCTAAGCATGCAGACTGAGGGGATAATTAAAACCTTAGGGTGGGTGAGTTAAACTACCAACTACAATTGGATAAAAGGCTAATTGTCCATAGCAACCTAATACATATTTCTAAATACCTGTGAAATATAGATAAATATTCACAGTCTTTTAATTCCTTTTTGAATTCTTAGATTTGGATTGTATGTTTGGGCATAACAAAAATCAAGAGTAAGTATCACAGTACATTAGAGGCTGTAAGTAAATAGAAACCCAAAGAATTCTTTCCGAAATATTGTTGTATTTTAGTTACTAGTTGAAAAACAGAATTATTTTTAAGGCTTCAGTAATTTTTCTGACTTTCTTTACAATACAGGAAGCATTTTTCTGCAGGAAGTATGAGCCTTGCTGTGTGATACAGTATATCAGAATGGACTGGCCGGTGCTTTGTCAAAATTTGTCATATCTCTTTTTTCCTTCCTCCTTTTTTTTCGTTATTAAGAGTGGAGTTACATACCTTTGGTGACCTTCAAGAAGATGACATAGAGTCAGGCAAGATGATACATTACCACAAAGTTAAAAAAACAAAATGGGTTGTAATGGCAGCTTGTACTGAACTAAATGAATTGTGAAGGCCCATTTGTTATTCATTAGGAGAAGCAGAGCAGATTACTGTTCTGCCTTCATAGGGAGCCTTTAAACTTAAGGTCATTTTACACTAGTACCCTTGTGGCATGGACAGCATTTAATACATTTTTAACAGCTTTTACATTTCCATCGTTTGCAGTAGTGCTGGTTGAATAATTTCTGTAATGAAGGTGTTTTAAAGTAGTTTAGAGTTACTTTGGGGGGAAAAAATACAAGAAAAAAAAAGGAATAATTGGGTTGATGAAGTGACTTTATATACTAAAGAGCTAAGCATGCAGAACATATTGCTATAAAGTAATGTGTGCTGATTCCCACTGCTGCAGAAGTACATCCCTGGGGAACTGTGGGATTAGTGTGCTTGTGTTTTGGGTTTTTTTGGTTTGTTTTACTTTGTTGGTTTTTATTTTGCTTTGTTTGGGGGTTTTGTGGGAGTTTTTTGGTTTTCTTTCATAGGTAGAACTTTGGGGAAGAAAGGCCTGAGGATAGAAATTTAAGATTTTTTTTTTTTTTTACTTATTTTTGAGTTGTTCAGAAGTCTTATGGAGAGCATGCAACCTTTTGGTATATTTTGGGGAACTGTGCATACTTAACTGTCTGTAATACTGTTGATGTGGGCATCTAAGGAACCCAACATAAAATGAACATGGAGTGAAGGGTAGAATTTTGATAAGAATAAATGTTGATTATTTTAATACCTTGCAAATGGTTCAGTGGTACAGTAGAAAGTCAAAACAGAAAGATAGGTACCAACATGAAACAATCTCAGAATAATTTGTTCAAAGGTGCTGAACAAGTATAAAATTCTATTAGTTTGAAGAATGATTTGTAACTTAAGAAAGCTGTAATAACCCCAATTAAAGGAGGTAATTATCTCACAAAGTCATGTTTTATTGTAGATTATAGTCTTTCATTAGCTACCTTGTAATTATCTTGTGGATTTAGCTGTTAAAATCCATATTGCAGTGACTTTATTTTTGTTCAGATGATGCACTCTTTCAAGATTTGTTTACAAACAAGCTTAATTAAGAAAATGTTGATTTAAATGGTGATGATACTTCTCGCAGCAGTCAGTTTACCCCTAATTTTCTTTCTTGTTTAGCAGATTAACAGCATTCATTCTGTACGTCATTGCAGATGGTTTTTCCCTATTTTTTTCCACTCATTTTACTATTTTGTGAGGCTACATTTTAACAAATTAGAAGTAGGTTGCAACCAGCATATGAGAAAGGAAAAAAAAAAAACCAAAACCCAACAACTTAGTTTTTGATGTCAGAAGTAATTTTTTCTGAGGTTTTGAATAATACTTATTTTAAAGGTAAAAGGCTATGCAGCTAGAAAACAGCAATCTTTAAATAATGCTGTAAATACAGCAATGCTTGCTGTTGTTACTCTTTGGACTATATATTTTTTTCAGTAAAATTAGATTTTTTTTTTTTTTTTTTAGGTAAGTGTTAAATGTTTAGTTGCATTGGTAGTACTGACTTTTCTCCTAGTAGAAATATTTGTCTTTTTGCATTGTCTCCATGCAGCCATTTCTGGTTTGTGAACTAAAGCTGTTATAATGAAAACTACTTTAGTCTTTCTAAGTTTTAATAAGTTCTTCATGCATGTTAAAACAGAGTAGTTTTGTATGGTCAGAAAAACAAAACCCTTTTATTTTAGATTTCTAAGTGCAGTGGAGCGATGGCTATCATCCCATGTCAAAGCAATACCCTACAAAGGGCATAGTGCCACTACCTTCATTTGTTAAACTCACTAGTGAGCACATTAATAATTCTGTGAAGATCATGCATACTTATCATAGGAATTGTGAATTGGGCCATAGTATACATTTCATTCATAGTATACATTTCTTTGCCTGAAACTGGTCTGTATTTTTTTCGTTGTTTGTTTAGGTTACCTTGCAACCTTATTTTCATGTTTGTATCTTCTTTATGAGAAATACAAACTAAAGAACATGCTACTAAGAGGAGAGTTTCAATGTTGGGGATGCCCTAATAATAAAATTTAATAACTAAGGCACTTTAATGTTCACTCTGTTAGCTCTTTAATGTAGGGTTGTCTCCTAAGTTGAGGATAGTGTTCTCTCTCTGCTTTAGAAGCTCGTTCTGGTGTAGTAATGAGTCAAACACCTCTTGGGTTGCCCTTATTTGGGCATCTTGTTAGCGTTTTCAGACAGATTTTGTAGCAACTGTGATTGGTAAAATATGAGGTAGCCAGAAAATTTCTGTGTGCCTCCAGAATGTTCTTTGCATTGTGTGATGTTAGGAAGGTCCCTCTGACAGCAGCATGTCAGTTGAGGCTTAGAATATTTCCAGATGTTTATTCTGCCACTGGAAAGTGATGCATTTAGTTACATATTTTTGGCTCAGGCAAGAGTTCCAGGGTTTTAACTGGTTAAAAACAAAACAAATCTCTTGAACAGTGGCATGAAAGATTGGTATAAAAATTCCTTTGAACGCTGATATTGTTTGGTGTGCTCAGGCACTGTATGTCCCCTTTACAAAATTGCAACCCTGTTCGAGCCTTATAGCATAAAGCTTGGTCCAGCGTCTTCATGTATGTAAATTTTCTCCTTTTGATAATACTTTTCCTGCCATCTCTGTGAGGCAGAAGATTCGGATGCACCTTCAGCGAAAGGATCCATGATTGTTTTCTGGGTCTTTTTGTCAAGCAGTAATTGGAGCATTCTGAAAGACTTCTACATGAAATCACTGATTTTTGGCATATAGAAAGGGATAGGCCTTAGTCAATTTTATGCCTTAATAAATAATTTGTGGTTTAATTTTACCCTTTTCTGGTTTCTAGAATCTTGCAAAATTATGGGAGAAAGTCTTCTTCAGTTACATTCCTTTAGGGGGCTAATCCTTAGAATAATAGCAGTGACAGAATAAATGAACACCAGATAAAAAAATTCATGTGGAGAGCAAACATCCTACTTCACTAAGGAAAGAACTGATTTCTGTACCAAGTGGTTCTATTGACATTGGCAGTTGTGGTTGGATCATGTTTCTTAGATGGGAAAATAATAGAGGTATCAGTTATTTCAGGAACCATCATGTCGGTAATATGTAGTGAATGAACAAATACTCAATAAATATTGCATTTATTACATTAACATTTCTGATATCAGACATCATTTTATTCCTACTAATGGAAATGAAAGATCTGATTTTCAGCTAGATTGTAACTAGAGTTTAGATCTTGGATGAACAAAAGCTGACAGATTTCAGCTTAAGGAAGTGAGAAGGAAACTTCTGCTTAAAGGAAGTGAGCTGCAAGGAGCAATAGTCATGACACGGTTGGGCAGAGACAGATGTGCAGATGAATAACCAAAATTAATAGCAGGTACCCTTAAAGGGATGGTTAATCTGCCAGAAGAGAGTCTGTCTCTTTTCTACCCGCTAGTACATCAGCTCATAAAAAATACAAATGAGCTCAATAGCAGCAAGAGCCTTAAGATCTGCATCCTCATTAGTGAAACTTCAGAGAAGCATTTCCTATGGCTCCATATCTTTTTCTACCTTTTAAGAAAAGTTGTTAGCAGGAATGTGTAGACTGAGTTATTGGAGCAGGGGAGAGTGGGAGGGTAGGAAGTAGTGGAATTAATCTGTGGAAGGAAGAGTTTATCATGGATTACTTTGGCAGACAATATTTGAGCATTTTAATGGTGAAAAAAATATTAAAGTGTTTGATAAATGTGTTTTATATGGTAGAGAAGAACTCTCACGTATGGTTTATATTTTTGATTCATGTTAGAGCCCAGTGAAAGCAGCAGTGTAAGTAGATCATATATGATACTCTGTTCTTTCTAAGCTATTAGAGGCGCTTGGTAGGATAGTCTGTTTTGCACAGCTGGGGCCAACCTAAGAAAAAGTGATCCAAGGTTGGACTTTCCTGACAGTTTGTGAAATGTTCATTCATTGTAAGTTGTGAATGTGTTGAAGGATAAACACAATTGCAAATCTGAGTTGGGAAAAATGCCCATTTCAGAAGCTGGAAATAGCAAGACAGGGGAAAGCAGGGGGAAGTTTAGCCTTAGAAAGATTCAATTTCATGTACTTGTGGAAGATCTGAAAAACAAGTGAGATGGACAGCTGGAAAGAAGAGAAGAGGTCACTGGTCAAGAGGAACACTAGGGGTTGTTTAGTTGTAATGATAACTTGAACTGATAAAGTTTGTGAAGGAAGTTTCAGTTCTCTATAAAGAGTTCAGCATTCTACCACTGAAAATAATGTGGAGGATGTGAACAACTGTTCCCTCTCTTCCTTCTGAAACTGCCCAGTGAAAGTTAGGAGCTTGCTTCAAGCACTCTCTCACAATTTATCTCTTTGACCTTCTGTTTTGATATGGTGCCTAAAATATAGCAATTATCTCAAAGTAATTTGTAGTCAACTTTTGGGGTTGCATGGCAAGCTATGTGAATTACTTTTTTTTTCTCTTATTTTTTTATTTGGGATAAAAAATGTTCCATGCCAAACAATCAAAAAGCAGAATTGTAAAATTGGTTGCACATGTTTGTAGTGTAGTGAAATTTATGCCTGACTTTCCCTAATGCTACATCATGATGGTCTTAATCCTGTACAGTGTAATCTTTCTCCAGGATTTCTGGGTAATCCAGTTGTTATATTATTGCTGAAATTGAATGGGTGTTTCTTTCTCTCCTTTGCCTCCACACATAGAGTTACATGTCCTGTATTTCTTTTAATGACCTAGTTTATGCTTATTAGCACCTCTATTTGTGGTTCTTTCCCAAGATGATATACTCTGTCCCTTCACAAGCTCTCTTACTAAGTATTTATCCATGTTCAGGTTTAAAAGAACCTCCATGCATAAAAAGTCTAGATAACAATAGTGATACAGAGCATTGACACACATTTGTAGTGATATTAATCCATCTAAATTTATACTTGGACTATATTTTACTTCCTATAGGTCTGTAATTACCAATTGACGTGTCAGTTCCACACAGATAGAATGTCAAGAGACTCTGAAGCTTTCCTCCCTCCAGGGAACCTCAGAGACCGGAAAAAAGTATTAGCTATTTAGAACAAAATTAGTTGTATAAATTCACAAGTATTAACAGTGTTTGTAGAATTATTGAAATTGTTCCTGTTTAAGAGATTAAAAAGTATTTGTGTTTACTTGCCTTCCTTCTCTACACAACAAATTTGTTACCTGCTGGTTTCATATAGAGTTTATTTATGTTTGAAAGAGTGGGGATGGCCTGCACATTCTCAGTCATCTGCCATATTTGGCATAACGTTGCATAGTTAGTAGCTGCCATTCTGACAAATTAAACTGGTTTCCTATGTCTTTAAGTCCTCTTGGACAATCTATACTTAATCTGTGAATAGTGTTGGGTAAGTGTTGTAAATAATACATGAATTCATTTTATTCTATTGACATTTGACTTTATAATAAAAAACATATATATGAAGAATACTTAACTAATGTGGAACAAAGCAAGTTTAAATCAATGTTTAATAGAAGGAAAAATAAAGTGCTGTTGTACTTTAGTTACTGTCAAATATTTGAGAACATTTTGGCTGTGAGTGTAGTAATGCTTCAAAGTTTTTTCTTAGAAAGATTATACTCAGTTCCTGATTCCTGTCATGATCTAAAAAAAAACCAAAACCAAAAACAAAAACAAACAAAAAAAAATCAAAATTTACACAATGTACTCAAAGTATAGAAACATTGTTTGATACATGTGATAAACAAGTTCCCTGACAACTGCAATAATATACTGGAATTGTGAATATGTGCAAACAGGTTAGAGACAAAATATCAGGCAAAAAAAATGTAGGTTTTGCCTGAAATGTCATGCTTACCACTAAGGTAATTTAAAAAGAATAATTTGTGGAAACTGCATGGCACTGAATCTGTGGCAACATTACCTACCTATTTATAAATCTTAAATGTTCAGTAACGGATGTGTTATTTAAGCATTCCGGTGTGGTACAGAAGTAGTGCTTCTGCAGTTTTTGTGGGTAAATAGAAATATAAAGCTACTTCTCTTCATGCAAGTGAAATTTTTTACTGAAGTCCTTTTCAACATGAGAATTAGGCAGTATGGTAATTTCACACTACTTCAGGCTGTGTGTTTCTCACTTGGCTGCCTGTGCGTTTTCCCAGAAATGCACCTGAAGCTTGAGAATGCAAATATATGCCTCTGATCACCACACTGACATTATTTAGATATTAGAGAATTTTTTAACTCCACGAAGTGCATATATAATGTATGTGATGCTTGGATTAGAACTGCTTTGTAATTGAAATGTTGTATTTTAGTATGCGGTATAGCTAAGTAGGGAGGAATTGAATTGTTCCTGGCTACCAGACCTTTATTCAGTTCAGCAGACCACACATACACTGCACTATGATTATTTTTTGGTAATATGTCAGATCTCTGGCAGTGTTCCTAAGGTCTATATGTTCTGTGTGCATGGATTTACAAGCTAACTCTTCTTTGTAAGCAAATCTGAGAATTCTGTTTCTTCCAAATAAGTCCTAGGCACGAGATCTCTCCATGGACTATAGAGTAAAACAATGCTATTTGTGAGATATGACATAACAACAAAATATTAAACAGGAGCTTAATTCTCCCCATCCTACTCTGGACCATGACATTGGGCCTCCTACTGGGAAGTACAATGATCTATTATGAAAATGACAGCCCCACCTAGGGAGACAACAGCCCAATTCAAAGAGGAGAGCCAAAAGTGCCTCCACTACCACCAGCAGCAATTGAGATCAGCTGGTGCACTAACAATCCCTTGATTTAAACATCTGGTGGCAGGACTTTCTCAGTGGAGGTCTGTCGACCGTGGAATTCTCTTACACAGACACATACATAGTATAACAAAGCCAAAGTTCCTTTATCCTCAGGGTACAATGTAAGGCTGGTTCCCAGGCAGAAGTATTTGCTGATGGCTCCACTGGCATCTAGTACTTCATTACAAGATCTGTCCTTGAGGGGTATAGCCACTGATGTCAGAGGATGAGCTGCTCTGCAATGTCAATCAGTGTTCTGTACCAGCACTCCACAACAAGTAGAGCCCTTGAGGGAGTGCAGTGCTAGAAAGGTTTCTTATTCTTTCATGGGAATTCACTGTTATCACACCTTATCATAGTTTTACAGAGAGATGAGCACAGGTGGGAGCTAGGAAGTCAGAAAGTATGCACTCTCCTGTTCTGCATCCTAGAGCCTGTGTTCAACTACCCAATTTCCCAGCATCCAACTTTAATCTCCTGAAAATGTGAAAATTTAATTTTTATTTTGCAGCTGTAACTCCGCAATGCTTTCCCCCAGCTTTATCGCACCTATAAAATAAGTCTGAGTTGAAGAAAACCTTTCAGAAACACCTTAGCTTAGTGGTAAAAATAACCAAGGTACTACAAGCAGTCAGGTTGCAGTGGCAAAGAGAAGAGAGTGTAGTAATTTAGCTTACAGCTGTAGCTTGGTGTCATGCCTCATGGAGGTGGGGCAGGGGGGATTGCTGTTCTCCCAGGTTACCTGTGAACACTAATATTCTTTTTTTAGCCTGTAGTTGAGTGTTTCTTATAGAGTTATATGAAACCTAAAACCTTCACCATTTTTTAAAGAACTACTATATGTATTTCAAATTGTGAGCTACTAAATTAAACATAACATGACTTATTTCACAACATGGTTAATTGACAGTGTGCTAGGAAACTAAGACCACTCAGTGGAAATAATATTCAACACAGGTATGCAAATCAAGAACAGAGCTGGGAAAGAGGGAATTAATAGGTATCCATGGAATTATGATGTAGCATAACACAGTACTGGTACTGTAGATATAAAGCAGCACAATTCTTCTTCCCAGCCCTCAAATCTTCTACTTTGCAAAGTAAATGTAAGAAAGACGTTTAGCTGAAGAAGATAAAAAGTTGTGTATTGATGTTTGAGTGCTTCTCAAGCTTGTTTTACTTGCTCATCTACATGGTGAAAATTCATTGTGAAGTGTATGTTAAGGAGATGCCACTACTTTAAAGAGTTGCTAAAACTTTAAGTGTAGGTACAGTCTGAAATACTGCAATGCATTAGCTTTCACTGTGGGGAAGGAAAGGCTTAAGTGAGGAAAATTGTCAATGTTTTCTGTGCTATTTTCTGTTTGCTGTCAGAGACAAGTATTTTTAATAGTCCAGTTATGTAAGCTGTATAGTGCCTTAAATTGTTATTTTTTAGTTTCTATTCTCAGTATGTTCATATTAATATAATAGAAAAAATGACACTGTGTGTTAGAACCAGCTTGTTTAAAGACTCTGGTAAAAAGTACATGTAAGTAACTTTCCCATATCTCTCTCAGCTCCTTATGAATGGGAATGGCAGAACCCAGGACACCAGTGCATTTACATACAGCATCCCTGAAGTGATTAAATTAATACTTCCATTAATTCCAGCAAGGAAGTTTTTAAAAGTAATCACATTATTAATCATTCATGTAGTTTTATGTTTAGTTTCTTTAATTATTTTCATGTACTTTATGAAGCTAATTTTACACACATGCTTCTCAGTGAAAGGAACAATGCTAGTTTATATAAAGATAAACATGCTTTCATATGTTAGTATATAGGGAAAAATGTCATTGACAGTACTGCAGAATGTGTTGTTGCTGTTTGTGGAAGATAAATATTTAAAAACCAGGAGAATTTCTTCCTAACACTCTTTAGTCTAACTGTCATTTAGGTTGTTTAAAATTTGATTTAAATTTATTCTAGTTTGAACCTCACTGCATGTTACTTTTAATTCTTTTTCACTGTGTGCTTTGTTCTCAGTTCTGTGATTCTGAGCAAAAGAAACCAGAGCATAACAGGATAAAATTGAATTATGCAGAAGGAGGACATTTATTTCTTACTTTATCTGACAGATTGTTGATTGTTTTGGATATTTAAGATAATACTATATTTATTTCTGTAATAAAGATGTTCAGGTTTAAAAAAAATTTGGTTTATTAATTTCCACTAATAACCCATCTTGAATACATGCAAATAAAACAAAAATAATGCAAATATCAGAAGTCTAAAATATTCTTGAAATTGTATCAGTAAACTTAAGGAATATCCACTCTTATATAAAATAAACACCAATCTTCACCACCTTCCCTCAGGCATAGTTAAGGAGTATTGGAATGTTGTTCCAAAATGGCACGTGTCTTTGCAGTTCTAATATCATCATTATCCAATAGATGCTATCCCACAAGTGGGAAAACAAAAATGTATTCCAGAGCCTTTTCTTCTCTCTACATGTGTGGTAAAAAATTCTATGCACCATATGTCTCTTTACTATATCTATATGGTATCTGCCAAAGTAAATATTTTAATCCATTTATTTTTAGTTGGTATTGCACAGGTCCTCTTAAGATTAAAACAGTCAAAGGTCAAATAAGTTGAGATGAACTCTAGTTTTAAAATAGTTGTTCAGCTCATAATTATGTGTATAGAGGTTTTTAGATATATACATACATACATACATAGATACACATACATACTTGATTAAAAGCTGAGGATGTTTGCTCAGCAGAGAAGCAAAACCATCATTATCTGATTGTACATGGAATCCAGTGGCTGCTAATCAAACCCGGGACTGCATCTGGTTAAACATACTTGGCATAGACTTGTTACAATTAGAGGTTTTGCCATGTCAAGGGAATCTTTCACTCAAAGCAGCGACCCATATTGTACTGAACAAACACATGAGTTTTTAATTGAGAACAATAGCTTAACAAACCACTTCCCAGGACCACTGAAAGAAAAATATGTGCCTGTGGCAATTCTGGCACTGAATTGTGTTTATTTGAATCCGTTTATTCCAAGCCGGGGTTCAATATACCAAGCAAATGAAAAAAAATTTAAGTCAACATGGAAAACAGAGTTAAAGTGAGAAAAATAATGTATGCTGACATGTAATGCCAATCTGTGACTGAAATACTTGGATTTAACAGATCTGTGTGCATGTGCTTGTGCCCTCCCTGCTCTTTTATAATTTTTAAAGAACCTGAAGATCTACACTTAAATTATTTTGTTTCATAGCATATAAATTTCACAATGTATATTGCTATGATATTGTATGTATTGATGTTATAAAGTGAACACTGAATGTAGCTTTTATTACATAGAATTTATTCTACATCTGTACTTTACAATACAAGTTGATAGAAATTATTTTATATTTGGAAATGGTGGGAAAAGGAAACAAGAATGTGCTGAACAGTAAAGAACAAAATGCTTAGTTTGGGAAATTAGGTGTTACATACACTAGCCAGGGCCCAAAATTTCTGACCAGTACATACAGCATTTTGAAATCAATAATACCTGAAGCGTGAGTATATGCCTGACAGTAGAAGTTAGAGCAAGGCACATGAAAAGAGCAGCAAAAAACTCAACACATTATTGTGGTAGTGAAAAATTTTTGAAACCATAGTCTAAAACTACTACAATTATTTATGTTACTAAAATAAAGTTTAAGGTATTTTAGTTCTAATCTCTGCTGTTCTACAGCTTTCTCAAGATTTTGAAGTCACATTGAATAGTTGAATAGTTGGGTTGAACAGTAATTTTTCAACCCAAGATTTCTAGGAGAAAAATGTTATCACCTGGTGATTACATGGAGCTGTACGTAAAGTTGGGCACTCAAAAAAAAAAAAAGAAAAAGTTATCTAGATTAGTAGAAACTTTCCAAGGTTCTATCAGAACTTTTTAAGGTTTATCATCTGACAATTGGTCTTGCACTCAACATGGTGGTTCAGTTTGACTCATTACTGGAATGGACCACCTTCATACCATGTGGACATAAAGCTCCAAGGAGGAAGCAGGGAGGAGAGTGAAAGGCAAAGCTGGCTTGGACTTGAAAAGGCATATGCTGCAGTCACTGTGGACATAGTTCAAGTGTATGATACAGCCTGGTGTTGGTGGTTGGTGGAGTGTTCAACAAGTATCATAAAAATGCTGTAGATGCTGCCACAAACTATGTGGAAATTCTGCAAATATGCCTGGTGAATAGTCAAGGAGCAGAGTCTTATAGCTATGTTTAGTGTTACCGAAATGCAATGGAAATTCCTCAAGAATAACAGATATATAGACAGTGGAGTACCTGTAGTTGTGTGAACTACTGAGTCTTAGAGTTATCATCCTGAGGAAGTTCTCCTAGTGAAGAACTGATTGTGAGAGAGGTGCATAATCCCAAATTTATCTTTGCACACATAAACTTGAGGCTGTTTTACGTGGAAGAAGTAGGACATAATTTGTTGCACTTCTTTATTGGGCTTAGATTTTTTTTTTTTGTAGTTATTAGCAGATCAATACTGTTATTAAGTATGACTGATGTACAAACTCACCCTTACAGTTATTTTTTTTTCTGAAAGCTTTTTTTTTTTCTTTCTGGCAGAACCTATTCCACATCAGATCTTGTCTGACCATATGACTGTCATGCCCAAACAGCCAAGAGGGCAAACCATAATGTGGGGTGCATCAAACACAGCATAACCAGTTAATCAAAAGAGATGATTGTCCCACTGTATTGGTGCAGTGTTAGTGCAGCCTTACCTGGAGTACTGTGTGCAGTTCTGGGCCTCACAATTGAAGAAGGATGTTCAGGTTCTTGAACAAGTCCAGAGAATGGCATCATAGGTAGTGAAAGGCCTGCAAGGCACATCCTGTGAGGAGTATCTGAGGAATTTGGGCTTGTCTAGTTTGGAGAAAGGGAGGCTGAGTGGTGACCTCGTTGCTCTCTACAGTTTCCTGAGGATGGGAAGTGGGGAGAAAGGTGCTCATCTCTTCTCCCTAGAATCCAGGGAGAGGATGTATGGGAAAGGTTCAAATCTGTTCCAAGAGAGGTTTAGACTGGACATTAAAAAATATTTCTTTACTGAGAGGGTGGTCAAACACTGGAACAGACCTTCTGGAGAATAGTTGATGTTCCAAGCCTGTCAGTGTTTAAGAGGCATTTGGACAATTGATCAGCCCTGAGGTGGTCAAGCAGTTGTACTAGATGATCATTGTAGATTTCTTCCAACTGAACTATTCAATTCTATTCCTACCATATTTTACAAGAATTATTTCTGCCCTCCTGAAGATAGCTTAAAATTGGAAGAAACACCATTTTATAATCAGCTGATGGAAATGCAGTTGTTCACACTTCAGCATTTTTACACCACTGAAATGCAGCACTGCACAGATCTTAATGCATTTACAACTATGGTATTAGTTTTGTTAAAACAAGGCTAGGATATTCTTCTACTCAAGGAAATGTACACTGCTTTCTTGTATTATAATCAGTATGTGTGTATTTTTGGTTGTGTGTTGCAAATGAGGTTTCACTCAATTTTAGTAGGATTATGTAACTTTCATGTTATATGATTATGCTGCTGCTGCTGTTTACATTAGAATCTACTGCAAACAGTGTTTGTTAAACTCTGTATTGGGTGATTGGCAATGAAAGTGCTTGAACTAGAGAGTGGGGGTTTTTTTGCCCTCTGGCCACAAGACCTCAGTAATATTGAAAGAGTAACCTAATAAGTAAATTACTTGACTTGGATGATTGAACTGCCAATGTTCTTGTTTTATTCTTTTATGTAATATTGCTAATAAGATAATCTTGAAGCAAGAATTCATTCAAGTAATATAAACTTTGTGTTATCCTGCTGCTCTTATGCTATCATAGTAAGTAACTGCAGCTTAGAACTTTGTTATTGATTTCCTGAAGACTTATTTCAACACTGGGAATCTCCCTCTGGCTATGGCATAGTTTTTTTATTGCTCTTTCTTTATACATTTGTCCCAGAATGAATTCCAACTTGTTGACAGCACAGCCTTGTATTCACAGAGTAGTAGAACTGAAACATTATTGTGACAAAATGGAGCAGAGTGATGCAGTGACTCTGGTTGGTTTGTTTTTAGAAATGGCTTAACTTAGCCATGTTGGGTTTTGTTTCTTTTGAATGGGATATGCTTTTGAGTTAGTCTGAAAATGTAATAATCAGTAAGTCTTATGTTAAACTTTTGTGCTGTGACCTCTGTGGATGGAATGAAAATGTTGTTAAGTTTTCCATGATTGATTTAACCCTCTTGCCTCCATTCAGATACCCTGTCTTGGCTGCAGCTGAGTTTGGTTATGAAGTTATCTCTTCTAATTCAGTGTTGTTTCTATTCTGCTAGAGATGACTGCTCTCCTTTAATATCCTTGTATGTGATTTCTACCCTGCTTCTGTCAAAATGATTAAAATTATTTTGATTTCTTGAATAATGCTTAAGGATTTTTCTAAACTACATCGTTTTAGTAGAAACAGGCTTACAATTATATTTGTAGTTCTGCTATGATACCTGAGGGAATGTGGGTGTTTCCTCACATGATACCTAAGGGAAGGCATGACGTTAAGATTTAGAAAAAAATGAAGTTGGGCAGCTCCATTTTGCAGGATCTTCAGTGCTGTGGCAAGTTAGGATAGTGCTGAAAAATTTGTAAAATGTGTATTAGTAATATGTAGATCTGCTTGTGCTCAGATGAATGTTTTACATTAATTTTATGGCTAGAGTTAAAAAAAAATTGGCTGAAGAATCATCTTATTTGCTGAATACTGTATGTTCTTCCAATACAAATTGAGGGCAAGCATCAGCCCTCAGTACAGATGGACTCATCTTTTCATTCTATGGACAGCAGAGTGTCAGAGGATGATTAGGATTTGTTAATATTTCGACAGGAGAAAGGATGCACACTACATAAAAGAGGAACTGGTTGTTTCCTCTTAAGGTTGTTACTTTGCAGGAATGCTTTGAGCCAAAGTGAATGTTAGTCTATACTGAAAGCCACACTTGCAGTGTGTTAGGTTGTTTTAAAAGTTTTTGTCAGAGAAATCAGAAATTGGAGAGCTACTCTACTGAATCTTGAAGTGTTTATAAACTAGGATGAAGAGCATGCAAAGAATGGAGCCCAACTTTATGTAGGTAGGGACTGGAAGCAGTAATTCCCTGATTCCTTGGACTCTGTGTCCAAGGAATAGAGTTCAGAAAAAACAGCAGCTGGAGGGCTGTTCTAGTCAATTAAACTCGCATAATTTCCTGTTATGATGGGGTAACAAACCTGCAGGGGGTAGGAACATCTTTTCACAAAGAACTTTAACATTTTGTGCTGGTCACATACATGCTTATTTCGGATTTGTAGCAAATTAGAAAAACGATGCTGCTATGACATCAGTTGCATTTTGCATGACTTGCATTTGATGTGGTTTGTGTCTGCAAGCACAACTGGTGAACACAAAGAAAATTTCCTTTTGAAAACACTCTTCCTTCACTACTCAAACCAACTGCCTTTGATTGCTCATTGTTGTAACAACTTTGTGGTGATTGGTGATAAAATACTGGTCCAAGCTAGGGAAATTATTTCATTGCTGTAAACAGCACTACCCATTCTGAAAGTTCTAGAGTGACTTCTGCAGTCTCATGAGAAACGTTAGGAACGTTTTTGTCATAAGAATCAATTGGGTCAGAAGGGACCTCCAAAGGTTGTTAGTCCAACTCCCCTGCAGGGATCAGAGACATCCTAAATTAGATCAGGTTGCCCAGAGCCCTGTCAAGCCTGACCTTGAATATCTTCAGGGGTGGGGCCCTCAACCACCTCTCTGGGCAACCTGTACCCACATGGTAAAGAACTTCTTTCTAATGTCTGATCTAAATCTACTCTTCTCTGATTTAAAACCATTGCCCTTATCCCATCACTACAGGACTTCGTAAACAGTCCCTTTCCAGCCTTCTTATTGTCTGCTCTAGTACAAGCTCTGAAAATATCTCAGCAGAATGTCTCTGCATTCAGTAAATCTTTATTAACATATACATTAGGCATTCCTACATTGCAATACTTTAGACCCATCTGTTTGCTTCATTAGGTGTTTTGACATACTTTAAATCAGGACCTTATCCTGTAGTGTAGACCCCTGATATTTTCTTTTGCTTATTGCTACTAGCATATGTGGAAATGAATTCATTTACCCAGCTGGGTATTTTTTCAAACTTAACATGGGAGCTTGTTCTGTAAATGATAATTTTCCATGGCTTGCTTGTTTGAAATGGGCATATTACTTCTCCCCGGGCCATAAATCTTCATCCTGCTTTCCTAGTAAATTGTTCTACCATATCAATTTGCACCATAAGGAGATTAAGAGAAAGAGGATAGTATCATGGCCACTATGTTAGGAGAGTTAGTTCTGTTGTGGCAATTTGTGAGAAAATTGCATAATCATTATGGAAGTTTATTCTTGTGACTTTTGAAATGCTAAAGAATTTTGAAGGGACAATGGGCTGTACAAGAAAGCTTCTGAGTGTATATAATATTTAATATACAGCAAATAACTAGTGAAATATGTATATTCAGCTTGAAAGGTTTAATTTTAAATAGACTTTTTTCCTTCTTAAAGTTTGTCTTGGGTCCTGTCTCTAAGAACACCTTAAGATGGTTCCCAGAGTGTCAGTATCCTTTTGCAGAGATGAGCATAATCTGAGAAAATAATGTGTAACTTTTAGTCTATTTAAGGAGTTATTTTTTGCAGGAGTTTCAGGCAATTATGAAATTGGTAGACATTGATCTCTAATTAATGTTTATAATTCAAAAAACCCCACTAAATTGGTAATAATTTTTCCTATATTTTCACAAAAATATGTTGTCCTTTAAGTTTAAAATCTCTAACAAAAAGTATTAGAATTATCTCTTAATGTGATTTTACTGCTAGTGGTAGGTTATTCATTCTTCATCCTAAATGTCTGTAGATACGAAAAATTTATGGTAGTGATATATAGTTTCTGTCTTTCCAGTGCATCATATCTTATATCAAGAAAGTATTTTCAATGTCTGTTGCATTAGAGAATTTGGAAATGCAAATTTATAAAAGGAAAATAAATGATGCCAAGTGTAGCATTAAACTCTCCTTCAGTACAAAATCTTTGGTAATCCATTAAATTTCCCTCATCTGTCACTCAAACCTTAGTAGCAGAATACATTTTTTTTATTGGAGTAAAGAACTCCAAACAGCTAATTTCTTTCTTTATGAGTGATACTCACAAAGTATTTTTTCACATTAACTTACAGTAAACCATCTTGTAGTGCTGGTGACAAGAGAACAGTAGTCTTCCCAGATCCACAGGATTTGGCATCCCTATTTGTTGTAGCCCACTGATCTTGTTTCTTTTGGCATCATCACAACCTGCTGGTTTTCAAGTAACCACTTCCTTGGTCCATCCATATTCTCCTATCTTATGAGCATGCAATAAATATGGAAGCACTTTCCTCTATTTTTTTTCTGGCAACTTTGTCAAGGCAAGTTAGTGCAAATTTAAGTGAGTCAGGGTACTTTGCATCAATTCTTTATGCTTCAGTGAATATCGCCTTTTGTATCTGAGGTAAAATTATGTACTTAATGCATTAAATTGCAAGGATATTTTTCTTCTTTCCCATAATTTCTGTTGCAT
This sequence comes from Indicator maculatus, assembly GCA_013399975.1. Lineage (NCBI taxonomy): Eukaryota > Metazoa > Chordata > Aves > Piciformes > Indicatoridae > Indicator > Indicator maculatus. Next base: position 5,599 of record VXBD01003797.1, on the reverse strand, counting down.
AGTACACTAAATGCTGCATTTTTCTCATTCACTCTCCTTTTAAAATGACAGAGTGAAAATTAGACACTGTGAAGTCTGGCGATTTTGACTTTGATTAAATCAAACAGGCTGTCACTAGCAGTTTTTGGCAGCATTATCACATGAATTGTAATTAATTTAAATTTTAAGGAAGAGTGGTTTCAAAGTAACAGTGGATACCATCCTTGAAAACTGCTGATTGAGATTACATTTACTTTTATTCAGACAGTAAGGTATCTCCTAGCAAGATTACCATGCATGTCAATTCGATAACATATGGTGACATGTAAGGAAAAATTTCATTGTAGTCATGTTATTTCAGTGTGCACAGATGAGCTCTTCCTTAGGCTGTTGAGAGGGGGTCATTCATCACATCGTCTAATGGAAGTCATATGTTCTGGAAATGTACTTTAGCTATTTCTATCTCCTATCTAGAATAAATAAATATAAATTGAAGGGTACGGTTATCATTTGGAGATAACAGGATATAAAGGAGCTTTCAGTCATTCTGGAAAGAGTCACTTGCTTTGTGGTAGTTCAGAGAATATGTTTTGTAGAGTCCTTTCAACTGTTTTTTTTTAAATTTAATCTGAACTTGGCAAAGGAAGAACTCAAAAAGTAACTGTTGTCCTGCTGATATGTGTGCATTAGAGTCACTGATAAGTGGATAAGTGTTTTTTAGGCACTCATTTAGCTGTGCATAGTAATACAGCAAATGATATAAAAACATATAAAGCAGCTTTTGTGGAGAAAGAGTGTGTGTGCATGCATGTAATGCACAACATTAAAGAATAATATTTTGTTTTTAAAAAGAGTCTTTAATTCTTTTTTGGCTGATCCTAAAGTGCTCCTTGTGCTAAAACAATAAAGCACCCTAACAACATGAAGAAAGCTTTTTTTTTTTTTTTAAACTATATATAGGTACTCTCATGTAATCATTAGTAGGAAGCTTAATACAGAGTAAGGCATAATACCATTAATGCCATGAAAAGGTAATTATTTAATCTTGATGAAAAGTCTTAATATTACAGATATTTCAAAGTATTTTCTACATTTTCTTGTCTTTTTGTGTGCTAGTATTAATTTGTAAATGGTGGGTTTTTCTCAATTGAGAAAATATGTATTTATACCTCAGCTAGCAATATGTTGCATACCGTATATTTAGGTGACCTAGAATGTGAGACTTAATGGAACATAGCTGGAGGTTATGGTTAAACTCAGTTTTATTATAGCCATTTTATACACTGTTAGGACGATTTAATTAGCTAATAAGCAAAGGAAGTTATTTCAACCCTCATCTGTTAAGGGGTTGAAAGAATCAGATGGTCCATATGGCTGCATTTAAGCTTCCTGTTGTGTATTTTTTTTTTCACAGTTCAGATATCTTCTTTGTATTAATCTGAGGGATCAAATAAGCCAGACATGCCTTAACTGGCACCAACAACAAAGACAAACGCCTTGTAGCTGTGAGACCTCATGAAAGCCAGACTTTGGTCTCTTTGACCTTTTTAATACCATTTACACGTCTATGGAGTCTATTAGTGACATTCTTCTTAAGGTGGAATTACTAACCTTTGAGCTTAGTATAAGCTGAGAATCAAAGATTACATATTTCATATGACACAAAGTAGATGATGATAATAACATAGGTTTTATTGAATGCATGATGTTTATGAAATGTTTAAGTAAATTAGTGTAGAGTATGTGTGGTTCCTTTACTTTCAGAGTTCTATTTTAATTTATCACTAAAAATAACTTGCTATAATAGGTAAATAGCTCTATAAGGCAATATTCCTTTCAGGAAACTACTCTTTACATGTAATTTTCACATTCAAGAAGAGATTGAGATCTGTCCCATAACAATACAAATAGTGGTCTTACCACACATTCTGAAATCCAGCACATCTAGTAGTCTAAATAATTACTATTAGATTTAGTAATAAGTTGCTACATAAAGTGGAAATGATAATGCCTGTAGATTTGCTACATGAAGAGGAGGTTCCTTGACATCTTTTCCCTGGAAGAACAAATAGTCTTTCAGATAGTTTATAGTTTGGCACACTACTAAAATTCGGTTGTCTAAGTTTTGGAATAAATATTTATGAAGCCTGCCCTGCACAGTTTCATTGTGAATTAAGAAATATTGGCAGTTGAACTGATGTAAATCTCCATAGGACCAGAGACAAACATTTCTTTTGATCTTTGTCTTACTAAAGCCCTGTAAAAAACACCAGAACCTGATAGCATAGTCTCATAGAGTCTGATCTACTGAACATGTCTTGTAGGATGCTTTTGTTGAAAGGCACAACTACAGGTTCTGACCATGTCACAGAAACAGGTCTGTACTTTGCAGTTTTTCAATAAGGTTTTGGAATTGCTTGGCAGAAATACGTTTCTTCTGGAGCAGTTGTGAAAATTACTTCATTGGATAATTTTTATGAACCATGACATTTCAGCATAGCACTGTATAAAGCAAGTTTGGTTTTTTGTTTGTTGTTCCCTTACAATATTCTTAAATATTGTAATTATAGGTAATTAAATCAAGAAGCACATTTTGTTTTTCATGCACATTTATTGATAAAGAAGCAGCAGTATATTTTACAGTAGTATAATCTATAGCTTTTCTTTAAAATCTGTGTAAACTATTAGAAGAGGCTGTGTTTGATAGTGAAGAAATCAGCATTTCTTTTCTGTTCTGGCATTCTCTGACCAATTTGAGAAGCTTCAGTGTTTGCAGCATACCTTGTAGTTCTATTAGGACCGCAGATGACAGGCAGAAAAAGTCACGCTCTGTGTTTCCCACTCAAGCAGAAATAAAGTAAAGCTCCTGAGTTCTCTGTTACATTTTTGTATGTGAAAGCCATATCCTGTTACATCTATTGAACACTGTGCAGACAAATTTTGTTATCCAATCCTTGTCTATTGTCTCATTTATTAAGTTGTCCTTCTGTGAACAAACCCACGGGAATCTTTGCTTCCATTGACTGACATGTCTTAGTGATCTCAAGGGTAATCCTTAATCATAGCATTGCAATAATACAGGATGGAGGTCAAATGGAGTGATGACCTCCAATTTTTCTGCAGTGGAAGGCCAATACAGACATGCTGTAATAGAAAATGAGTGAAGTGCAAGCAAGTTCGGCAGTGGTCATGACTTGAAATTATTGTAGTAAAAGGATCAGTTTGTGAGTGTTTTACTTACCAAATAAGTTTCCATGTTTATACCAATGTTGTTATTTTTCAGTTTGCCCAGTGATGGGAGGAAGGGATTTCTTTCTTCCCAAAACAAGAATTTTTTCAGTTTTATTCCTTTCATTCATTGTAGCAGAAAGAAAGGTAGTGCTTAGGTTCTCACAGTATCAGAGAAGAAGGGGTACTGACTTCATTTTATTAATCAATTGTGGATCATTTTAATTGATCAGTTGTGGATGAATCCACATCCTTCACCTACCAGGAAAATGTGTCCTGGTGACTGGCAGTTGGTCTCTCCTTGTAGAGCTATTTCAGTAGTGTTCTGGAAAGAAAAAGGAAGTATCACTCAATGGTTATGGGAGACATAGGGAAAACTGGATTCCAGTACCAGTGGATTAAAAGAAAAAGTGAAAATATTTAACCCTAATCCTTCAGTTACTCTAATTGTTTTACTTCCCTGAAAAACATTTTTTTAGCTTTATAAGCATTGAGTCTTAGATTTTTCAAGCTTCTATTGGACTAAAGTACTGGAAAGCAGTGGAACACTGAGTCTGTTTCTAATACAAGCTATTATCTATGATCAGCACACAAATGACATTTGAGTGTATTGGCTCTGTCATTTTGTACTTTTGTCACCTAACTGCACTTCTATATTGAGTTCTGTCTTTAACTTAAAATGATAATTTAGTCCAATTGTTGGAAACCTCTCTTTATTAGGAATCTCTCTATGCATGCAAATCCACAGCCCCAAATCCCTGAGAACAGATTGGATTTTCTGGGTTATTTTCTAAAAATTGGATTGAAAAAAAAGGCCAAACCATACTGTATTCAATATAGTTATCTCCCTCATAGTTTAACACAAAGTTTTAACTGCAATCTTAAGAAGAGCAACAGATATTCAGGGTTGGCATATATACAGTTTAGGTCTGTAGTATATTGTGTGTTTCTGGGGGAAAGCATGAGGTTGTAATTAAGGTTTTACATTGTACTGTGTGGAAAGATTAATGCGTTTGTCTGTAATGTGTTTCTTCATCACTGGGAGACAGGGGAAGTTCTTAATAATGTTGACAAGCCTGTCACTGAAAATATGTTATTTGGGCACTGGCATGAAATTAAGTATTGTCCCATAATTTGTCATATCCTGGGTTTGCTCTGTGAGTGATGCGCTTATTCTTTTTTTTTTTTTTAACATGGAATTTTTATTAAGAAATTTGACACTGAAGAAAAGGAAGACTAGTACTTCTATTTTTGTTTCAATTTTAATTCTTGTAAGTGAAATTTATAGCAATATTAATTTTAAGATTGCATGAATAAGGGATGTGCCACAAGATATTTTATCAGAAACTGGCCCAGTGTCCTGAGTCTCAGATGTTAAAAATGGAAAACCAAAAGTCAGGTCACTTTTTCTCATGTGATCCTATTTTTATGATTAAAAAGATAAGTAATCTGATTTCCTTTTCAGTTTTGTTACATAGCCTATGACTTTCCATGAAGACTGCCACAATGTCATCACCAGTGCCGAATCTCTCATCCCATAGAAATAGCATTTATTCTGCAAGTTCCTGAACTAAACTGAACCATGACTGTTATCTGGACACCAGAAAGTTGAACTGTTAAGGAGTGGTAGGCATTAGCTTAGAATCAGGAGATGAGTGTAAAGTAGAAATTATAAAAATCTTCTGTATCCACCTCAACTGCCTTTCTCCCTCTTGATTCCCATATATTCTGGTTCCTTCATGAGCTCCACACGCGTTAGTCATTTCCTTACACTCTGCATGAAGGATTTATGTTACACTTTCTAGAGATGAACGTGTCTGTTATAAGGGTGCTTCTTTTCAGCTGGGAGCAAAGGGAATTCTCTTTCTTCTCAGCCTTGCAAAATGACAGATACTAGAGCACAAAACAATTAAGTTTGGTGCACAGATTTGAACACTCTCTATCAGATGTTAGATATTATTGACAATTATTATCTTTGTGTTTTGATGTAGTGATGGAAATTGTCATGAATATTACTACATGAGGATGATAAACGACTCTATAAATATATAATGCCTTTAACTTTACATTATATTTTCAGCTATTTTATGAATTATATTCAACATTTTACACTACTTGCAAGCAGAATGTACATGGCAGTATCCAGAAGGATAGATGCCTGGGAAAGCCAACAACAGGGGACAAAAGTCTTTGCTGTCATTATGAAATTACAGAAAGCTATTTGTGTATCAGCATGGCAGTGAGACAATTGAGTACAAATAATTTTGCAGTAAATTTTTGTGTTTAATTATATATGGATTCAGACTGGATTCTTTTTTTCCTCCCAGGCATGCCTATCATGGGAGAGATATCACTGTACTGGCTTTAAAAAAAAAAAAAAAAAAAAGTCTAA
>VXBD01003790.1:92059-106818 GCA_013399975.1 Indicator maculatus | reverse complement strand
GGGTTGGAACAGACCTTAAAGATCATCCAGTGCCAGCCTCTCTGCCATGGGCAGGGACACCTCCCACCAGCCCAGGTTGCTCAAGGCCTCATCCAGCCTGGCCTTGAACACCTCCAGGCAAGAGGCATCTTCAACCTCTCTGGGCAACCTGTTCCAGTGTCTCCCTACCCTGACTGTAAGGAATTTCTTCCTCATCTTTCCTTCAGTTGCCTTTAAAGCATAAGGAAAATCTCCCATCAAAATGACTAAGTCTCTGCTAAGCTTCTTTTGCTGTCAGACTCTCCTTTCACTCCTAGGTTGAAAAGGAGGTCAATAAATAAACAAGCAGGAGAACACAAGGAGATAGTTACTTCCGCTAGCAGGCACGGGGGTTGGAACTGGCTGCTCCTTGTGGTCCCTTCCAACCCTGACAATTCTGTGATTCTATGCTTTTAGGTGATGCTGCTCTGGCAGTAAGGTTGCAGTTGATGATCTCCAGGATCTCTTCCAACAGCTACCATTCCACGATTTTGTGTCTCTGGATCTCACAGATGCTCAGAACCTTAAACCCCTTTGATTTCCAGAAAACACAGACAGGTTTGGTTCAGTGATGCACTGCACTCCAGTGAAAGCATGAAAGTGGAGCTTTTTAGAATGCATTCAGGTTAGTATTTAGAATCCAGCTAATTAAATGTCTTAGTGAAGCCCCACAACAATGCTTTCATTTTATTTGTACTGTTTTTTTGGCCAAACACTTCATTAAATATGAAAGAAAGAAAACACCAATGCTCTGTTTGACCTCAGTTAGCTCTGAAACCAAAGCAAGGCTTTTATTCAGATTTTAAATAATTTAATTGAATCCTTTTATTATTATTATTATTATTTTTCTTTAATACCTGTGCAGAAATTTTGCTGCAATGCCTGCATTTTTCAAATTGCCATTTCTGTCCAGACAAAAGGAAACTGCAGGCAGGTGCAGGGTTCTGTACCTGGGCCAGAACAATCCTCACTATCAATACAGACTGGGGGGAGGAGGGGATAGAAAGCAGCCCTGAGAAAAAGGCCTTGGGGGTGCTGGTAGGGGAGAAGCTGGACAGGAGCAGGCAGTGTGAGCTTGCAGCTAGAGGTGTTTGAGAAACCTGTGGCCATGGCACTTTGGGATGTGGTTTGATGGCCGTGGTGGTGTTGAGTTGCTGGTTGGACTGGATGATCAGAGAGGTATTTTCCAACCAAATCAATTCTGATTCTATGTCAAAACCATGAAGCATCTCATTAATGTGGCACTGACAGGAAAAAGGACCCAAAAAATTGGAACAGCTTTAAAATTATCTTTCCCCCACCCTTTTAGTGTATTTATTTATAAATAACACCTATTTCTTAGGAAGCATTTGGAGAAACCCAAGGCAAAGGAGCTGTACTTTGAACTGGAATATTTCTTTGCCTGAGTGAGCAGAAACAAGTGGCTGCCTTTGATAGCTGTGCAGAGAGTAGACTGTGAATATTAAAGAGGGTTGGCAGCTAGAGTGCAAACTGGGGTGTTTGCCATTTGTGGACAAACAGGGGCATTCCTACTGGAAAGTCAGCTAGGAAATGATCCAGTGTGTGGTCTGCTGTGGAAAAGAAAGAAATAAAAAGAAATTAAAAAATAAAAGAAAGAGAGAAAAAGAAATAAAGGAAGGGGGGGAGGAAAGAAAGAAAGAAGGAAAGAAGAAAGAGAGAAAGAAAGAAAGAGAGAAAGAAAGAAAGAAAAAAAGAAAGAAAGAAAGAAAGAAAGAAAGAAAGAAAGAAAGAAAGAAAGAAAGAAAGAAAGAAAGAAAGAAAGAAAGAAAGAAAGAAAGAAAGAAAGAAAGAAAGAAAGAAAGAAAGAAAGAAAGAAAGAAAGAAAGAAAAAGAAAGAAGTGACACAACCCTGTCTGTCCTAACAGAATCCACACAAGCACTGGATTACATTCTATACATTATTCAAGCTACTGGCTGGCTTAATACAGGTTGTCAGGGAGATACTGCAGCCTCATTTACCTTAGAATCATAGAATTGTCAGGGTTGGAAGGGACCTCAAGGCTCATCCAGCTCCAACCCCCCTGCCATGGCCAGGGACACCTCACACTACAGCAGGTTGCTCACAGCCACATCCAACCTGGCTGCAAAAACCTCCAGGGATGAGGCTTCCACCACCTCCCTGGGCAACCTCTGCCAGTCTCTCACCACCCTCATGGGGAACAACTTCTTCCTAACATCCAATCTCAATCTCCCCACTTCCAGCTCTGTTCCATTCCCCCCAATCTTATCACTCCCTGACCCCCTCAAAAGTCCCTTCCCAGCTTTCTTGGAGCCTCTTTCAGATACTGGAAGGCCACAAGAAGGTCTCCTTCTCCAGACTGAAGAGCCCCAACTCTTCTATGAAACAATTGTAGACATCTGAGGCACAGAGGTGAGCCACCAGATGTTTTCCTCACCTATAAGGACCACTCCTACCAGCAGGCACTTTGCTGTGTTTCTGTGGAAAATCTGAGATTGCCACATCACATGGTGGCTATTGCTCAACAGGTTTCCAATGACATCAAAAGGAAATTAGCCTTCATAAAGGCTTCCTTCTTATCAAATTTCACAGATTAAATTATGCTGGGTCAGGACTTTGTTAGGAAAACCAAATATGTGCTTCAGGAAACCAAAAAGAAAAGGAAGGAGAGAAGAATCATTTCTCAGCATGTCATAGATTTGTTTTTGTTTGTCTTAGGCAAGACATTAGGAACTTAAAAAGGTAAAGGTAGACCTCATTAGCTGTTGAGAGCTTCTCACTCTCGCCCACATTACTCTCCTGTTTCTCAGAAGTGGAGCAGAGAAAGCTAATTTAGCTCTGCAGTTTTTCCCTATGTTATGCAAGACATCTCCAAACAACCGTCAAAACACCACAGAATACTGAAAGGAGATGAATTTAGAGCTGGGTGAGGAAAAGCTGAGCAATGGTCACCTTGGAAAGGGATGAAAAATAACCCAACTGATGTTTCTCCCCAGACTGCTGCCTCCTAAAGCTAAAACCATTCAAAGACACATGAATCAGAGAATCATGAAAAGAGAGAATCAGAGAAACAGAGAATCAGAGAATTACAGAATCACAGAATCATAGAATCATGGAATTATAGAATCATAGAACTAAGGAATCATGGAATCAAAGAGTCATGGAATCACAGAATCATAGAATCATGGAATCATAGAATCATAGAATTATAGAATCAGAGAATTGTAGAAATATAGAATCATAGAATCATAGAATTATAGTCATAGAATAATAGAATCACAGAATCATAGAATTACAGAGTCACAGACTCATAAAATCATAGAATCATAGAACCATAGAATTATAGAATCATGGAACCATAGAATCATAAAATCATGGAATTATAGAATCATAGAATCATAGAATTGTAGAATCATAGATTCATGGAACCATAGAATCATGGAACCATAGAATCATAAAACCACAGAATTATAGAATCATAGAACCACAGAGTTATAGAATCACAGAATAATAGAATCATAGAACTATAGAATTACAGAATCATAGAACCATAGAATCATAGACTTATAGAAGCATAGAATTATAGAATAGTAGAATTATAGTCATAGAATCATAGAATAATAGAATTATAGAGTCACAGAATCATAAAATCATAGAATAATAGAATCATTGAATCATAGAATTAGAGAATCATAGTATCACAGAATCATAGAATGGTCTGGGTTGGAAGGGACCTCCAAAGCTCATCCAGTCCAGCCTCTCTGCAGTCAGCAGGGACATCCCCAACTAGATCAGGTTGCCCACAGCCCTGTCCAGCCTCACCTTGAATATCTCCAGGGATGGAGCCTCAACCACCTCCCTGGGCAACCTGAAAATGCTTCTTGATATTTGGAGTGTATAATATATATACTCTAGAGAGTATGTAGAGAGTATTCATACTACAGACTTTCATAGAGTATCTATACTACACACTCCATAGGCTTCATAGGGGAGAAAGGGGAGGAAAAAGAAGCAGGCTGTGATTTTTATCCCCCATTACTGGGCTTCATTCTGCAGTTCACAAAACCTTGCTGAGGGATTATCGGAAGCAAAGTCTTCCCCATCTCTAGAAAAATCTGTCAGGCACAGGAGTGTAACCAGCTTTGCTTTGCGCATCCTCTCTGTGGAATTGTTTGCCCAGCAATGGCATCACTTCAGCAAGAGAAGAGATTTTTGCATGCCTTAGGTTGCAGCCTGCTGTTGCTGAGCTGGCTTTGACCATTGTCTTGGCTTTGATGATAGGGCAATACCACAAAGAAACAAAGAAACAAAGAAACTAACTAACTAACAACAAAACAAATCAAAACACACAAAAAACCCCAAACAAAAAAAAAACCCACCCAACCAACCAAACAAAAAAACCCCAAACCAAACAACAAATTCGAATCATAGAATCATTAAGGTTGGAAAAGGCCTCTAAGGTCACCAAGCCCAACCTTCAGCCTAACCTTGACATTAACACCATATCTTATACCCTTTCTGAACACCTCCAGGGATGGTGACTCCATCACCTCCCTGGGCAGCCTGTGCCAATGCCTGACCCCTCTTGCAGGAAAGAATTTTTTCCTAATATCCAATCCTCCTCTGGTGGAATTTGAGGCTATTTCCTCTTGTCCTGTCCTTTTTGACCAAGGAGAGACCAACTCTCACCTCACTCTAATCTCCTTTTAGGAAATTTTAGAGAAGAGGTCTCAGCCTCCTTTTTTGAAGGCTGAGCAAAGCTGGTGGTCCCTCAGCTGCTCCTCACAAAACCTATTCTCCAGACCCTTCACCATCTTTGCTTCCCTTCTCAGGATATACTCCAGCAACTCAATGATGTCCTTCTTGGAGTGGGAGTCCAAAACTGAACACAGGACTCAAGGTGTGGCCTCACCAGTGCTGAGCACAGTGGCACAACCACATCCCTACCCCTGCTGGCCACATTTTTGCCAGGATGCTGTTTGCCTTCTTGGCTACCTTGGCACACTGCTGGCTCATCTTCAGCTAGTTGTTGACCAACCCACTGAGGTTTCTCTGCTGGGCAACTTTCCAGCCACTCTGCCCCAAGCCTGGAACATTGTATGGGGTTGTTGTGACACAAGTGCAGTACCTGGCACTTCCCCTTGTTGAACCTGGGGAGGGACTTTTTAGGTGGGGAGGGACTTTCTAGGATCTCAGGTAGTGATAGGACTAGGGGGAATGGAATAAAGCTGGAAGTGGGGAGATTCAGGGTGGATGTGAGGAAGAAGAATGAGAGTGGTGAGAGCCTGGAATGGGTTGTCCAGGGAGGTGGTTGAGGCCTCATCTCTGGAGGTGTTTGCAGCCAGGCTGGATGAGGCTCTGGGCAGCCTGATCTAGTGTGAGGTGTCCTTGGCCATGGCAGAGGGGTTGGAACTGGCTGCTCCTTGTGGTCCCTTCCAACCCTGACTGATTCTATGATTCTATGATTCTATGATAACCTCATCTCACTGACCTTTGCCTATCAATCCTGCCTGTCCAGGTCCTTCTACAGAGCCTTCCTACATCTGAGCAGATCAACACATCCACTCAATTCTGTGTCCTCTGCAAACTAACTGAAAGTGCTCTCAATCCCCTCATCCAGATCCGTGACAAGGATGTTAAACAGAACTGGCCCCAGCCATGAGCCCTGGGGAACACCATCTGTGACCAGCCACCAGCTGGATTTAACTCTGTTTACCACAGCTCTGTGCTCAGCTGTCCAGCCAGTTGTTTTACCCAGAGAAGGGCACACCCAGCCAAGCCATGAGCCATCAGCTTCTCCAGGAGAACACTGTGGGAGGCAGTGCCAAAGGCTTTAGTAGAGTCCAAAAGGTGCACGGTAGCACTGGGATGAAAGCTGTGGGTTTGAGAGAACTGACCAAACGAGGCCACACCTGGAGTGTTGTGTCCAGTTTGGGACAGCTCAATCCAAGAGAGATGTGGAGGTGCTGGAGCCAGGGCAGAGGAGGGCAAGGAAGCTGGGAAGGGCCTGGAGAAGAAATCTGCTGGAGAGAGACTGAAGGAGCTGGGGCTGGTTAGCGTGAAAGAGAGGAGGCTGAGGGGAGACCTCCTGGCTGTCTCCAGCTCCCTGAAAGGAGGTTGTGGAGAGGTTGGTGCTGGTCTCTTCTCACAGGTAATTAGTGATAGAACAAGAGGGAATGGCCTCAAGCTGTGACTGGGGAGGTGTAGAGTGGAGAGTAGGAAGAATTTTTTCCTGGCAAGAGTGGTCAGGGCTTGGAATGTGCTGCCCAGGGAGGTGGTGGAGTCCCCAAGCCTGGCTGTGTTTGAAGGTGGTTTGGATGTGGTGCTTGGGGCTATGGCTTAGGAGTAGGGCTTTGGGTTGGCCTTGGTGACTTGAAGCTCTTTTCCAACCTGAATGCTTCTGTGATCCTGTGAAATCCCCACCAGCACAGGCAGGGACTATTACTGTGCCTCTTGCATTACTTGGATATAACATGCAGAAAACAAACAGCCAAGCAGAAACCTCAAGAAGCACAGCTCCAGGCATAGGCTGCTCCCCACTCCAGTGTTTCCTGATGGCCCTGACTGGAATTTTGTGCTCACAGAGGGTTAGCAGCTGAAGGAGGCTGCTTATTGTAACACTGAGGTAGCTACCAAAGCCCAAATCCTTTTAACTCCAAGCATTTAATTGCTGAGACAAAATCACCTCACTGAAGGGACTTTCTAAATGAGAAAGGGATGAGAAATGCCAGTGCTAAGCACCTTGCCTTCATGACAGCATCCAATTGCTGACCCTCTAATCCTATTGTGCCAGATGACAGCGGATCTTCCCGAGGAAATTCCTCATTCTGCGGAGTAGGAATGGGATGAAAACCTCTGCTCAGGCAGCTCTCCCATCACTCTGCTGAATGATGGGCTTCATCCTGGAAGATACTGAGTGCTGCTGTGGAGCATGGCTTGTGTGCACCTGCCAGAGCAGAGCTGAGAGTCTCCAGCATCATTCTGGACCCTGCTTCTTATCCAAGGCTTAGAAAATAGCTTTGGGACTAATTACTGTGCAGTGTCTCCTTTCTCAGTGCTTAGCATTGATGTCATAGAATCATAGAGTCAGTCAGGGTTGGAAGGGACCACAAGGATCAGCCAGTTCCAACCCCCCTGCCATGGGCAGGGACACCTCACACTAGATCAGGCTGGCCACAGCCTCATCCAGCCTGGCTGCAAACACCTCCAGGGATGGGGCCTCAACCACCTCCCTGGACAACCCATTCCAGGCTCTCACCACTCTCATGGGGAACAACTTCTTCCTCATGTCCAGTCTGAATCTCCCCACTTCTACTTTTGCTCCATTCCCCCCAGTCCTATCACTCCCTGACACCCTCAAAAGTCCCTCCCCAACTTTCTTGGAGCCCCCTTCAGATCCTGGAAGGCCACAAGAAGTTCTCCTGGGAGCCTTCTCTTCTCCAGACTGAACAGCCCCAACTCTCTTAGTCTGTCTCCAGAGCAGAGCAGCTCCATCCCTCTGCTCATCCTCATGGCCCTTCTCTGGACACCTTCCAGCACCTCCAGATCCTTCCTGGAACAGAGACTCCAGAACTGGACACAGAGCTCCAGGTGTGGTCTGAGCAGAGTGGAGCAGAGGGGGAGAATCCCCTCCCTGGCCCTGCTGGCCACACTTCTCTTGCTGCAGCCCAGGCTCTGCTTGGCTCTCTGGTCTGCAAGTGCACATTGACAGCTCCTGTTGAGCTTCTCCTCCCCCAGCACCCCCAAGTCCCTCTCCTCAGGGCTGCTTTCTGCCTATAAGTGGCAGTGAGAGTGGTGAAAGTGGAATGCAGTGCTGTGTGCAGGGCTGGAGCCCTCAACATGAAAGAACATGGACCTGATGGAGTAGGTCCAGAGGAGGGACATGAAAATGCTCAGGGGGTTGGAACAGCTCTGCTGTGAGGACAGGCTGAGGGAGCTGGGGGTGTTGAGCGTGGAGAAGAGAAGGCTCCAGGCAGACCTCAGAGCAGCCTGCCAGGACCTGAAGGGGGCTACAAGAAGGCTGCAGAGAGACTGTTTGAAAAGGTCTCCAGGGACAGGACAAGGGACAATGGCTTCAAACTAGAGCAGAGCAGATTGAGATTGGATGTGAGGAAGAAGTTCTGCACCATGAGAGTGGTGGAACACTGGAACAGGTTGCCCAGGGAGGTGCTTGAGGCTCCTTCCCTGGAGATCTTGAAGGTGAGGCTGGACAGGGCTGTGGGCAACCTGATCTAGTTGGGGATGTCCCTGCTGAGTGCAGAGGGGTTGGCCTGGATGAGCTTTGCAGGTCCCTTCCAGCCTGAGTGATTCTATGATTCTATACAGGTGAAATCAGCCTTGGTTCTGTGTTCATAGACATTGCTTCTGAAATGCTGTGACATTACCCTGCACCATGCACTCTACCAGAGCATTTAACTGCCTTCATGGATACAGATTAGTTAAAAACAGCAGAAAATATCTACAGGGTTAGCAAGTCAACTCATTCAACTCCCAGCACCCTAACTCAGCCAATGGAAACCAGTGAGTCACACATTCTTGGTCTAAAATTCAGGAAAAGCATGAATGAGTGGGACACAATGCCCAGGGAGGTGGTGCAGTCCCCATCCCTGCAGGTGTTCAGGAAACCTGTGGACATGTCACTGTGGCACATGGTTTGATGGCCATGGTGGTGTTGGGTTGATGGTTGGACTGGATGACCTTAGAGGTCTTTTCCAAGCCAAACAATCCTATAATGCTATAATCTATATGTTAGCATAGCAGGAAGGAAACAGAAAAGTGAATGCTGCTCTTGAGAGTGTCTGATCTGAGCTGGACAGGAGCAGGCAGTGTGAGACTGCAGCACAGAAGGCCAAGGGCAGCCTGGGCTGCATCCAAAGCAGCATTGCCAGCAGAGCCAGAGAGCTGATTCTGACACTTTGCTCTGCTCTGCTGAGACCTCACCTGCAGTGCTGAGTCCAGCTCTGGAGCCCTCAACATGACATGGAGCTGCATGAGCAGGTAGAGAGGAGGGCCACAAAGATGATCAGAGGACTGGGTCACTTCTTCTGGAGAGACCAGCTGAAGGAATTGGGGCTGGCCAGCCTGGAGAAAAAAAGGCTCCAGGGAGCCCTGGTAACTACATTTCAATATCCAAAGGGGACCTAGAGAAAGGCTTAGAAGGGTTTGGAATGATAGGATGAGGGGCAATGGTTTGAAACTGGAGCAGGGGAGATTTAGCTTGGACATTAGGAAGAAGTTCTTGACAATGAGGATAGTGAAATATTGGAACAGGTTGCCCAGAGGTGTGGTGGAGACATCCAAGGTCCAACTTGATGGGGTGCTGAGCAATCTGATCTCTAGTTAGAGATGTCCCTGCTGACTACAGGGGGGTTAGGACAAGATGACCTTTGAGGGTTCCTTCCAACCTGATGCATTCTGTGGTTCTGTGATTTCATTTATTTGTGAGTAGAGAGGAATGATGCCATCTGTAAGTGACCTGAGATTCCACTCCTGATACAGAAAGCAGACATTGCCAGCTTTCCTCTTGTGTTTTGTCAGGACAAAGCTGGGTGTGTTCAGTGATCAGCTTTGTGATTTATCCATGCACTTCAATTAACCTCCTAAGTACATCCCTTTTGCATTTCTTTCCTTGAGCTCAGACTGAACCCAGCTCAAGAGGGACAGAGACCTGCTGGAGAGAGTCCAAGGGAGAGGCAGGAGGATGCTTAGGGGACTTGAGCATCTCCCNGATGATCTCTGGAGGTCCCTTCCAACCTCTAACATTCTGTGATTCTGGGTATGTCTGGAGCTTGTCTTCTTAGCAGGACTTGTGTCCTCTGTTCTGCATTTGTAGCCATTGTGAGTACACAAAATTTCAGCCACTGACCCAGAGTCCCAGGGCTGGAAACTGCATGAGGATCATCAATGACATCTTCAAGAAGTCTGAAGAGGAGGAGTTCACTACTAAGGACCTACAAAGGCAAAAATTTATTACTATTTTCTAACACCTTCAGGGGTGGGTCCCTTTCAACCTCTCATGTCCTCTGATACTGTGATACAACTGAAATGCTGCAAATTATTTGGGAGCTCCTCACTTGATTGGTTTGCATCACTCCAAATGTTCCATTTTTCATGGCTCTTAAAATGCTCAATTTGGCTTCAGTTCTTTGAAAATTATGAATTGCCACCCAAAGGAAAAGCTGTTTCCTAACTACGTGGAGCTTGCCTGCTTCCTGAAGCCTGTCAGGATGTTTTCTAAGCAGCAAAGTGATCAGAACAGATTCTTGGGTCTGAGGAATCTGTGTGCTCCGTAACGAACGATGATCAAAATAATTTCCCAGCAGCTCCACTGTGAAGCTTTATCAATGTTTGATCAGCACTTTGAGAGCACAGCTACAGAAGTGCAAATTGCTCTGAATGGAATCTCATGGCACAATAAGGAGACAGGAACACAAAGTGAACTAAAAGCAGGAGGGGGAAAGCAGAGGTGACATTGTTCTCAGTTACTCAAGTGTCTTGGAATGTGCTGACCCATCCTGCTGGCAATGTTTTGGGCTGTAGTGACCATTAGACAAGGGACAGACTCTCTGTGAATCCCTGGTAGGTCACTTTAGGATCAACTCTTCTGTCTGCTCCTCCCCACAGCTGCCACTTCTGCCTTGCTGCACCCCAAGCTGGGGTGTAAGATATGGCAGTGCCCTTGGTCCATAGAGGAGAAAGTGTAAGGAAGAATCTTCCTGCAGCCCAGCCCTTGGAAGGAGCTCTCCCCATCAGCTTCTCCTTGCTAGAAGCAGCCTCTGGCTCTTCCAGTATCCAGCTACAAGAAGGCTGGGGAGGGACTTTTTAGGATATCAGGTAGTGACAGGACTGGGGGGAATGGAACAAAGCTGGAAGTGGGGAGGTTCAGACTGGATGTGAGGAAGAAGTTCTTGCCCATGAGAGTGGTGAGAGCCTGGAATGGGTTGCCCAGGGAGGTGGTTGAGGCCCCATTGCTGGAGGTGTTTAAGGCCAGGCTGGATGAGGCTCTGGCCAGCCTGATCTAGTGTGAGGTGTCCCTGCCCATGGCAGGGGGGTGGAACTGGCTGATCCTTGTGGTCCCTTCCAACCCTGACTGATTCTATGATTATGTGATTCTAAACCTGCCCTGAGCTTCAGAAAGTGCCTCCAGTGAGCAGAGCCTGAGCTGAGAAGTCACAGCACCAAGCAGAATCAGCCCTGTTCTAACTCAAGCCAGGACACAATCTCAGCAGGACAGAAAGAACACAGGGTCACAATGGCTACAAACATGGAAACTGAAATGAAATTGACTCCTTCCAATCAGGTAAAGATAGGCAATGTCAGTGATGAGGACCAAGCAGGGCTTATAAAACACATTGCTTCCAGTTTACAATCAAGCAAATGCCAGTGGCACATGGGGATTTCACACAGAGAATCAGAGAATCACGGATCCATAGATTCATGGAATCACAGACCTATAGATTCATAGAATCATAGAATCAGAGAATCATAGAATCACAGAGTCATAGAATCATAGAGTCATAGAATCACAGAATCACAGAGTCATAGAATCATAGAGTCATAGAATCACAGAATGGTCTGGGTTGGAAGGGACCTCCAAAGCTCATCCAGTCCAACCGTCCAGCAGGGACATCCCCAACTAGATCAGGTTGCCCACAGCCCTGTCCAGCCTCACCTGCAATATCTCCAGGGAGATATCAAGCACCTCCTTGGGCAACCTGTTCCAGTGTTCCACCACCCTCATGGTGCAGAACTTCTTCCTCACATCCAATCTCAATCTGCTCTGCTCTAGTTTGAAGCCATTGTCCCTGTTCCTGTCTCTGCAGGCCTTTGCAAACAGTCTCTCTGCAGCCTTCTTGTAGCCCCCTTCAAGTCCTGGCAGGCTGCTCTGAGGTCTGCCTGGAGCCTTCTCTTCTCCAGGCTGAACACTCCCAGCTCCCTCAGCCTGTCCCCATAGCAGAGCTGCTCCAACACCCTGAGCATTTTCATGGACTCCTCTGCACCTGCTCCATCAGGTCCATCTCCTTCCCGTGTTGAGGGCTCCATCCTTCTCTCTAAACTAGACCATGTCTGGTTATTTCATACAGGGAGGTCATTTGTTGCTCCAGAGAAATGCTTTGTGCCAGGCACTTCTATTGAGCAAAGATTTGCTTTGATCAGAGGCAAGAAAGAAATCTATCAGTCATGGCAAACATGAGACCACATCTCTAAATCTCTCCCTCACACACAGAGCAGAAGGATGTTGCACTCTGAGACCTGGAAAACAGGTTGTGTGAGAAGGGGCTGAGGGAGCTGGGGTTGTTTAGCCTGGAGAAATGGAGGCTGAGGGAAGACTTTCTGGCTCTTTGCAACTCCCTGAAAGGAGATTGGAGCCACGTAGGGATTGCTTTCTTCTCCCTGTTAGGATGTAAATGGACAAGAGAAAAGGGCCTGAAGTTGCTCTAGGGCACGTTGAGACTGGACACAAGAAGAAACTTCTTCACTGAAGCTCCACCAACAAGGATTCAGGAGGGCCAGGTCCTGCCTCACCAACCTGATCTCCTTCTCTGCTCAGGTGAGTGCCTGCTGGGTGTGGGGCAGGCTGTGACTGTAGTCTGCCTGGACTTCAGCAAAGCCTTTGACAACATCCCCACAGCAAACTCCTGGCCAAGCTATCAGCCTGTGGCTTGGACAGGAGNCCACAACAACCCCAGGCAGTGCTACAGGCTGGGGACAGAGTGGCTGAGAGCAGCCAGGCAGAGAGGGACCTGGGGGTGCTGGGGGACAGCAGCTGAAGAGGAGCCAGCAGTGTGCCCAGGTGGCCAAGAAGGCCAATGGCATCCTGGCCTGCAGCAGCAAGAGTGTGGCCAGCAGGAGCAGGGAAGTCATCCTGCCCTGTGCTCAGCACTGCTTAGGCCACCCCTTGAGTGCTGTGTCCAGTTGTGGGCTCCTGAGTTTCAGCAAGATGTTGAGATGCTGGCAGGTGTGCAGAGAAGGGCAGCAAGGCTGGGGAGGGGTCTGGAGCACAGCCCTGTGAGGAGAGGCTGAGGGAGCTGGGGGTGTTTAGCCTGGAGAAGAGGAGGCTCAGGGCAGACCTCATTGCTCTCTCCAACTGCCTGAAGGGAGGTTGTAGCCAGGTGGGGGTTGGGCTCTTCTCCCAAGCAAGCAGGGACAGAAGGGGAGGACACAGTCTCAAGCTGTGCCAGGAGAGGTTTGGGCTCGAGGTGAGGAGAAAGTTCTTCACAGACAGAGAGATTGGCCCTTGGGATGTGCTGCTCAGGGAGGTGGTGGAGTCACCATCCCTGGGAGTGTTTAAAAGCAGCCTGGCTGAGGCACTCTGTGCCATGGGTTAGGTGATTGGATGGTGCTGGGTGAGAGGTTGGATGATCTCTGAGGTCTTTTCCAACCTGGCTGGTTCTGTGATTGATTCTGTGATTCTGAAAGGGTTTTCAAAGAGTGGAACAGGCTCTGCAGGGAGTTCTCTGAGTCCTCATCCCTGCAGGCAGAGATGTGGTGCTGAACATGTGATTTAGCATCAGATTTGGTTGTACTCAGTGACATTAAAGGTCTGTTCCAGCCACAACGAGAGAATCATTTGGGTTAGAAGAGACCTTTGAGCTCAAGCCCAACCATGAGCCCAACCCTTAGGTTACCACTAAGCCATGTCCCTCCACACCACACCTGTGATAATAAGACAACAGTGAAGAACCTGCTGCAGAGAAATTGAAAGGAGAGCAGAGTGGGGCTCCAAGGTCTATCTATAGCCAATTCCTTTTTTTTCCCCCTCCTCAGTCCTTGAGCATATAAATGGTCCTAGTACCATCCAAAGACTTTATGGCAGCAAAAGAGAGATTCCAGCATCTGCTTATTGTCCTGTAGAAAGGAGCCCCTGTGCTTCTGAGAGTCTTTTTTACTTTAATAAAACACTGCAACCACTGTGTTGATGAGCACTTAAAGATCCTCCAGTGTTCAATGTTTTACATTTACTGTGCTCTAGACTCAGGAGAATTCCAGAGCAGTGAAGAACAGCAGAATGCTTGATTAAAAATAAACCACTTAAAACCAAAAGAGTTGCTGCTTTTTCTTCCCCTGCAGTTTCCATGGAATTCTTCTGACAGTTGGCTTCAGAGTGTGATTTGGTTTTATGAGTTCTTTAAAGTCATGGTTTAGAGTTTACAATAACTCCTCTTTAGTACTGGGAGTAGTTTTGTTGCTTCTAAGGGGCAGAAAATGCTGGGAGCTTTTATGGGCTACAGCTGGAATGGGAGCCTTACTGTGTAACTACCCAAAAGGTATTAACAAGGATACTCTAAAGCCTTATGAAGAGTAGAAAAAAGGTCAGAGAGAAAATAGGATGTGCTAAAACCCCATGCATCAGCATTTACAGCAGCAAGATAATGCTGTGGGTTGGCTACCAATGAGTGGAATGGTGGTCAGGGATTGGCACAGGCTGCCCAGGGAGGTGGTGGAGTCCACATCCCTGGAGGTGTTCAAGAAACCTGTGGCCATGGCACCTGGGGAGATGGTTTAGTTGGTGGTGTCAGGCTAATGACCAGAGAGGACTTTTCCAACCAAAACAATTCTATGACTCTGTGACTGTAGCAGAAGATTCTTGTGAAATCATTCTTTACTCCTGGAAGATGACTGCTAAATGAGAACAGGCATCCAAAAGAGATGACATCTTCTTGCAGTACTACAGGCTGCAGAGCTGCCTGGCAGAGAGGGAGCTGGCAGTGCTGGGTGACAGCAGCTGGACAGGAGCCAGCAGTGTGCCCAGGGGGCACAG
>VXBD01003790.1:47745-73229 GCA_013399975.1 Indicator maculatus | reverse complement strand
TGTTTAGTGTGGAGAAGAGAAGGCTGAGAGGGGATCTGATCAATATCTATCAAGAGCTGAGGGCTGGGGGTCAGTGGAGGGGGCCAGGCTCTTTTGGGTGGTGCACAGCAATAAGCCAAGGAACAATGGAGACAAACTTGAACAGAGAAGGTTTCAGCTCAACAGGAGGAGAAACTTCTTTGGTGTGAGGGTACCAGAGCCCTGGAGCAGGCTGCCCAGAGAGGTTGTGGAGTCTCCTTCTCTGGAGCCTTTCCAACCCCACCTGGATGCATTCCTGTGCAGACTCCCCTGGGTGCTCCTGCTCTGGCAGGGGGGTTGGACTGGATGATCTCTGGAGGTCCCTTCCAAACTCTAATGTCCTCTGATAGTGTGATACTGAGATCCTGTGGTTATGTGAAGGGCCTTGTATGCACATCCCAAGGTGGTTTGCTCAGCTTCATGGCCCAGGGTGTTCCTGCTGTGCACGAAGCAAACGCAGGCAATGACCTCCTTGTGCCAAATCTCTTTGAAAAGTTATTTGTCTGAGAGACTGAAAGCAGAAAACAGGAAAAAAAAAACCCATCCCCCCACCCCCCAATCCCTTAGAAACCCCAGGGAGATTATTTCTTCCAAATAAACTTGTTGGAAAACAATTTTTTACCAATCCCCTTTCAGCAGGAACTGGCTGTCCACGGCTCATCAAGGTCTTAAGTACCAGCACCTTCCTTTTACAATATACATAGAGAGAGAAAGGGTGAAAGAAAGGCAAACAAGCACAAAAGGGCTTCCCAGTAGCCTGAGGCTAAAGTAAATGTGTTTTAAGACTGTGCCCAACCACTGTGACAAGAGCTGTGTGCTCTAAAGGGGTTGGCAGCATCCAGCTGGAGAAATTAAATCCTGTTTGTATGGCAAACGCTTAATAACTTTTTTTTTTGCTGTGTTTGATGGAAATGATTAATGCAGATCTGACTGTAGGATGTCTGTAACTAGGAAAGGCATATTTAAGAAGTGTCTTTCTTGGTTTGTTTTGTGTCTCCAGAGGAGTAGAATCTGTCTCCTGACTGCAAAGCAGTAGAAGTGCAGAGCACAGTGAAATAAAAGTTCTCCACTTTTGTCAGAGAACTGATGCCTACAAGCTGTGAGACTGCACAGGGCTGGCATGGGATATCATCTCTCACTGAACAAAACAGTTCCATTTTGGATTCACCTCATCCTATCCTAAGCAGTTCACAGAATGACTTGGACAGGAGCACTCTGTGCTGGGGTAGGAACTGGCTGGAGGGCAGGACCCAGAGAGTGCTGCTGAATGGTGCCACTGCCAGCTGGCAGCCAGGCACTGGTGGTGTCCCCCAGGGATCAGTGCTGGGCCCCATCCTCTTCAATATCTTTATTGATGATCTGGATGAGGAGATTGAGTCCATCCTCAGTAAGTTTGCAGATGACACCAAGCAGGGGGCAGGTGTGGAACTGTCCTCATGTTGAGGTCCTGTGCTGCAGTTTCAATCCATTGCCCCTTGTCCTATCCCAGGGTGCAACTGAGCAGAGGCTGTCCCTGTCCCTTCTTTCCTGACCCCCAGCCCTCAGCTATTGATAGACACTGATCAGATCCCCTTTCAGCCTTCTCCTCTGCAGACTGAGCAACCCCAGGGCTCTCAGCCTCTCCTCAGCACAACCCTACTGTGCTGCAGGCACTTGGCCTTTGATTTTCTTGCTATTAGAGCTGAGGGAGTTGGGGAAAGCACCCTTGGTGGGTTAGGTATCTTCTATTATGTAAATAGATATCATATAGGAATTTAATTAAATGAAGCTCATAAGAACCTAGCAACAGCTTAATTAGAATGGTGAAAATGGAAGTTATTTCAAATGAGGCCAGTGTGGAAAGAAATCAGAGGAAAGGCAACACAGCTTGTAGTGACAGGGTGAGAGGGAATGGATTGAAGCTGGAAGAGGAGAGATTCCAACTGGAGAGGAGGACGAAATTCTTTATAGTGAGACACTGGATCAGGTTGCCCAGGGAGGCTGTGGATGCCCTCTCCCTGGAGGTGTTCAAGGGCAGGTTGGAGGAGACCTTGAACAACCTGGGCTGGTGGGAGGTGTCTCTGCCCATGGCAGAGAGGTTGGAACTGGATGATCCTGATGGTCCCTTCCAAGCCAAACCATTCTGTGAATCTATGAATCTATGAAATCTGAAGGAAAGATCCTTACAATGCTCCAAACTTTTAGCCTAAGCGCAGCTAATGCCAATCAGAACAGGCAAATGGCAAGAGCACGTTTGATCTCCTTCCCTTCCCTACCCCACCCCAGCTTGAAATCTGGAGCTCAGAATGCTGATGGGGGCCAACTATGCACCAAGGAGCAGTATCTGGGCTGAGCTCTGGGATACACATTTGAATAAACATAAATATGGATTTTGCTTTCATGCTGCATTCCTTGGAAGATAAAATCTTATGACAAGGATTTATGACAGATACAGAGAGTTTCACTGCAAGCTGGACCTAAATTCAGCTCTAGATCCTCAGGGAAGCAAGGAAAGCTCTGCTGCCCATGCTGATGCAAAGCCCTTTAGGAGAGATTTTGCAGCTTTTCTCTCCAGACAAATTATTTTAAGCAGAAAAGTGAAGCTTAGGGCCCCAAAGTTTCATTTCTACAGCTGGCAGAGAATCATGGAATGGGAGGGGCTGGAAGGGACCCCTGAAGATCATTCATTGAGTCTAACCCTGATCTGCCTCAGCTTCACACCATTCCCCCTAGTCCTATCTGTAGATACTCTCATGAAAAGTCACTCTCTGGCTCTCCCACAGGATCCCCATGAATCAGGAGGGCAGCAATAATTTGGGCTCCTCAAAATTGGTCATTGAGTGTGATTAAATTTAACATTTTTAATAGCTTTGTCAAAAAAAAATCCCAAAAGCTTATAGCCAGTGTGTTCCTGGCCGAGCTGTCAGCCCATGGCCTGGACAGGAGCTCTGTGCTGGGGTAGGAACTGGCTGGAGGGCAGGACCCAGAGAGTGGTGCTGAATGGTGCCACTGCCAGCTGGCAGCCAGGCACTGGTGGTGTCCCCCAGGGATCAGTGCTGGGCCCCATCCTCTTCAATATCTTTATTGATGAGCTGGATGAGGAGATTGAGTCCATCCTCAGTAAGTTTGCAGATGACACCAAGCTGGGGGCAGGTATGGATCTGTTAGAGGGTAGAAGGCTCTGCAGAGGGACCTGGACAGGCTGGACAGATGGACAGAGTCCAACAGGATGGCATTCAACAAGTCTGAGTGCTGAGTGCTGCACTGTGGCCACAACAGCCCCAGGCAGTGCTACAGGCTGGAGTCAGAGTGGTTGAGAGCAGCCAGGCAGAGAGGGTCCTGGGGGTGCTGGGGGACAGCAGCTGAAGAGGAGCCAGCAGTGTGCCCAGGTGGCCAAGAAGGCCAATGGCATCCTGGCCTGCATCAGCAAGAGTGTGGCCAGCAGGAGCAGGGAAGTCATCCTGCCCTGTGCTCAGCACTGCTTAGGCCACCCCTTGAGTGCTGTGTCCAGTTGTGGGCTCCTGAGTTTCAGCAAGATGTTGAGATGCTGGCAGGTGTGCAGAGAAGGGCAGCAAGGCTGGAGAGGGGTCTGGAGCACAGCCCTGTGAGGAGAGGCTGAGGGAGCTGGGGGTGTTTAGCCTGGAGAAGAGAAGGCTCAGGGCAGACCTCATTGCTCTCTCCAACTGCCTGAAGGGAGGTTGTAGCCAGGTGGGGGTTGGGCTCTGCTCCCAGGCTCCCAGCACCAGGACAACAGGACACAGTCTCAAGCTGTGCCAAGGGAAGTTTTTGCTGGAGGTGAGGAGAAAGTTCTTCCCAGAGAGAGAGATTTGCCATTGGGATGTGCTGCCCAGGGTGTGGTGGAGTCACCATCCCTGGAGGTGTCCAAACAAACCTTGGCTGTGGCCCTTGGAGCCATGGTTTAGTTGTCAGGAGGTGTTAGGGATTAGGTAATAGGTTGGGCTTGATGATCTCTGAGGTCTTTTCCAACATGGTTGATTCTGTGATTCTGTGAGACCAAGCCCCCTGCCAGAGCAGCATCACCCAGGGCAGGTCACACAGGAACACATCCAGATTGGTCTTGAAAGTCTCCAGAGAAGGAAACTCCTCAACCTCTCCGAGCAGCCTGCTTCAGGGCTCCTTCACCCTTCCAGTAAAGATTTTTTTCTTTATGTAGGGGTGGAACTCCCTGAGTTCCAGACTGTGTCCATTCCTCCTTGTCCTATCACAGGACACCACTGGACCCTTCTTGGCATCAACCCTTCAGATATTCATGAACATTAGTATGATCTCCTCTCAGCCTTCACTTCTTCATGCTAAACAGCCCAGGGAGCAAGTGAACAGAGGCTGTCCCTGTCCCTTCCTTCCTGACCCCCAGCCCTCAGCTATTGATAGACATTGATCAGATCCCCTCTCAGTCTTCTCCTCTGCAGACTGAACAGCCCCAGGGCTCTCAGCCTCTCCTCAGCAGACAGATGTTCCAGCCCCTTCATCATCCTCATAGCCTCTGTTGGACTCCCTTTATTCCCTATCCCTCTTGAACTGGGGAGCCCACAACCGGACACAGTACTTCAGACATGGTCTCACTAGGGCAAAGTAGAGGAGGATGACCTTGACATGCTGGTCACACTCTTGAGTGGGAGGCCAACTTAATTTCTGTGAGTCTTACTTCATGTGGAATTTAACTGCCTGTTTCCAAAAACTGTCCTTGAGGCACTTTCTTTATGCCCAGCCCAACACAGGGTTGTGAAGATGCTGAAGGGACTGCAGCACTGCCTGGGGAGGAGAGGCTGAGAGCCCTGGGGCTGTTCAGTCTGCAGAGGAGAAGACTGAGAGGGATCTGATCAATGTCTATTAATAGCTGAGGGCTGGGGGTCAGGAAGGAAGGGACAGGGACAGCCTCTGCTCACTTGTGCCCTGGGATAGGACAAGGGGCAAGGGATGGAAACTGCAGCACAGGAGGTTCCACCTCAACAGGAGGAGGAACTTCTTGAGTGTGAGGGTCCCAGAGCCCTGGAGCAGGCTGCCCGGAGAGGTTGTGGAGTCTCCTTCTGTGGAGCCTTTCCAGCCCTGTGTGGATGTGTTCCTGTGTGACCTGTGCTGGATTCTCTGGTCCTGCTCTGGCAGGGGGCTTGGACTGGAAGGTCTCCAGAGCTCCCTTTCAACCCCTAACCTCCTGTGAGGTGTGATTATTCCTGATCCTCCAGTAGGACTTGGAGCCTTTATGTTTGTGACTCTGTAACTGAGGGAATGTGTCCTAAAGCAGATTCCTGACAGAGATTTAGCTCTCTACAACTCCCTGAAAGGAGGCTGGAGTGAGCTGAGTGTTCTCCCTACTATCAAGTGATAGGTGAAGAGGAAATGGCCTCAGGTTTTGCCATGGGAGGTTTAGGTTGGATGTTAGGAACAGTTTCTTTGCTGCAAGAGTGGTGAGGGATTGGCAGAGGCTGCCCAGGGAGGTGGTGGAGTCCCCATCCCTGGAGGTGTTCAGGAAATTTGAGCACATGGAACATGGGGACAGGGTTTGGTGGCCATGGTGGTGCTGGGTTGGTGACTAGGGACTCAAAGATCTTAAAGATCCTTTCTAACTGAAACAATTCTATGATTCCATGATTCTGTGAGTATGAGATGATGCAGGTTTAAAGAAGAAAACTCAAAAATCCAAACAATCTCCAGAAATGTGGATTTAGGGGTGGGGTTTTTTATTTTGTTTAATCCTGATCACTATGTCAATCATCTGGTTCATACTCCAGCTCTGTA
Source organism: Indicator maculatus (assembly GCA_013399975.1). Taxonomy (NCBI): domain Eukaryota; kingdom Metazoa; phylum Chordata; class Aves; order Piciformes; family Indicatoridae; genus Indicator; species Indicator maculatus. Next base: position 67,475 of record VXBD01003790.1, on the reverse strand, counting down.
AACCATTGGATTGAAACAGCTGTAGGGGCAGCAAAGTGCCAGCTGGGACAGGAGCAAAGAGTTGGGGGTACCATGAGTGGAAATTTGCACAGCTGAATGTGGTACCAAAAATCTGTTGAGTGTCTGGCAATGCAAACAGCTCAGTCATTGTTTGGTCTTTTAAGTGAATACACTGAGAAGGAAATTGTTACTCCTGTTGTTGATGCACAAGAGGGTCAGGATGTCATCCAGAGGGACCTGGACAGGCTGGAGAGGTGGTGCCCAGGGGAACCTCCTGAGGTTCAACAAGAGCAAGTGCAGGGTTCTGCCCCTGGGCCAGAACAATCCTCACTGTCAATACAGACTGGGGGAGGAGGGGAGAGAAAGCAGCCCTGAGGAAAAGGACTTGGGGTGCTGGGGGGTGAGAAGCTGGCCAGGAGCAGGCAGGGTGAGCTTGCAGCAGAGAAGGCCAAGGGCAGCCTGGGCTGCATCCAAAGCAGCATTGGCAGCAGAGCCAGAGAGCTGATTCTGACACTTTGCTCTGCTCTGCTGAGACCTCACCTGCAGTGCTGTGTGCAGGGCTGGAGCCCTCAGCACAGGAAGGACATGGACCTGATGGAGAGGTGACAAAGGAGGGCAGGAAAATGCTCAGGGAGTTGGAGCAGCTCTGCTGTGAGGACAGGCTGAGGGAGCTGGGGGTGTTCAGCCTGGAGAAGAGAAGGCTCCAGGGAGACCTCAGAGCAGCCTGCCAGGACCTGAAGGGGGCTCCAAGAAGGCTGCAGAGAGACTGTTTGCAAAGGCCTGCAGGGACAGGACCAGGGACAATGGCTTCAGACTAGAGCAGAGCAGATTGAGATTGGATGTGAGGAACAAGTTCTGCACCATGAGGGTGGTGAAACACTGGAACAGGTTGCCCAGGGAGGTGGTTGAGGCTCCTTCCCTGGAGATATTGCAGGTGAGGCTGGACAGGGCTGTGGGCAACCTGATCTAGTTGGGGATGTCCCTGCTGAGTGCAGAGGGGTTGGACTGGATGAGCTTTGGAGGTCCCTTCCAGCCTGGACCATTCTATGATTTTATGACTCCATGATCTATTTTGCTCACAATGTTTTACCTCCAGTCAGAAAAATTAAAAAAAGCAAAAAACCAAACAAAAACCCAACAACATTCTTCCTTCCCCATGGGACAATAGAAATGCCTTATTCTTAAACTGCATCAGAAACATCATCATGTTTGGAAATTAAATTGCAAAAGAATAGCACTTTACATGCCATGGAAATCCTATAAGCTTTCCTGTGAGCTTTGTGATGATTTGCCTTAAAATGGGATTCCAGAAAGTACCAGGAATTAGGCAACAGGAGGATTAGTGGAGAACATCAGCTCTGGGTAGAGCTTTGTGTTGTCAAGGGCAGGGGAGGGTGAAAAGCAGCATAAAGGAAGAGAACACAACGTAGTTCAATATGGGCAAGTGCAGGGTCCTGCATCTGGGGAGGAATAACCAGGTGTGGGGTTGTTGTGGCCACAGGGCAGAACCCTGCACTTTGCCTTGTTAAATCTCATCCCATTTGCCTCTCCCCACCCATACAGCCTGGCAAAGTCCCTCTGCAAAGGTCCTTCTGATTGCCCAAAGCTCAGGGCAAAAGGAGTGGTGTGACAGAGGACAACTCGATTCAGCCAGGCTGTGTGCTGAGGTCAGGGTTCAGGTTAGAGTCACCATCCCCAAAGGGATACAAAAGCTGTGCAGAGGTGGTGCTGAGGGCCATGGTTTAGTGGTGACCTGGGACTGCTGGGTTAATGGTGGGACTGGATAATCTTAAAAGTCTCTTTCACCCAAAGCAATTCTATGAAGATTGGGTTTGGGTCTGATTTTGTCCCCATTTTACACAGGCAATGCACTGATCCTGCCCCACTGTGCCTCTTCCCAGTCTGAGCTGCACTCCTGGGTTAGGTATTCCCAGATGCCAGACTCCACCCTTGTCCCTGCTTACCTTCATAAGGTCCTTGCTACCCCTCTCCTGCAGGCTGTTCAGGGCTCCCTGGATGGTGGCTCTCCCTTCTGCAGTGCCAACTTGTCCTCTCACTCTGGTGTCATCTGCAAACTCCATCAAGGTGCTCTTACCCTCTACTCATGTCCCAGCCTTTCACTGTAGAGTCTTGCACCTGGGAATACCTAACCCAGGAGTGCAGCTCAGAAGGATCCACCTGGGTGGAGGGCAGCCCTGTGGAAGGGGACCTGGGGGTCTTGGTGGACAACAAGCTCAGCAGGAGTGAGCAGTGAGCTGCAGGGGCAAAGAAAGGCAGCAGGATGCTGAGTGGCATCACCAAGGGCATCACCAGCAGAGGTAAAGAAGTCATTGTCCCACCCTGCTCAGCACTGGTCAGACCACACCTGGAGCACTGCCTGCAGTTGTGGTCCCTGCTGTACAAAAAAGCTGTGGACAGGCTGGGAAGTGTCCAGAGAAGGGTCAGGAGAATGATCAGAGGGTTGGCAGCCCTGCTGTGTGAGAAGAGGCTGAGGGAGCTGGGGGTGTTCAGCCTGGAGAAGAGAAGGCTTAGGGGAGGCCTCATCACCATGAACCAGGACATAAAGGTGGCTACCAGGAGGATGGAGACTCCCTTTTCCCAAGGAGTCCCATGGAGAAGACAAGGGGAGATGGGGAAAGGTGATTCTTGGGGAGAGTCCAATTGGACTCCAGAATAAAATATTTTCCATGAGAAGAGCCAGACACTGGAATCATCTCCCAAGGGAAGCAGGAGATTCTCCCCCATTGGTCAGCTTTCAGGCTCAGCTTGAGAGGGTGCTGGACCAGCACTTTTAAACTAGGCTGGCACCTTGAAAGTTTGGTCCAGATGATCCTTGGGGGTCCCTTGCAACCTGGCATTCTGTGATTCTGTAGGAGATGTGATATTTGCAGGGGTGAGCTGAAGTGGTGCTGCATCACTGCATGCCTATTAAGACTGTTGACAGACATTTGGTCCTCTTTCTCCCTGCTGCTCCAGAGTAAACTCAAACAGGTCACATTAAACCATGGGTAAAGAGGAATGGGAAAGTGTTCATCTGTCAATATGTAGCCCTGCTGGCAGGTCATGATACAAAACCTAGCTCTATGAGTCCTTTTTCTCCTCTGTTTCCCTTTGGGGTCAAGAATTATCAAATGATAGAATGCTTTGGGGTGGAAGGAACTTTAAAGATCACCTAGTTCCAACCTCCTGTCACAGTCAGGGACACCTCCCACCAGCCCAGGCTGTCAGGGCCTCATCCAGCCTGGCTTTGAACACCTCTAGGGAGGGGACATCCACAACCTCCCTGGGCAACCTGTTCCAGTGTCTCCCCATCCTCACTGGAAAGAACTTCCTCCTAATATCTAACCTCAACCTCCGTTTTTCCAGCTCAAATCCATTCTCTCTCCTGCTATCATTTCAAGCCCTTGCCAACTAAACCATGAGGCACTGACAGCTGACAGCCATCTGGCTGATGATGCAGCTGCAGAAAGCAGGAGGAGGCTCTTGGTATGGAGGCTACAAAAGTGCACTTCACCGTTCCTCCCAGACACAATTTCTGCCCTAATCTCAGCAAAGTAAGGCTAAGACTACAGGTTCAAAGTGAAGGCAGAAGACTCAAGTTATGCATGCCAACAAAATCTCCTTCTCAGATCACAGAATCACGGCATGGGCTGGGCTGGAAGGGACCTCAAAGGCTCATCCAGCCCAACCCTCTGCAGTCAGCAGGGACATCCCCAACTGGATGGATGTGGATGTGGGTGTGGGGCAGCCTGTGGATGTAGTCTACCTGGACTTCAGCAGAGCCTTTGATACCATTCCCCACAGCAAACTCCTGGACAAGCTGGTAGCCTGTGGCCTGGACAGGAGCACTCTGTGCTGGGGTAGGAACTGGCTGGAGGGCAGGACCCAGAGAGTGGTGCTGAATGGTGCCACTGCCAGCTGGCAGCCAGGCACTGGTGGTGTCCCCCAGGGATCAGTGCTGGGCCCCATCCTGTTCAATATCTTTATTGATGAGCTGGATGAGGAGATTGAGTCCATCCTCAGTAAGTTTGCAGATGACACCAAGTTAGGAGCAGGAGTTGATCTGTTGGAGGGTAGGAGGCTCTGCAGAGGGACCTGGACAGGCACAGTGGGTGGGCAGAGGCCAACAGGATGGCATTCAACAAGTCTGAGTGCTGGGTGCTGCACTTTGGCCACAACAACCCCAGGCAGTGCTACAGGCTGGGGACAGAGTGGCTGAGAGCAGCCAGGCAGAGAGGGTCCTGGGGGTGCTGGGGGACAGCAGCTGAAGAGGAGCCAGCAGTGTGGCCAGGTGGCCAAGAAGGCCAATGGCATCCTGGCCTGCAGCAGCAAGAGTGTGGCCAGCAGGAGCAGGGAAGTCATCCTGCCCTGTGCTCAGCACTGCTTAGGCCACCCCTTGAGTGCTGTGTCCAGTTGTGGGCTCCTGAGTTTCAGCAAGATGTTGAGATGCTGGCAGGTGTGCAGAGAAGGGCAGCAAGGCTGGGAAGGGGTCTGGAGCACAGCCCTGTGAGGAGAGGCTGAGGGAGCTGTGGGTGTTTAGCCTGGAGAAGAGGAGGCTCAGGGCAGACCTCACTGCTCTCTCCAACTGCCTGAAGGGAGGTTGTAGCCAGGTGGGGGTTGGGCTCTGCTCCCAGGCACCCAGCACCAGGACAACAGGACACAGTCTCAAGCTGTGCCAGGGGAGATTTAGGCTGGAGGTGAGGAGAAAGTTCCTCACAATCAGAGTTGTTAGAGGTTGGAATGTGCTGCCCAGGGAGGTAGTGGAATCCCCATCCCTGGAGGTGTTCAAGAGGGGATTGGATGTGGCACTTAGTGCCATGGTTTAGTGGTCATGAGGTCTTGGGTGACAGGTTGGACTTTGATGATCCTTGAGGTCTTTTCCAACCTTAGTGATTCTGTGATTCTGTGAACTAGATCAGGTTGACCACAGCCCTGTCCAGACTCACCTTGAAGATCTCCAGGGAAGTAGCCTCCAACACCTCCCTGGGCAACCTCTTCCAGTGTTCCTCCACCCTCATGGCAAAGAACTTGTTCCTCACATCCAATCTCAATCTGCTCTGCTCTGGTTTGAAGCCATTGTCCCTGGTCCTGTCCCTGCAGGCCTTTGCAAACAGTCTCTCTGCAGCCTTCTTGGAGCTCCCCTTCAGGTCCTGGCAGGCTGCTCTTAGGTCTGCCTGGAGCCTTCTCTTCTGCAGGCTGAACACCCCCAGCTCCCTCAGCCTGTCCTCACAGCAGAGGATGATGTGTGATAACATAGGAATAAGACACATGGAGGAATACACAGCTAACTGTTCTGTAAAGAGAAACCTTTTGCTCTAATATAAATGTGGCATCCCCACATGGTTTTCATGGTAGAGTCGTGGGGCATGAGTATTAACTTTCCAGTCCCAAGGAAATAAAACACAGATTCTGGCTATGATTTAATGGACTGCATGCATAGGATATATATTTCTCTAAACCCTGAGCTACAAAATTGTTGTTGTATTGCTGTAGTTAAAAATACAAATTAAGCTTAAAACTGAATTTATAGAGAGCATCCTATTAGTATAATATCACCAAACACATCAGTGTGAGCTTGCAGCACAGAAGGCCAAGGGCAGCCTGGGCTGCAGTCAAAGCAGCATTGCCAGCAGAGCCAGAGAGCTGATTCTGACACTATGCTCTGCTCTGCTGAGACTTCACTTGGAGTACTGCACCGAGCTCTGGAGCCCTCAACACAGGAAGGACATGGACCTGATGGAGAGATGACAGAGGAGGCCAGGAAAATGCTCAGGGAGTTGGAGCAGCTCTGCTGTGAGGACAGGCTGAGGGAGCTGGGGGTGTTCAGCTTGGAGAAGGCTCCAGGGAGACCTCAGAGCAGCCTGCCAGGACCTGAAGGGGGCTCCAAGAAGGCTGCAGAGAGACTGTTTGCAAAGGCCTGCAGGGACAGGACCAGGGACAATGGCTTCAGACTAGAGCAGAGCAGATTGAGATTGGATGTGAGGAACAAGTTCTGCACCATGAGAGTGGTGGAACACTGGAACAGGTTGCCCAGGGAGGTGGTTGAGGCTCCTTCCCTGGAGGTCTTCAAGGTGAGGCTGGACAGGGCTGTGGGCAACCTGATCTAGTTGGGGATGTCCCTGCTGAGTGCAGAGGGGTTGAACTGGATGAGCTTTGGAGGTTTTTTCCATCCCAGACCATTCTGTGATTCTGGAATGTTCCAAGGAAGCCCTCAGTATTACTTTATACATTTACAACTCCTGCCACAAATGCTAAAGCACCACAATGCACCTCTGCAGGAGGAGGACCCCCTGAAAAGGAAGGAGAGATCCCAGATAACTTCAGTATATGCAGCAAATTGCCTCAAAACCTCAACTCTTGGGTCACAACAACCCCATGCAAGGCTGCAGGCTTTGGGCAGAGTGGCTGGAAAGCTGTCCAGCAGAAAAGGACCTGAGAGTGCATGTCTAGAGCCAGCTGAAGATTCAGCCTGTACCCAGGTGGCCAAGGAGGCCAACAGAATGTTGGCTTGCATCAACAACAGCATGACCAGCAGGAGCAGGAAAGTGGTCTTGCCCCTGTACTCAGCACTGGTGAGACCACAGCTCAAATATTGTGTTCAGCTTTGGGCTGCTCACTGCCAGAAGGACATTGAGGTGTTGGTGCATGTCCAGAGAAGGGCAACAAAGCTGGGGAAGGGTCTGGAGAACAGGGGTTGGTGAGAAGCATCTGAGGGAACTGGGGCTTTTTAGTCTGGAGGACACTGACAGTGCTCTCAACAGCTCCCTGAAAGGAAGTTTGAAGCAGGTGAGGGTCATTCTTTTCTCCCAAGGATCAGGTGATAGAACAAGAGGAAATGGTTTCAAGTTGCACCACTGGAGGTTTCGGCTGGAGATGAGGAAAAATATCTGTGCTGCAAAAGTGGTCAGGGATTGGAACAGGCTGCCCAGGGAGGTGGTGGAGTCCCCATCCCTGGAAGTGCTCACCAAGTGTGTAGACATGGCACTGTGGGACATGGTTTAGTGGCCATGGTGGTGCTGGGCTGAGGGTTGGACTCAATGACCTTAAAGGTCTGTTTCAACTGAAACATTCCTATGGGTCTATGAATCTGGGTTCTGGCATATTCTGTAGTCTCTTTCTGACCTATTCCTAGGAAATTCCAACTTCTTCAAAGTCATCTTCCATGATTCCCTGATTACAATCAGTGCAAATTTTCACACTGAATTATAATGAGGGGAAGTCTGCTAAACCTCTATATTCCAATATGCAATTATCCATTTGGATAATTACTATGAGCTTCTAATGGTGCTCATAGTAATTATCCAAATGATGAAGGAGATAGAAAGGTGGATCCTTAAGGACTTAAGTGTGCCTTGAGATACAGAGCAGTGCAAAAATGTTTTGGAAGTTGATCTGTTCCTGTAAATAGCTAAAAAGGGCAGCAATTGAAAAGTGCTCTGCCTTTCTATAGATTTGGATGATAAAAACTGCAACCAAGAAGATCAGGAATGAGAAGGGAAAAGAAAAATAAAAGGTTGGAAGATCACAGAATCATGGAATTGTGCAGGAAAGCTGCCTTGTCCATGGCAGGGGGGTTGGAACTAGATGATCCTTGTGGTCCCTTCCAGCCATGACTGATTCTATGATTCTAAGTTGTAGATGCCTCTTGCCTGGAGGTGTTCAAGGCCAGGCTGGATGAGGCCATGAACAACCTGGGCTGGTGGGAGGTGTCCCTGCCCATGGCAGAGAGATTGGAACTGGATGAGCTTTAAGGTCTGTTCCACCCCAAACCATTCTGTGATTTTATGAACTGTGAAGGTGTTTAAGTAAATATCAGAATTCTCCCACAAGATCATTTATGTATTGTAGAGTTAGCATCAGTGTTAGACACAGCTGAACTCTCTGACTTTGACTGATTGGACAATCATTGAATCACAGAATTGTCAGGGTTGGAAGGGACCACAAGGAGCAGCCAGTTCCAGCCCCCCTGCCATGGGCAGGGACACCTCACACTACAGCAGGCTGCTCACAGCCACATCCAGCCTGGCTGCAAAAACCTCTAGGGATGAGGCTTCCACCACCTCCCTGGGCAACCTCTGCCAGTCTCTCACCACCCTCATGGAGAACAACTTCTTCCTAACATCCAATCTGAATCTCCCCACTTCTACTTTTGCTCCATTTCCCCCAGTCCTATCACTCCCTGACATCCTCAAAAGTCCCTCCCCAGCTTTCTTGTAGTACCCTTCAGATACTGGAGCTGGGGGTGTTTAGCCTGGAGAAGAGGAGGCTCAGGGCAGACCTCATTGCTCTCTACAACTCCCTGAAGGGAGGTTGTAGCCAGGTGGGGGTTGGTCTCTTCTCCCAGGCACCCAGCAGCAGAAGGAATGAACACAATCTCAAGTTGTGCCAGGGGAAGTCTAGGCTGGGTGTTAGGAGGAAGTTCTTCCCAGAAAGAGAGATTTGCCATTGGAATGTGCTGCCCAGGGAGGTGGTAGAGTCACCATCCCTGGAGATGTTCAAGAGAATCCTGGATGAGGCACTTAGTGCCTTGGTCTGGTTGATTGGATAGGGCTTGGGGATGGGTTGGACTGGATGATCTTTGAGATCTCTTCCAGCCTGGTTGCTTCTATGATTCTATGGAAGGCCACAAGAATATCTCCTTAGAACCTTCTCCTCTCCAGACTGCACAACCCCAACTCTCTCAGCCTGTCCTCATAGCAGAGCAGCTCCAGCCCTCTGCTCATCCTCGTGGCCCTTCTCTCTCAGACTGACTCTGAAATGTTTATCTAAAGAAAAGATAACTTTTAATGACATTCTGCTTCCAGCCTCAGCAGAACTTTGTTTTGTGAGACCTGAAAAAAAAGAAGAAATGGCCCCATAAAGAAGCTCACCTCTTTAAAATCCTTGTTTACAACTAGCAGAGCCATGCTATCAATGCAAGATCTTCAGACTTTAAATCTACTCAGCCTGTGTATAAATGAATCTGACATGTGCATAATCTGCTGCTGAGATTTATAGTGGGCATTTATTAAAGGATTAGGGAGCAATGAAGCTGTTCACAGCTGTGCTCCTACATAGTTTACTGCATAGTTACCAAAAGGAATGCATGAACACACTAAAGATTTTAGCAACTTGCATTAAACCCGCCCCCCCCCCCCCTTTATTTTTTTTTTCTTTTCCCTAGTCCTTGCTTTGCTTTGGAACCTCTTCACAGAATCACAGAATGCCAGGTTGGAAGGGACCCCCAAGGATCATCTAGGCCAATCTTTAGTCCTGCTGAAATCAGACATCTCAGCACCTTGTGAGAGTCATGATTTGGTAGGGTTGATTTGCTGGGAGGGGGGAGAAAGAAAGACAAGTTGAATGGTTCAACATTGAGGAGGCAGGATTCTGCCATGGTAAAGCTTAAAGGGAGTAAAAAAGGATTAAAATGTTTGATTTGATGTGGATAACTTCCATATTCCATGTGCCTAATGTCTTTAAGTAGTCCTTGAATTCAGTGTTCTGAGCTGTGCCCACACCTAAATCTGAGACAGTGATCATTTCTCAGCTTAGCTGCTGGGTGGCCCTGGCAAGCACCTACAATCTACCACCCAACTAATTTTCCTGGTAGTAAAATTCCACCAGCAGCTAAAACCTGATTCTGAACATTCTTACAGGAGTCTCAGTCTCTACTGCTGGAGAGAGTCCAAGGGAGAGGCAGGAGGATGCTTAGGGGACTTGAGCATCTCCCCTGGGAAGAGAGCCTGAGAGCCCTGGGGCTGTTTAGTGTGGAGAAGAGAAGGCTGAGAGGGATCTGATCAATGTCTATCAATAGCTGAGGGCTGGGGGTCAGTGGAGGGGGCCAGGCTCTTTTGGGTGGTGCACAGCAATAAGCCAAGGAACAATGGAGACAAACTGGAACAGAGGTTTCAGCTCAAGAGGAGGAGAAACTTCTTTGGTGTGAGGGTGCCAGAGCCCTGGAGCAGGCTGCCCAGGGGGGTTCTGGAGTCTCCTTCTCTGGAGCCTTTCCAACCCCTCCTGGATGCATTCCTGTGCAGACTGCCCTGGGTGATGCTGCTCTTGCAGGGGGTTGGACCTGATGATCTCTGGAGGTCCCTTCCAGCCTCTGCTATACTGTGAGACTGTGAGACTGCATCAAGCATCTGGGCAAGAAGTTGAACATTCCTCCTGCCTCATTTAGAGGTTGAGCAGAGCTCTCCATCTTCAGCTGTGCCTGCTCAGGGGTGCCTAGGACAGCCTGGAAGCATTGGACAGGTGGATGTTACCCTCTGTTCTCATGAAACTCCACAACCCTCCTGCGTAGTCTCTTCCAGGATTCTGTCACCTTCACAGGGAAAAAAAATTCTTCCTCCTGTTTCCATGGAACTTCCTCTGCCTCAGCTTCCACCACTGCCCCTTGTGCTGGCATTGGGCATCACCCAGCAGAGCCTGGCTCCAGCCTCTGGGCACTCCCCCTGCACATCTTCAGCAACAGCAATGAGGTCACCCTCAGGCTCCTCCAAGCTCAAGAACCTCAGCTGCCTCAGCCTGTCCTCATTAGGGAGATGTTCCACTCCCTTAACCATCTTTGCACCTCTTCTATTTTCCTCTATGTGCAACAGAACATTTATTCACATTTAATTTTGTCTGCCCTTTTGTTATCATTACTCAATTTTGTCAACTTCTCCTTTGCTCTAGACCTTGGTCTTTCTTACCTAATACAATTTGTTACCACAAATGAGCTGGTCACCTCTCTCATTTCATCTCCTTTCCTGAGTCATTTGTGACTGGGAGACAACACAGACACCAATGCAGAACCACCTGAGAGGTTCCCCTGCTTTAAAGGCTGACTACATAAACTCTTGTTGTGTTTTTTCCTTTACACTGCAGATTTCAGTGTTCACAGAATTGTTCCTGCTGGAAAAGGCTTCCCAGATCATCGAGTCCAGATGTCAACTCAACACTACCACAGTCTTGAAGTGCCGTGGGCACAGGGTTCTTGAACACCTCCAGGCATGGTGACTCCACCACCTCCCTGTGCAGTCTGTTCCAGTGCCTGACCACTCTTGCAGCAAAGAAATTGTTCCTATTATCCAACCTAACCCTCCCATGACACAATTTCAGGCCATTTCTTCTTGTGCTGTCACTTATTATTTGGGAGAAGAGACTGACCCCCACCTCACTCTGACCTCCTTTCAGGTAGTTGTAGAGAGCAGTGAGGTCTCAATGTCCCTCCTCATTCTTTGACAGATTAATTTATTTTAGAGTCTTTGGTGGAAAGAGAGAAATGAAAACAAACTACACCAGCTAGAGGCTGGAACACCTCTCCTATGAGGACAGACTGAGGGACTTGGAGTTGTGCAGTCTGGAAAAGAGAAGGCTCTGAGGAGACCTTCTTGTGGCCTTCCAAGATCTGAAGGGGGCTCCAAGAAAGCTGGGGAGGGACTTTTGAGGGTGTCAGGGAGTGATAGGACTGGGGGGGATGGAACAAAACTAGAAGTGGGGAGATTCAGATTGGATGTTAGGAAGAAGTTGTTCCCCAGGAGGGTGGTGAGAGACTGGCAGAGGTTGCCCAGGGAGGTGGTGGAAGCCTCATCCCTGGAGGTTTTTGCAGGCAGGGTGGATGTGGCTGTGAGCAACCTGCTGTGGTGTGAGGTGTCCCTGGGCATGGCAGGGGGGTTGGAACTGGATGATCCTTGTGGTCCCTTCCAACCCTGACTGATTCTATGATTCTATGATTCTATATCTAGGGCAGTGGTGGAGTCCCCATCTCTGGAAGGATGTCAAAGCCATGTTGATGGAGTTCTTAGGGACATGGTTTTGTAGTGTGGAGGTCTGAAATTCCCCTCCCACATGAACACCACCAGACTAGCTCAGTTGAGAAGCAAATGAGGCTTTGTGTTTACAAGCAAAACCCACAGCCTACAACAGAATGCAATGAAGATATACAAATATACAGGATTTACAGGATTTATAGATAGGTACAATCCACAGAAACAGCACAAAACCCTCCTGGCCAAAGCCAGGAAAACTGTCCTCCTGCCCCTCCTTTCCCTGCCTTCTCCAGACCCCCCTGGCAAAGGGAAGAAAGCCAAGAGCAGAGAGGTTCTTAAACTTAGCTTTCAAGGTCAGCTTGCCAGTGTGTTATGTCCCAAAACAAGGCACAGAAGATAAATGCACAGCAGAGAAACACCAAACAGACAGACTGAGAGACTGCCTGTGCTTTGTTTTGAGTACTGACTCTTAAACATTTCTCTCTCCCCAATGCAAGTCTTCAGAATAATCATTATTTTTCTTTCTTACATCTAATTGTGATTTATTGACATTCTTTCATTTTTATGCTTGAACTCTGTGAAAAGAAATGAAAGGCATAGCCTTAAAACCATCACACAACCCTAACAATTCTATGATTCTGTGTCTCTTGCCAATCTGCTCTTGATTCCTTCAATGAATTTCACTAGCTTGGTGTGGTGTGATTGCCCTGTAGGAGGTTGTGATGATTCTTCACCAGTTGTGTTTCCCCAGTGCTGAGCTTTGGGGCCAGCTCTCTTTAATACCTTTATCAATGAGCTGGATTGAGGGCATCTTCCCTAAGTGTGCAGATGACACCAAGTTGGATGAGTCGGTTGACTTGCTTGAAGGTAGGGAGGGATCTGGAGAGGCTGGATTGATGAGCCAAAGCCATCATATCAGGATCAAGAAGGTATAAGTGTCAAGAAGGTATAAGGGTCAACAAGGTATAAGGGTCAACAAGGTATAAGGATCAACAAGTCCTAGTCCTTGGTCCTGCACTTAGGTCACAGCAACCTTATGAACACTACAGGCTTGGGGAACAGTGACTGTGAATTGTCCAACAGAGAAAGACCTGGGGTGGTTGGCTGACCTCCAGATGAGTATGACCCAGTGTGTACCCAAGTGGGCAAGAACACCAACAACATCTTGGCCTGGATTAGGATAGTGTGGCCAGCAGGACAAAGAATGGGATTGTCCCCCTGGGCTCAGCAGTGGTGAGGCTGTACCTCAAGTACTGGTTTCAGTTTTGAGCACCTTGCTCCAAGAAGGACACTGAGGTGTTGCAGCATGTCCAGAGAATGATAAAGAAGCTGCTGAAGGGTGTAGAGAACAAGTCTTGAGAGAAGAAGCTGAGGGAGCCAGAGTTGTTTAGCCTGGAGTAAAGGAGACTGAGGGGATACTTTCTCTCTACAACTCCCTAGAAGAAGGTTTGGACCAGGTAGGGATCAGTCTCTTCTTCCAAGTAATAAGTGACAGGACAAGAAGAAATAGGCTCAAGTTGTGCCAAGGGAAGTTTAGGTTGGACAGTAAGGAAAATTTCTTCATGGACAGGGTTGTCAAGGCATGGAGACCAGCTGTAGTTGAGACCCCATCCCTGGGGGCGTTTAAGGCCAGGCTGGATGAGGCTCTGGGCAGCCTGATGTAGTGTGAGGTGTCCCTGCCCATGGCAGGGGGGTTGGAACTGGATGATCCTTGTGGTCCCTTCCAACCCTGGCTGATTCTATGATTCTATAATTCCACATCTAGGGCAGTGGTGGAGTCCCCATCCCTGGAACGATGTCAAAGCCATGTTGATGGGGTTCTTAGGGACATGGTTTCATAGGATCACAGGATCACAGTGTGTTAGTTGTAGGCTATGCCTTTAAAATTTTCCACAGATCTTGAACAGAAAAGTAGTAAAATGCAAATAAATCACTACTGGGTGTAAAAAGGAAACTAATGATAGTTCTGAACAACTAAATCTGCCATCAGATGTAGTTCCCAGAACAATTTCTCCTTTCTTCTCACTTCTTCACTCTGAGAGAGACTACTTTCCTTCTGCTTGATCTTGGCTACATTGTTTTGGCTAAGTCTAATATCTCTGCTTCTGCCTCTTGTCCCTTTTGTACAGGGGGGGAATGGAGAGGCAGGGAAGGAGAAGCTGTTGCAGCTCCCCTGGCCTTTGGCCAGGAGGGTCCTTGTGCTGTTTACTAATTGTAAATATCTGCAAATATTGTCAATATTGAATATTCTGTACACATTCATTGCATTCCATTGTAGGTTGTAGTTCTGCTTCTAAGTACAGCTTCCATTTACTTCCATCTGAGCTGGGCTGGAAAAGTTCATGTTGGGGGCAAATTTTCAACCCACCACACACAGAATGGTCCAGGCTGGAAGGGACCTCCATGGAAAGCTCATCCAGTCCAAACCCCTCTGCACTCAGCAGGGACATCCACAACTGGATCAGGTTGCCCAAAGTCCTGTCACAGAATCACAGAATCATTAAGGTTGGAAAAGACCTCAAGGATCATTAAAGTCCAACCTGTCACCCAAGACCTCATGACTACTAAACCATGGCACCAAGTGCCACATCCAATCCCCTCTTGAACACCTCCAGGGATGGGGACTCCACCACCTCCCTGGGCAGCACATTCCAACCTCTAACAACTCTGATTGTGAAGAACTTTCTCCTCACCTCCAGCCTAAACTTCCCCTGTCCAGCGTCACCTTGAATATCCCCAGGGATGGGGCCCCAGCCACCTCCCTGGGCAACCTGTTCCAGTGTTCCACCACCCTCACAGTGCAGAACTTGTTCCTAACATCCAATCTCAATCTGCTCTTCTCCAGTGTAAAGCCATTGTCCCTTGTCCTGTCCCTGCAATCCTTTGCAAACAGTTTCATAGTGACCTGGCAGTGTTGTGTTAATGGTTGGACCCAATCACTTTAAAGGCCTATTCCAACCAAAACAATTCTATGATTCTACACAACTATTAAGCCATGTGGCTCCTAAACTCCATGTTTAGAAAACATTCTACCTATTTGCCTGGTAAACAACCCAGGTTTGCTCATCTGGAGATTAATTAAGTGGAGCCATGGAGGGACAAAGATTAAAAAGCTGGTGTTGGAATGAATGCTACAGCTCGTTGTGAATTGAAGCCATATTTGCCAGAAAGGAAAGGAGAAGAATCAGAGAGAGTCTGCAGCTCTTTATTTCCAACCTGAAACACTCAGAGAGAATCAGGAGTTATTCCCCACCTGAAACCTCCACTCAGAGTTTTGATGTTGATGTCTTTTCACACCGAGGTCTTAGCTGGGTATTAATATCCCAACTGCCTACGAACTGCTTTCTCTTCCATCCCCTGTATGCAAGGTCCATGTCACCTCATCTTCTTGGCTGCTAAGCAACTGTAGTAATGCCCATCACAGGCAGCCTAACAGCTAGCCCTGACTGCTGGTTACACTGTCTGTTGGTGGATGTAAATGAGAAATGGCAATAACAGAAGGAGTGGCACTGAAGCTTTGGGGAAGTGCTGAATTAAAGCTCAGGACATGCAGCTGGTTGAGAAAGTTCCTGAAATTATGGAAGCACAGACTCACAGAATGGTAAGGGCTGGAAGGGACCTAAGGAGATCATTTAGTCCAACCCTCCTGCCAGGGCATGATCACCTAGAGAAGGTCACACAGGAACACGTCCAGGTGGGTTGGGAACGTCTCCAGAGATGAAGGACTCCACCACTTTTCTGGGCAGCCTACTCCAGTGCTGCATCACCCTTCAGTTGAAGAAGTTCCTCCTCATGCTTGCATGAAACTTCTTATGTTCAAGTTTGTGCCCATTACCCCTTGTCCTGTCACTGGGCACCACTGAACAAAGCCTGGTCCCATCCTCTTGACACCCACCCTTTAAGTATTGGTCAGCATTAGAATCATAGAATCAGGGTTGGAAGGGACCACAAGGATCATCCAGTTCCAACCCCCCTGCCATGGGCAGGGACACCTCACACTAGAGTAGTTATAACAAGCAGTGGATTTATCCTCATATCACCTGAGTGACATTACAAGTGTCACTTCCTGGGATTTCCTGGAGCACAAATATGCCAAGCAGGTCTTCCCTAGTTTGCCACATATGTAAATCCCAATTAGTGAAGAATTAAGATCCTAATAACATCCATCCCCATCAAACAGATCATTTCAGAGAATCACAGAATTGTTTAGGTTGGAAAAGCTCTCTATCTAAGATTGTCTCATTCAACTGTCAACCCAACACCACCATGGCCACTACTCTTATTTATACTTACTAGAATCACAGAATTGTCAGGGTGGGAAGGGACCTCAAGGCTCAGCCAGTTCCAACCCCCCTGCCATGGGCAGGGACACCTCACANGCCCTCTGCTCATCCTCATGGCCCTTCTCTGGACACTTTCCAGCACCTCCACATCCTTCCTGGAACAGAGGCTCCAGAACTGGACACAGAGCTCCAGGTGTGGTCTCAGCAGACTGGAGCAGAGGGGGAGAATCCCTTCCCTGGCCCTGCTGGCCACACTTCTCTTGTTGCAGCCCAGGCTCTGCTTGGCTCTCTAGGCTGCAAGTGCTCACTGCTGGCTCCTGCTGAGCTTCTCCTCCCCCAGCACCCCCAAGGCCTTTTCTTCAGGGCTGCTCTCCAGCCAGTCCCTGCCCAGCCTGTATCGGTGCCTGGCAGTGCCCTGACCCAGCTGCAGGACCTTGCACTTGGTATTGTTGATCCTTGTGGTTCCTTTCAACCCTGACTGATTCTATGATTCTATGACTCTATGATTCTATGATCATCAATCCCAACCACCACTCTAACACCACCATGCCCATTAAAGCATTTCCCACATGCAAGGATTGATAGAAGCATATCAAATGTACACAAAGGTGCTGCTAATGATCCACAGAGCTGTTAAGGAAGTCCATCAGAATGAAGAGGAGTGATTGGTAATAGCCAAGAAAAGAAACTTGGAGCAGGTTTTATAGACTATGTTGTTTTCAGTAGTGAAGAGTTCATATCTTCATGGAAACCTCTGGGAAATGGATTATGTGTAAGTGAAGAAGCTTTTACCAAGACAGATGAGTGTAATTCTCATACAAATAATGGTCTTCTCATTACACAAATGACATTGGAAAAATTAGAGGGCATTTCAGCAAAGCCAGAGAGAAAAAGGAGATGATTGGAGAGCACAGCTTATGGGTAAAGTGTTATGGAACTCACTGCAAACATTAGAAAAGACAGGAAAGGGTTTGGTTGTTGGGTTTTGGGTTTTTTTCTGGAATGTGATGAATGGGTTTGGAACAATACTGAATACAGCAAAGTCAGCAGAACCTGAGGTGCTGGGAAGCTGGAGAGATAAAGTCTGTCTGGCTTTACCTGACAGCAGGTGAGAGGCAGTGTGTGCTGAATTACAGAGTCACAGAGTTATGGAGGCTGGAACAGACCTCTGAGATCATCAGTTCCAGCCTATGACCTAACACCACCACCTCCACCAGACCATGGCACCAAGTGCCACATCCAATCGTGCCTTAAACACCTCCAGGGGTGGTGACTCCACCACCTCCCTGGGCACTCCATCCCAGTGTCTGATTGCCCTTTCCATCAGGAAGTGCTTCCTAACATCCAACCTAAGCCTCCCCTGGCACAGCTTCAGGCCATGGCCTCTTGTCCTGTCACAAGGTGCCTGGGAGCAGAGCCTGACCCAGGGGTTTTCTATTCCCCCTCCCCCCAAACTACTCAGGTATCTAAGACTCAGTGCCTAATGCCAAAATACACCAGATAAAGGTAACTGGAAATCTGTTGTCAGAGTATTTTTTTGCAGGAAGAGAAAAGGCTCATCAGAGGAAGCAAAGTTTTCATGGGAGTGTTTGGTAGGATTAAGGCAATTGGAAATAAGACTGGAACTGGGATTGTTCAGTCTGGAGAAGGGGAGGCTGAAGGGAGATGTTTCCCTTTCTATGACTACTTGAAAAAGGGTTGTAGGAAGGTGGGGTTTGGACTCTCCTCTCTACTGTCAAGTGATAGGGGAAACAGCATCAAATTGTTCCAGGGTGGGTTTAGGTTGGATAGCAGGAAAAGAGTGGTCAGGCCTTGGAACAGGCTGCCCAGGGAGGTGGTGGAGTCCCCATGCCTATAGGTGCTCAAATAACACAGAGCACTTCAGAGCATGCTTTAAAGGCCATGGTGCTGTTGGACAAATGGATGATCTTAGATATCTTTTCTAGCTGAAGGGATTCTATGATTTGGGAGTTGGACTAGATGATCTCCAGAGGTCCTTCCAACTGCTAGGATTCTGTAGTTCCATCATTCTATGGTTTTAATACCTGCTCCAGAATGTGTTGGTTCTTACAGCACTCAACTGAATTCAAAGCTCTGCTTTGCCTCACTCCACCCATTCCAGACTCAGCTAATAGTCACAGTCTGTGTTTTAAGTCATCCCTGGCAGGTGCTCCAAACTCCCTCTTCCCCCAGCCTGGGTTAGCCACAGCTCTAGGTGCAAAATCTTTTTCTAAGAGAATCAGTTTCTGAAACCTCAGGTTTTGCAAACATCAAACTTCTGCCTTAACTCTTTGCTGGCTAATCACTAATTCAACAGATGAAGAAAGGTACTGCTGGGTTTGTTCTGGTGCCANACCTGATCTAGTTGGGGATGTCCCTGCTGAGTGCAGAGGGGCTTGGACTGGATGAGCTTTGGAGGTCCCTTTTGGCTTGGACCATTCTATGATTCTGTGATTCTGTGAATCTGTGATTCTATGATTCTGTGATTCTGATTCTGTGATTCTATGATTTTGTGATTCTATGATTTTGTGATTCTATGATTCTCTGATTCTATGATTCTATGATTCTCTGATTCTGTGATTCTGTGATTCTATGATTCTATGATTCTATTCAGCCTCCAAGTCTCTCACCAGAAGTGTGAGTGACCCTGAGTGCTCATCTGCAACATTTTCTTGTGTTGCTAAGTTTGTCTATAAAAGTGAGTGAAAACTTCAGAGGTGATAGAATGATAGAACCATTCTGATTGGGAAAGATCTTTAACATCATTGAGCATAACCACTCTATAACTACCAAGTCTGGTGCTAAACCCTGTCCCTCAGAACCACATCTCTGCCTCTTTTGCACACCTCCAGGCATGGGGATTCAGCCACCTCCCTGGGGAGGCTCTTCCAGCATTTGGGAACCCTTTCAGTGAAGGAGTTTCTCCTCATGTCCAATGTAAACTTCCCCTGGTATAGCTCTCATCCTGCCACCTGTTACCTGGGAGAAGAGACTGACCCCCACCTGCCTCCAACCACCTTTCAGGGAGTTGTAGAGTGAGCCAAAAGGTCTCCCCCCAGCCTCCCTTTCTCCAGGCTAAAGAACTCAGTTTATTTTTGGCCCACTATTGACAAAGATGGCCACATAAACCAGCATCCTTCATACCAAATGGTGGAAAATAACAATTGGTGCAACTAAGTGACACAAACAACCCCCAAACCTCTCAGACACTGTAGGGAAAACAAATGAAACTCTGAAACAGTTAATTTTTTGTGTGTTTGTTTTTTTTTTGTTTGTTTGTTTTCAAGGAGAGCTGATGCAACAGACCATGCTCTAGAGGACTTTGCTCAGTGCCAGAGCTACAGAAACAAAAATGGACTCATGTTAATTTTAAGCCTCGAGCTTCTCACTCCTAGGCTACTACACTCACCACTGATTAACCCAGAAGCTTGGCAGGCAGCAATGCTTTGCCTGCAACTGTGCCAATGGGAATTACTCAAGCATGGAGACTCAGCCCAGAGAAAGAAGCTGGGAGGAAAAGTCATAGGCAGAAGGCAACGTTCCAATATTTGCCTTTTAGGGGCACAGAGGCAAACCTTTAGCTCTTGACACTTAACTAATGCATCACAACATGAGTAAAAGAGAGAGGTCTCCATGCTGTGATGTCAGTCTTGGATTGTTTCTTGTGCAGGGAAGGAAAGAGGAGAGGAGAGGAGAGGAGAGGAGAGGAGTG
>VXBD01003790.1:36096-46096 GCA_013399975.1 Indicator maculatus | reverse complement strand
CCTCTGCCAGTCTCTCACCACCCTCATGGAGAACAACTTCTTCCTAACATCCAATCTGAATCTCCCCACATCTAGTTTTGCTCTATAATATTCATGTTTACAACTCTCTGCAGGGTGGGTGTCAAGAAGAAGGGGCCAGGCTCTTTGCAGTGTCCTGCAATGGGACAAAGGACAAGAGATTTACATATCCAGGAGGTTCCACCTCAACATGAGGAAAAACTTCTTCACTATGAGGGTGCTGGAGCCCTGGAGCAGGCTGCCCGGAGAGGCTGTGGAGTCCCCTTCTTAAGGACTTTCAAGACCCATCTGGATGTGTTCCTGTGTGACCTACCCTTGGTGATCCTGCTTTGCTTTTGTCCCTTCCAACCCCCTACCATTCTGTGATTGACTTCACCCCATGCAAGCTGAATGCAGAGAAAGCCAGCAAGAACATTTGAGCTTCAAGTGCCCAGCTGTAGTATTTAAGGAGGAAGGGAAGTTAGAGGAATGGATAGAGTTACTATTTGCCTCTTCATATGTTTTCAAAGACCATATGGTCTCATGCAGTTAAAAAACAACTCCCTCAGAGTGTTACTATCAAGGTGACTTTGATCCTACTTGTCCCAATCCTCTGTGATTGCTTTCAGCAAGGCTTGAAACAGATTGGGGCCTGTGACTTTGCTTGTTAGAGAAACTTCTGGGTTTGGAATCCTTTTTGCCTGCTTTCTTTAGGAAGAGAGTCCAAAGCTGTCAGTCCCTTTAAGGGAGGAACTTGGAAAGGTAAAAGAGGAAAGTCACATACCCAGAGAGTGGTAGAAGGAAGCAGATGTCAGGACACTTCCCTGAGTCATACAAGGCACAGATAATTCAGCATGCCTGCCATTTACTGCAGGATGAGACAAGCAATTAGGTAGATATCCAGGTGTAGTCTGCTTCTTTGTGACTTCTAAAAGCAGCCTGCAAGCTCCTCCTGCTTGTTGGCAACACTCCTTTCCCCACTTGAGAGGCTGCTGCACCCTCTTGTCCCTATGGATTATGCCACGCAATCAATACCAAAGGCTTCACAATGTGGAATTGGACCAAAGCCTTAATAAGACTTGGGCTGGTTGAGCAGGCCTCCAGTGCTTACTGGAATACCTTATTCCCACAACTCTCTGTGCTCACAGAGTCCATTTTCCAGCACCCCATTCACTTTGAGCAAGCCTATTCACAGGGAAAGTGTCTGTCCACAAAGGGCAGAAGAACAAAGTCTGACCTCTTGAGAAGTAATCAATAAATAAATATGTCTTTGCAGTAATATTTAGCACTTGAGGAGATGGATCATAGAATGGTAGGGGTTGGACAGGACCTCTGGAAATCATTGAGTCCAACCTCCCTGCCAGAGCAGGATCACCTAGGGCAAGTCACACAGGAATGCATCCAGGTGGATTTTGAAAGCCTTCAGAGAAGAAGACTCCAGAACTGATGGAGATATAGATGATATATATAGATATAGATATAGATATATAGATATAGATATAGATATAGATATAGATATAGATATAGATATAGATACAGATATAGGTATAGAGAGATAGAGATAGAGATAGAGACAGACAGAGATAGAGATAGAGATAGAGATAGAGATAGAGATAGAGAGATAGAGATATAGAAATAGAGATAGAGACAGAGAGAGACAGAGATAGAGATAGAGACAGAGATAGAGATAGAAATGATAGAGATATATATAGAGATAGAGAGAGAGAGAGAGAGGCAGATATAGAGATGATAGAGAGAGATAGAGATAGAGAGAGATGATAGAGATAGAGAGAGAGAGATAGAGATAGAGATGAGATAGAGATGATAGATACAGAGATAGATATAGATGACATCGTTATTTTTTTTCTCACTGCTTAAAACACCCAGATTTTTCATTAATTTCAATACAACTTTTTGATATTTTTGATATAGCCCTTTGGATATTTTTTTTCCAAATAAAGGGAAAAAATCTTTTCAAAGAAGCATTTCTACAGAAAAGACAAAACAAAATAATCAATCTTCAGCAGAAAAATAGGCCTGAAAAAATGAGGGGTTTTTGCCTGTGTCCCTGCAGAAGCTTCCTGAAGACCAACATTTCTGTGTTGCTGCATAAGGAAGCAAAGTGATTTGCCTCACTTCACATAATGCACTGGTGACAGAAGCACAAACAGCCTCCCAGCAGCCAGCTTCTCAGCCTTTTCTTTTAACTGCCTGCTCCCAGTTCAACAGCCAGCAATATAACCTTAAGGTGCCAGCTCCCTCAATGCCTCTTTGTGATTGCTTGATAATTCCTCCTCCTAAAGATATCTGCAACGCAGGATTTAAGAGCCAGAATAAATATGTGGAGAACAACACAAAACCATGGAAACAAGATGAGGTTAGTGGCACCAATCCATGCACTATATATACATTGTATGCTGCTTCTGCTTCCCTAAGCAACAGCTTAATCTGTGGCATAAAAATAAATGCTACAACATTTTAAAATGTTAGATTTAGACACCCCCCCCCCCCGCAAAAAAAAGGAGACAAATAAATGCACAAAAGAGCAGGAGCAGCACCACCTTGATAAAAATCTTTGCTGCTGACAGAGTTGGGGCTGATGCTGTTTATTAGATTCTCAAGTGGCTCTAAAGGTCATGAAAACCTCTCAATATAAAATGATTATGGTATAATAGAAAAAGGTAACTCACTCAATCCCCCAGTTACTGCTTGGTTTTATTGAATCCTGGGACTCGTTTCTGCTTAATTAGAAACAAAATTAGATTTATCTCAATGCCAGGTTGTCGTGGCTGGGTTTTTCAAACCACATCAGCAAACAACACCAAGGCTGGCAGGTAGGAGATTTTCTCTTGCAAGGAAAAGAGAGACAGGGACCTGCTGGAGAGAGTCCAAGGGAGAGGCAGGAGGATGCTTAGGGGACTTGAGCATCTCCCCTGGGAAGAGAGCCTGAGAGCCCTGGGGCTGTTTAGTGTGGAGAAGAGAAGGCTGAGAGGGATCTGATCAATGTCTCTCAATAGCTGAAGGCTGGGGGGCAAGTGGAGGGGGCCAGGCTCTTTTGGGTGGTGCACAGCAATAAGCCAAGGAACAATGGAGACAAACTTGAGCAGAGAAGGTTTCAGCTCAACAGGAGGAGAAACTTCTTTGGTGTGAGGGTGCCAGAGCCCTGGAGCAGGCTGCCCAGAGAGGTTGTGGAGTCTCCTTCTCTGGAGCCTTTCCAACCCCACCTGGATGCATTCCTGTGCAGACTGCCCTGGGTGCTCCTGCTCTGGCAGGGGGGGTGGACTTGATGATCTCTGGAGGTCCCTTCCAACCTCTGATATACTGTGAGACTGTGAGACTGTGATGAGTTAGAGGAGCCTGGGACTTCAAATGACATCTTACTGTCTCTGCCTCTAAAGGAACAACTCCCATGGCAGTGAAAATGAAGCACGGCAAGGTGCTGAGCTGAGCCATATGTGTCACAGCTGGCAGGAGAGCTGCCAAAAGGTCAACTCTGCCAAGGAGAGAAATGTGTGACAAGAACTTGACTGAAATCCTGCAGCTGGCAGATCTGCCAGTGGAGAATGCAGATTCCTCAAAATCAAACACTTTCCTGAGATTTTGACGTCACCAAAGACCAGACAGAAAGTCAGGAAGGCTCTGAAGAAATCTTGCTTGCCAAAAAAACCTGTTTGCTAAGCACTCACCTGTTGGCTAAGGACTCACCTGATAGCTAAACACTCACCTGTTGGCTAAGCACTCACCTGATAGCTAAACACTCACCTGTTGGCTAAGGGCTCATCTGATGGCTGAACACTCACCTGTTGGCTAAGGACTCACCTCATGGCCAAAAATTGACCTGATGGGCAAGGACTCACCCGAATATTTTCATGCCTATTTTTCTGCTGAAGATTGATTTTGTTTCGTCTTTTCTGTAGAAATGCTTCTTTGAAAAGATTTTTCCCTTTATTTGGAAAAATTTAAAAAAATATATCCAACTGGCTTTTAGTATTCAAAAAGTTGTATTGAAAATGAAGAAAAATCTGAGTGTCATAACCAGTGAGAAAAAAATAGTGATGTCATCTGTATCTGTCTCTCTATCTATCTCTAGCTCTACCTCTATATCTATCTCTGGACACCTTCCAGCACCTCCCATTCCCCCCCCAGTCCTATCACTCCCTGACACCCTCAAAAGTCCCTCCACGGCTTTCTTGCAGCTCCCTTCAGATCCTGGAAGGCCACAAGAAGGTCTCCTGGAAGCCTTCTCTTCTCCAGACTGTACAACTCCAACTCTCTCAGTCTGTCTCCAGAGCAGAGCAGCTCCAGCCCTCTGCTCATCCTCATGGCTCTTCTCTGGACATCTTCCAGCACCTCCAGATCCTTCTTGTATAGGGGTTCCAGAACTGGCCCCAGTTCTTTAATAATATTAATTTTATAACATTTTAATAATATTAAGTTATTCCTCCAAATTAAGTCTATTTAGAAAATAGTAGGGAGAATACAAGTCCACAAGAAAACAGCTCCTAAATATCCAATCCAGAACAGCTCCTAAATTAATGTTCCAACTGATGGAGTGGCTGGCTACCAATTATCCCTTCTGGGGATATATAAAGCTTCTCCTCTCTCCAATTTACCAGACTTAGCCATTTTAGCAGCCTGTAGCTTTAAGAACTGGATAGTTTATCCCAGGTTTAGGGCAGGTTCAGGCACCACACTGGCTCAGAGACTTTCTCTTTAACCACACTACAGAATCCATTTCAAGCTGTTGCTCAGTGTTCAAAGCAGAGGGAAATATTTCAGCTTTCTGAGTTTGCTTCACTTTTTTTGGTGGGTTTTTGCCTCCCCTTCACTTTCCTCTTTCCTGCTGGCTAAGACTGGCCCTTAAGTTGTTTTTGATGTCTCTTTTCAGAACTATTTTTCCCAACAAATTGACACTTTACTAGGAACTTCTTTTGCACAGTTGTATTTCATAGAATCCTGGAATTGTTTCAGTTGGAAAAGACCTCTCAGATCCCCCAGTCCAACCACCAACCCAACACCACCATGGCCATCAAAACATGTCCCCAAGTGCCATGGCCACAAGTTTCTTGAGCACCTCCAGGGATGGGGACTCCACCACCTCCCTGGGCTGCCTCTTCCAACCCTTGACCACTCTTGCAGCAAAGAAATTGTTCCTCATATCTAATCTAAACTTCCCCTGGCACAACTTCAAGCCATTTCCTCTTGCCCTATTGCTAGTTACATGGGAGAAGAGACCAACCCCCACCTTACTCCAACCTCCTTTCAGGTAGCTGTAGAGAGCAAAGAGGTCTCCCCTCAGCCCTCCCTTGTCCAATCTAAACAACCCAAATTCCCTTAGCCACTCCTCCCCAGCCCTGTTCTCCAGCCCCTTCCCCAGCTTTGTTGCCCTTCTCTGGACACACTCCATGAACTCAGGGTTTCTCTTAATGAGGAACACAAAATTTGTAGTTTTTTCTAAACATAAGAAGTTATCCTCAAACGAAAATTGATTTTTCTCAAGCCTACAGTAAAACAATGCAAGTTTGAAGAGAGGAAGGTGAAAAAACTTTCATGTGTTGGGTCCTGTAGGTAGGTAAGTGCAACCCTGGGCACTGATACGGGCTGGGCAGGGACTGGCTGGAGAGCAGCCCTGAAGAAAAGGCCTTGGGGATGCTGAGGGAGGAGAAGCTCAGCAGGAGCCAGCAGTGAGCACTTGCAGCCCAGAGAGCCAAGCAGAGCCTGGGCTGCAGCAAGAGAAGTGTGGCCAGCAGGGCATTCTCCCCCTCTGCTCCACTCTGCTGAGACCACACCTGCAGCTCTGGGTCCAGGTCTGGAGCCTCTGTTCCAGGAAGGATGTGGAGGTGCTGGAAGGTGTCCAGAGAAGGGCCATGAGGATGAGCAGAGGGCTGGAGCTGCTCTGCTCTGAGACAGACTGAGAGAGTTGGGGTTGTGCAGTCTGGAGAAGAGAAGGCTCCCAGGAGACCTTCTTGCGGCCTTGCAGGATCTGAAGGGGGCTACAAGAAAGCTGGGGAGGGACTTTTTAGGGCAAGGAAGCCAAGAGCAAAGGAGGCTTAGCAGGTATAAGAGACACTGAGTGTGTTGAGCAGTTGAGACTGAGCTGGTGCTCAGCCAAAACCTGCATGAATAGGCAGGGCCATGGATCTGAATTAACATTCTGAAGTCTACCTCCTGTACCATCCAGCAGTAATAACCATTAACCTTTGCTAAGGTCTGAAGACAAAGATCTCCTGTTTAACAGAATGGCAAAGGCATCAGAGGCACAGAAATGGTCTGTGAAAGGCCAGTGCAAAGAGGAATTCCTCCTGAGCCTCCTTCGGTAGCAGTAACCTTTGTAGAGCCCTCAGCATCACTGAGAGCTCATCCAGGTGCTAGAGAAATGTTATGGAAATATTTGTTATAGAAAATGAAGCAATAGGCCAGAATAAACTTGGAATGAATAGTTGTGTCTTTACTCCTCTTTCTCCTGGTGCCCCTGCAAGACAGAGTTTCCTCTGCCTCTTTGGAAAGCAGCAAACACTGCAAACAGAACCAAAAGCTGCCTGACCTTTTGGACCTGTTGGAGTTGCTCTTCTGGGTGCTGGGGAAACTGCAGCAAGGCCAGCTGAGGGAGAGCAAGTGGGCACCCTGCAGAACAGGGCTTGTGAGGAGCAGCTGAGGCAACTGGGGTTGTTCAGCCTGGAGAAGAGCAGGCTGAAGAGAGACCTTCTGGCTCAGTCCTACTCTCAGACAGGCCATTGTAGTGAAGAGGGAGGGGGAAGATTAAGCTTGATCTTAGAAAGAAGTTACAGAGTGCTACAGAATCAACAAGGTTGGAAAAGACCTCAAGGATCATCAAGTCCAACTGATCACCCAACCCTAACTAATCAACTAGGCCATGGCACTGAGTACTTCACCTTAAACACCTTCAGGGACCCCAGCACCTCCCTGGGCAGCACATTCCAACAGCTACCCAAGGAGGTGTCTTCCCAGACAGAGAGATAGGCCATGGGAATGGGCTGCCCAGGGAGGTGCTGGGGTCCCTGAAGGTGTTTAAGGTGAAGTACTCAGTGCCATGGCCTAGTTGATTAGTTAGGGTTGGGTGATCAGTTGGACTTGATGATCTTGGAGGTCTCTTCCAACCTGGTTGATTCTGTGCTTGGGAGTCAGTCTCTCCTGCCTAGTAACAAGTGACAGGACAAGAAGAAATGGTTTGAGGCTCTGGCCAGCCTGCTGTAGTGTGAGGTGTCCCTGCCCATGGCAGGGGGGTTGGAACTGGATGAGCCTTGTGGTCCCTTCCAACCCTGACTGATTCTATGATTCTATGAAATTGCACCAAGGGAGGATTAGATTGGGCATTAGAAGAAGCTTCTTCCTGAAAGGTTCCCCAGCAGTGGAAGAGGCTTCCCAGGGAGGTGGTTGAATCTGGAGGTACTTTAAAAGAGGCAGAAATGGGGAGCTGAGGGACATGGTTTAGCACCAGACTTGACAGAGTTAGGTAATCATTGGACTCAAGGAGCTTAAAGGTCTCTTCCAACCCAACAATTCTATTCAACAGGCCACAGAATCCTTCTTCCAGAAGTTCCTTCCAATTTTCCTGTCTGGACCCACCCCCTCACATGAACACACATGTGTTTGCACAGCCCTGCTCTGCCTGTCTCCATGGTAACTGCAGCATTGGGATTTTGCTGCTGCTGCATGGTTTGGAAGCAGCCTTTGCTCAGGGAACCACTTGCTAGGTGGTGCTCGGATGGAGCAGCATCACCTGCTGGGGACTCTCCCAGTGTCCAGAGGAGCAGTATCTGGCAGGCACCCTTGGCTGCAGAGCCTTCCACATGTTTCAGGCATTGGAATGTGCTGCCCAGGCAGGTGGTGGAGTCCCCAACCCTGCATGTGTTCAAAGGTGGTTTGGATGTGGGGCTATGGTTTAGGGGTGAGCCTTGTAGAGGAGGATTCTGGGTTGACTTGGTGATCCTGAGGCTCTTTCCCAACCTGAATGCTTCTGTGACTCTGTGATTCTGTGTGTCTGTCAAGTCCAACCTTCACACTTTGCCTCCTGAAGAGGTGACAAAGCTGTGACAGCAACATCTGTCCACTGCTGCTGCTTTGTGCTGTGGTGAATTCTAAGATGAAAGATGTTGCCTGAAATGGCCTGATGCATCCTTGGCTTAAAAAAAAATATATGGTTTAAGGGTGACCCTTGTAGAGGAGGGTTCTGAGTTGGACTTGGTGATCCTGAGGGGTTCTTCCAACACGAATGTTTCTGTGATTCTGTGATTCTCTGATTCTCTGATTCTGTGATTCTCTGATTCTCTGATTCTGTGATTCTCTGATTCTCTGATTCTGTGATTCTCTGATTCTCTGATTCTGTGATTCTCTGATTCTCTGATTCTGTGATTCTCTGATTCTCTGATTCTGTGATTCTATGATTCTCTGATTCTGTTGTTATTTCTTCTGGCCAGAGTAAGCCAGAATCTTGCCCACTTCAAGCTGTTGATAGAAGAGGAAGGAACTACACATCTAAAGGGGGTTGAATATCCTCTGCTGCACC
Source organism: Indicator maculatus (assembly GCA_013399975.1). NCBI lineage: Eukaryota > Metazoa > Chordata > Aves > Piciformes > Indicatoridae > Indicator > Indicator maculatus. The sequence goes on along the minus strand of VXBD01003790.1, from coordinate 37,572 downwards.
ATCTCTTATGGATGCTAATGAGAATCCCTCTTACTGTTTGCTAGTGGGCACCTTTCTGTGTTAGGAAGTGGAAGCCTGGTCACAGTTATTACATTTACAAAGTGACCATGGTCAAAGTCCTTCACAGAAGATAAATGAAGAAAGAAATCCTTTGTGTTCCACAGTTTTTGAATAACCTGATGCAGGTCAGACAGTTTGGCTCCAGCTCTTCCTTTTACACAGTGAGTTTTGGGTGAGTAGTGGTTGGTATTAGGTTAAGCTGCATGAGGTTGTATCATTAGAAGTCAACCAAACCCATCAGAGTCATTTTGGTTGGAGAAGTCCTTTAAGATCATCAAGTCATGTATTGGAGTATGGGCTGGAATTAGGAGCATCTTCTATTGGCTGGAATGAGGAATATTTGCTTTACTTAGAAATAGCCAAGTCCTGAGGGTGAGTCAGGGCAATCTCCAGCACAAATACAGGCTGGGGGAGGAGTGGCTGGAGGGCAGCCTGGAAGAGAAGGACTTGGGGGGTGTCAGCTGAGGAAAAACTTAACATGAGGCTGCAATGGTCCCTGGCAGCCCAGCAGGCAGCTGTGTGCTGAGCTGCAACCAGAGCAGGGAGAGCAGCAGCACAGGGAGGGGATTCTGCCCCTCTGCTCTGCTCTGCTCAGACCCCACCTACAGCACTGCCTCCAGGTCTGGGGCCCCCAGCACACAAGGAGCTGGAGCTGCTGGAGGAGGTCTAGAGGAGGGTCACAAAGATGATCACAGGGCTGGAAAACCTCCCCTATGGGGCCAGGCTGTGGCAGCTGTGGGTGCTTAGCCTGGGGAAGAAAGGGCTCCAGGGAGACCTTAGAGCAGCCTTCCAGTACCTGAAGGGGGCTGCAGGAGAGCTGGGGTGGGACCTTTGACAAAGGCTGGGAGTGACAGGATGAGGGACAACGGATTGAATGTGGAAGAGGGGAGACTGATGACTAGAGATTAGAAAGAGATTCCTTACACTGAGGATGGTGAGACACTGGAACAGGTTGCCCAGGGAGGTTGTGGAGGCCTCTCACCAGAAGTGTTCAAGGACAGGTTGGATGAGGCCTTGAGCAGCCTGGGCTAGAGGAAGGTGTCTCAGCCCATGGCAGGGGGAGGGGTTGAAACTAGATGATCATTAAAATCCCTTTCAACCCAACCATTCTATGGTTTTCTTTTGAGTATTATACTATCTGAAGAGCAGAAGGACCAGAAACAATTGCAGAATGCACAGCTGGGCATGCACCCAGAAACAGAAAGGGATGGAGAAGAGAAGGCTCCAAGGAGACCTTCTTGTGGCCTTTCAGTGTCTAAAGGAGGCTCCAGGAAAGCTGGGGAGGGACTTCTGAGGGTGTCAGGGAGTGATAGGAATGGGGGGGATGGAGCAAAACTAGAAGTGGGGAGATTCAGATTGGATGTTAGGAAGAAGTTTTTGTGATGGCCATGGTGGTCTTGGGTTGGTGGTTGGACT
>VXBD01003790.1:2254-26935 GCA_013399975.1 Indicator maculatus | reverse complement strand
TTTTTTTTTTTGTTTGGTTGATTTTGGGGATTTTTTAGGGGTTTTTTTTGTTGGGTTGGGTTGGTTTGGTTGGTTGGTTGGTTTGGTTTGCTTTGGTTTGGTTGGTTTGGTTTGATTTTCTTTGGGTTTGATTTGGTTGGTTGGTTTGGTTTAGTTTTCTTTGGGTTTGTTTTGGTTTGGTTGATTGGTTTGGTTTGGTTTTCTTTGGGTCAGTTTTGGTTTGGTTTGGTTGGTTGGTTTGATTTAGTTTTCTTTGGGTTGGTTTGGGTTGGGTTTGGTTTTGTTTGGTTTTGCTTGGTTTCGTTTGGTATGGTTTGGTTTGGTTGGTTTGATTTGCTTTTCTTTGGGTTTGGTTTGGTTTTCTTTGGTTTGGGATTAGTTTGGTTTGGTTTTCTTTGGGTTTGTTTTGGTTTGGTTGGTTGGTTTGGTTTAGTTTTCTTTGGGTTTTGTTTGGTTTGTTTTTCTTTGGTTTGGGATTGGTTTGGTTTGGTTTGGTTGGTTGGTTTGGTTTGGTTTCTTAAGGCTTGGTTTGGTTTGGTTTGGTTTGTTCTAGTTTGATTGGTTGGTTTGGTTTGATTTTCTTTGGGTTTGGTTTGGTTTTCTTTGGGTTTGGTTGGTTGGTTTGGTTTTCTTGGGGTTTTTTTGTTTCTTTTTTTTTACCAATGTGAATATTGATTAAGGAGTTTCCTGCAGGATGAGAGTCAAAGCAGTTTAACCTAGTTCTAGGGAAACACATTGAGGAGACTCACCTCTGTGTTAATAAAGTAGTTCTGTGGGGTTAGTTCTTATGTACCTACTACTATCCACAGGTTACAACTCCAAGCAAGTTCTACATTAAAAAAATGAGGAGGTTTTGTTCACATTAAAACCTTGCACAGGACCTCTTCACTGGTTAAAATATACAGATAATTATTATTTTTATCATTCTCTAGTTCTGATGAATCCCTGTGTTGCCTTTTTTGTTTTCTTTTAGCAGGACAAACAAAAGGATATTTGAAGTTTGGTGATGCACTCAGTACAAGGTAGAGCTGGGAAGGTGTAATAAAAATGTATATTTTGTAATATATATATAATTCTAATTAATTATATTATTATATGATATATGAATTATTATAGTTAGGGTTAGGATTTAGTGTTAAGGTTAGGCTTAGGGTTAGGGTTAGGTTTAGGATTTAGGGTTAGGCTTAGAGTTAGGGTTAGGTTTAGGGTTAGGGTTTAGGGTTAGGCTTAGGCTTAGGCTTAGAGTTAGGTTTACAGTTAGGGTTTAGGGTTAGTGTTAGGGTTTAGTGTTTGTGTTAGGTTTAGGGTTAGATTTAGGATTAGTGTTAGGTTTAAGTTTAGGGTTGAGGGTTAGGGGTAGTGTTATGGTTTAGTGTTTGTGTTGGGTTTAGGGTTAGATTTAGGATTAGGGTTAGGTTTAAGTTTAGGTTTGAGGGTTTGTTTTAGTGTTTGGTTTAGCGTTATGGTTTACAGTTTGGGTTATGTTTAGGGTTAGATTTAGGGTTAGGTTTATTGTTATGGTTAGGCTTCTGGTTTGGGTTAGGTTTAGAATTAGGGTTTAGAGTTAGGGTTAGTGTTAAGGTTAGGTTTGAGGTTAAGGTTACAGTTATGCTTAGAGTTAGTGTTAGGTTTAGAGTTATTGTTTAGGGTTAGGGTTAGGTTTTGGGTTAGGTTTAGGGTTAGGGTTAGATTTAGGATTAGGGCTAGGGTTAGGGTTAGGTTTGTGGGTTAGGGTTATGTTTAGGGTTATGGTTTAGGGTTTCGGTTAGTTTTAGGGTTATTTTTAGGGTTAGGGTTAGGGTTTACGTTTTGGGTTAGGATTAGGGTTAGGGTTTGGGTTAAGACATCTTCAGGTCTAGGGTTACAGTTAGTTGTTACGATTAGGGTTAGAGATAGGTTTAGGGTTAAGGTTAGGTTTACGGTTATGCTTAGAGTTAGTGCTTGGTTTATAGTTAGGATTTAGGGTTAGGGTTTGAGTTAGGGTTAGGGTTGGTCTTAGATTTAGTATCAGGGCTTGGTTTATGGTTAGGTTTGTGGGTTAGGGTTATGTTTAAGGTTATGTTTTAGGGTTAGTGTTAGGTTTAGGGTTAGGGTTAGTGTTTAGGTTTTGGGTTAGGATTAGGGTTAGGGTTTGGGTTAGGAGATCTTCAAACACCCCCATCTCTTAGGTATAAAATATATGTTCCCAGGTTCACTTATTTTCTTGCGGGTTTTTTGGTGGTTTTAAAGCTATGCCTTTAATTCCTTTACACAGAGCTCGAGAAGAAACTTAAAAGATTGGTCACTAAATCACATTTGGGTTTAAGAAAGGAAAATAATGATTATTCTGTACACTTCCACTGGAGAGAGAGAGACCTTTAGGGGTCAATACGTAAAACACAGTCTCGGTCTGTCTGGTGTGTTTCTGCTGGGCAGCCCAGCAAGGTGCTTCTGTGTTTCTCTTTTTGCTTTCTTCACTAAAGGAAGTAAGTTCTAATAACCTCTCTGCTTCTTGTCTTTCTTCTTGTCTTGTTGCTTTCTTGTCTGTAAATCCTGTATATTTGTATATCTTCATTGCATTCTGCTGCAGACTGTAGTTTGTGCTGGCAAATACAGCCTCATTTGCTTCTGAACTGAGCCAGTCTGGTGTGGTTAATGTGGGAGGGAAATTTCAACCCACCACATGGGTTTTACAATGCACATCTAAAGGCAGTGAAATGATTTGAGCACAGATCTCACCTTTCCAATCCAGCCGTACCAACTGGACATGCAGGTGCTGTGAGCTGTGCCTGTACCACAAATGGCATTCTGAGGCATGCTGGCTGGGGACTCACCACTGTCTCCTCTGTCTGGTGTCTTCCCAGAGGCTGTGGCTATGATTTGAGCAGTCCTTGACTCAGAGAGGGCTACAAGCCTCTCTCCTGTGTGCCCAGTCACAGTCTGGAGCTTGCCCTTGGTTCAGAGAGGGCTAAGAGCCTCTCTCCTGTGTGTCCAGTCACAGTCTGGAGCTTGCCCTTGCTTCAGAGAGGGCTAAGGTCCTCTCTTGTGTGCCCAGTCATGGTCTGGAGCTTGTCCTTGGTTCAGAGAGGGCTAAGAGCCTCTCTCTTGTGTGGCCAGTCACAGTCTGGAGCTTGCTCTTGGTTCAGAGAGGGCTAAGAGCCTCTCTCTTACGTGGCTAGTCACAGTCTGGAGCTTGCCCTTGGCTCAGAGAGGTCTAAGGTCCTCCCTTGTGTGTTCCCTCACTGGGCTGCAGCCTCTTCTGCGATTCAGTTCCCTTGGAGCTTTCCCCTTTCTGCTTTGGTCCAGGTGGAAGGCCAGGGTGAAGTTGTTGGTCTGCTAGAGCAGATTCTTCAGCTGCTCCTGGGCAGCACTTGGCTCTTGTTGCTGCCTGGGTGAGCACAAGGCAAGCTGCCTGCCTTCTGGGCTGGTTTAAACACTGTCAACTGATGCCCTTTGGTAACACAGGACCCTGACAGCTGGGATGGGGCATGTCCAAGCATGGGCAGGGGCACACACAGGTCACAGTTGTGCTTACAAAGTTACTTACAGCTGGTACAGGATTATCTGGAGCCCAGGAGGTGTCCAGGTTAGCACATTTGCAGGTGCTTAGCCATTGTCTGGGGGTTTGACCCTTCAGGACAGAAGGGAAGTTAGCAATTCCCTCTTTTCACAGCAATTGTCTCACCAACAGCTTTGAAAGCCATAATCTGATTCTGGAGTCCTCTCTAATGAGACATTTGCAGGTGCTTAGCGTGCTCTAGGAAGTGTCACTGTGCTCTAGGAAAAGCCACTCTGAGCCACCCATTTTGCCTGTCTTTAATACTTTGTTTATACTTCCCCTTGGTTCTGTTCTCCTTCCTCAGTTTCATCTCCTTATTTCTGATCTGAAGTAGATAACAATAATCTATCTTTATTTCTCCCCTCTCTCTCTTCTCCTAGATGGTTACAGTTTTCCACATCCTAGGAATGAATTAAAATAATATTTTCTTGCCCAGAGTTTAGATGCACCAATGCATCACTTTAATCTCTTATCACCTTTAATCATCTTTCAAGGAACTAAACTTGCGAAGGCTGAAAAAGAAGCAATAAAATTGCAAATTATCCTTATTCCAAGTTCGTATCTGCCACCTACACCTGTTCTACTCCAACACCTGCCCTCCAGGCAACACTGAGGCATGGAAAAACAGCTATGGTAGCATGACAAAGACATGATAAAACTTTCCAGTCACTTGATTTAGCCCCTGGCAATCTTTTTTTTACTGACTGTACAAGAAGTGAGTTCCTCTGTTGCAGGATATCATTGAGATGTTTCACAGACACCTTCAGTGGACAGGATCACAGAATCACACAACAGTAGAGGTTGGAAGGAACCTCTGGAAATCATCACATCCAACCTCCCTGCCACAGCAGGGTCACACAGGGACACATCCAGATGAATCTTCAATGTGTCCAGAGAAGGAGACTCCACAACCTCTCTGGGCAGCCTGCTCCAGGGCTCCAACACCCTCAAAGTAAAGAAGTTTTTCCTCATGTTGAAGTGGAACTTCTTGTGTTCCAGTTTGTGTCCATTGTCACTCATCTTCCAGTATCTGAAGGGGGCTACAAGAAAGCTGGGGAGGGACTTTTGAGAGTGTCAGGGAGTGATAGGACTGGGGGGGATGGAACAAAACTAGAAATGGGGAGATTCAGATCGGATGTAGGGAAGAAGTTTTACACCATGAGGGTGGTGAGAGCCTGGCAGAGATTGCCCAGGGAGGTGGTGGAAGCCTCATCCCTGGAGGTTTTTGCAGCCAGGCTGGATGTGGCTGTGAGCAACCTGCTGTAGTGTGAGGTGTCCCTGGCCATGGCAGGGGGGTTGGAACTGGCTGAGCCTTGAGGTCCCTTCCAACCCTGACAATTCTATGATTCCATGATCTTATCACAGACACCACTGACAAGAGCCTGGCCCCTGCTTCTTGCCACCCACCCTTCAGGTATTTACAAATATTAGTAAGATCTCCTCTCAGACTTCCTTTTTCCAGATTAAACAGCTCCAGGGCTCAGCATTTCCTCACCAGACGGATGTTCCAGTCCCTTCCTCATCCTCATAACCTCCCTTGGATTCTCTCCAGAAGATCCCTGTTCCTCTTGAGCTGGAGAGCCCAGAACTGGATACAATATTCCAGGTGTAGCCTCACCAGGGCAGAGCAGAGAGGAAAGAGGGCCTGCAGACCATGCTCTTCTTAAAGCAGCCCAGGATAACATTGCCCTTCTTGGCCACAAGGGTAAGGATGTTCATTTTGTAGTAGCAACATCTCATATCCAAACCTGTTTGATGCTTCTGTCCTTGAGTTGCCATGGAGAACACACAGAGCCTCATCTTCTTGTCCTGCTGAACTGTGCAACTTGCAAGGTAAGCACAGTGTCCATTCCTGCTCTTCCAGTATATAGAAATCAAGCAACCTTCTAACACATGCAGAACACAATGGATTCTGAGAACAACTGGGATCACAGCTCACAGGATGTTAGGGGTTGGAAGGGACCTCTGGAGAGCTTCCAGTCCAAGCCCCCTGCCAGAGCAGGACCAGAGAATCCAGCACAGGTCACACAGGAACACATCCAGACAGGGCTGCAAAGGCTCCACAGAAGGAGACTCCACAACCTCTCTGGGCAGCCTGCTCCAGGGCTCTGGGACCCTCACACTGAATAAGTTCCTCCTCATGGTGAGGTGGAACCTCCTGTGCTGGAGTTTCCATCCCTTGCTCCTTGTCCTATCCCAGGGCACAAGTGAGCAGAAGCTGTCCCTGTCCCTTCCTTCCTGACCCCCAGCCCTCAGCTATTGATAGCCATTGATCAGATCCCTCTCAGTCTTCTCCTCTGCAGACTGCACAGCCCCAGGGCTCTCAGCCTCTCCTCCCCAGGCAGTGCTCCAGGCCCTTCAGCATCCTTGGATCCTTCCCTTGGACTCTCTCCAGCAGATCCCTGTCCCTCTTGAACTGGGGAGCCCAGAACTGGATGCAATATTCCAGGTGAGGTCTCATCAGGGCAGAGTAGAGAGGGAGGAGAAGCTCCCTGGCTCTGCTGGACACACTCCTCTGAATGCACCCCAGGACCCCCTTGGCCTTCTTGGCCACCAGGGCACATTGCTGTCCCCTGCAGAACTTGTTGCCCATAAGAAGAAATCTACTGCTCAAACCAGATACTTGAATGCAGAAGGCTTAGGCTTTTCTATAGATATGTGCAGTGCATTTTAGAGTGAGAATAATACTAATACTAATACTAATACTAATACTAATAACAAGAAGAAGAAGAAGGAGAAGAAGAAGGAGAAGAAGAAGGAGAAGAAGAAGAATAATATGATAATATAATAATAATAAATATAATAATAAAAAAAGGAAGAAGAAAATATTAAAATAAGTCAAATTGAATGAGAAGACATCTTCAGTATTGGAATTAGTTCCTCTGGAGCAGAGTGATCTGGATTTATAGAACAGTTCAAATGTAGCAGTGGCAATGTGTGAACATAAACTCTCAGTATTCTTTATGATGAGGTGGAGAGAAACATTTAAAAGCCTGTGTTCATTAAAGGCTCTGAGTAAATTCCAACATGGAGAAGTTTAGCTCTTCAGCTTGATAGAAATATGGGGAAGTTTGAGCCAGAGCCACACTTCATACTTCATCACTTCTCTGTTAATATCAGAGGTGTAAATCTGGAGTTGCAGTGTAGGGAAAGAACTGCTGAGTGAATGCTACTGAAGTCAGGAATATTCTGTTTCCTATAATCACAGAATGGTTTGGGAGGGAAGGGTTAAGGATCATCCAGTTCCAACCCCCTTTCCATGGGCAGGGACACCTCCCACCAGCCCAGTTTGCTCAAGGGCTCATCCAACCTGCCCTTGAACACCTCCAGGGAGGGGACATCCACAGCAGCAGGTGCTCAAAACTGGACACAGCACTCGAGGTGTGGCCTCCCCAGAGCTGAGTACCAGAGGACAATCCCCTCCTAAGACTAAATCTTGTCTCTCTTGATGTGAATCAACAAAGATAAAATCACCTTTGGTCCTTGCCCAGACCATATCTGCCCAGGGAGGGGCTGGTGAGAAGGCTCTCTGGCACCAGGAATGTGTAATGGGCAGACCCCACTGCCACTCTCTGGAGGGTGCACAGACAAGATCATCTCTACCCCAGACAGGGAGAATAGTGACAAGGCCTCTGGACCTTCCCCAGCTGGCAGGATCATCCCCTGGTTGTGTTGTTGTGTATGGGCAGGTAAAAGGTGAAGGAGGAGGGGGAGGACCCTCCCCACCCTCACCCTGTAAGCACACAAGGAATACACAGGAAGATTCCCTGGGGACAATACCTGGACACAGACACCCCCCCCCCACAAAAAATGTGACTAAAAAACTGTGTAAAAGACCTGAGCAATGCTTGCTCAGGAGGAGAAAAAGACACAGAGAGAAAAAGACATCAATGCACCCTGGAAGCATCAGACCAGGAACCCTCTCTCCACGCCCTAAGTTCTGTCTGCTGCAACTCATGGAGCAAAGACATCTTCCTGAAGACACAACATGTTGGAGGTGGCTCAGAGAAGGACTTTGACTTGGACTTTGGGATATCTTCCTCCCCTCCTCCAGGGTGGACAGCACAAGCCAACAAGGCTGGAGCAGCAACCTTCCACAGACCCAAAAGTCATCTTAGGGCTGTGGTGGATGGTGGTAATATAAAGCACTTCCTGCTCTTTCTTTCTCTTTCTCCATTTTTTCCCTCTCTCTCTCCCTCCTTCTGTTAATGAATAGCCCAACAGTTGATTTTTTGGCCTTGTTTGTGCCTGGAATTTCACAGCATGAGGATGTTCAAAAAGAACCAAGTCGCTTTCCACCTCCACACAGAGACACCTCCCTGCTCCTGCTGGACACAGCATTGCTGATCCCAGCCAGGATGCCTTTGGTTTTCTTGGCCACCTGGGCACACTGCTGGCTCCTCTTCAGCTGCTTGGCCATCAGCACCCCCAGGTCCCTTTCTGCCAGCAGCTTTCCAGTCACACTGTCCCGAGCCTGGAGCCTTGCTTGGGGTTGTTGTGACCCAAGTGCAGGACCTGGCACTTGGCCTCCTTGTATCTCAGAGGTTGTGGAGTCTCCTTCTCTAGAGACCTTCTGGATGCATTCCTGTGTGACCTGGCCTAGGTGATCCTGCTTTGGCAGGAGGAAGGGACTCAAAGATCTCTGGAGGTCCTTTCTGCCCCCTACCATTCTATGCCAGAGAAATGTCCATATCAGCTAATTAGGTTATCTGGAAATTGGTTTAAATATGCATCACCAGGACAGTTCAGTATGGAATTCATCTTTGCTGCTCACCTCCTACTTTCTTCCCTCTCTATGCCTGCATGTGATGATTAGAAAATGGTACAGGGAAGGCACAGAATTTAGTGGTGAGAAAGCCCCAGTGTGCTCTCAATGGAATTAGAAATGATTAAACTGCATCTTGAAATATTTTAAGGAATAGAAGTCCTATAACAGCTCCAAGCCTTTGCTACTTGAGGCTAAAAAAACCTTCCCCTGAACAGCAATTTGAGAAAAGCAGAAATGTCAAGTCCACCCCTGCTCTCTACCTGGGAAAGGGTACTGGATGTTATCCTATGGGAAGGAAGAGGGAATGGAAAATTATCTGGCAACGTGTACTAAATATAAAGCATTTCAGATCTGCAGGTATGAATGCTGTGTGACTGAGGAGGGAGAATTAAATAGCTCAGAAAGCTCCATGAAACTTTAATGTTAATATTTAATAAGTCTTGGCAAAGTGGAGAAATTAAAAAGAACTCGAGTGCTGCCATTTACATCCCATTAACAGGTAACAGAAATGGGCAGCTGCAGGCTGCTTAGCTTAGAAGCGTAGATGAAGAGGGAAATCATGACCCTGATGAGATGTTCCTGCATATTGCTTTTCTTAGACCTTATTTTGTCATAAAATCACAGGATGGTGAGCGTTGGAAGGGACCTCTGGTGATCATTTCGTTCAACCCCCCTGCTCCAGCAGGATTACCCAGAGATAATCACACAGGAATGTGTCCAGCTGAGTTTTGAATGCTGCCAGACATTGAGACTCCACAGTGGAGTCAAAGAAACTTTCAGGCTGGAAGAGACCCTCAGGTCACCAAGGCCAACCCAGAACCCTACTCTACAAGGCTCACCCCTAAACCAGAGCCCCAAGCACCACAGCCAAACCACCTGCAAACACAGCCAGGCTTGGGGACTCCACCACCTCCCTGGGCAGCACATTCCAATCCATGACCACTCTTGCTACTGTCTTCCTACTGTCCAGCCTAAACCTCCCCAGTCACAGCTTGAGGCCATTCCCTCTTGTTCCATCACTAATTCCCTGTGAGAAGAGACCAGCACCAACCTCTCCACAACCTCCTTTCAGACAGGGGAGGGAGACCTCCTGGAGACAGCCAGGAGGTCTCCCCTCAGCCTCCTCTGTTGCACACTAACCATCCCCAGCTCCTTCAGTCTCTCTCTATCAGATTTCTTCTCCAGGCCCTTCCCAGCTTCCTTGCCCTCCTCTGCCCTGGCTCCAGCACCTCCACAGCTCTCTTGCACTGAGCTGCCCCAACCTGGACACAACACTCCAGGTGTGGCCTCCCCAGAGCTGAGTCCCAGGGGACAATCCCCTCCCTGCTTCTGCTGGACACAGCATTGCTGATTCTAGCCAGGATGCCTTTGGCTTTCTTGGCCACCTGGGCACACTACTGGCTCCTCTTCAGCTGCTTGGCCATCAGCACCCCCAGGTCCCTTTCTGCCAGCAGCTTTCCAGTCACACTGCCCCAAGCCTGGAGCCTTGCTTGGGGTTGTTGTGACCCAAGGTCAGGACCACCTCTCTGGGCAGCCTGTTCCAGTGCTCTATCACTCTCAAAGGGAAGAATTCTTTCCTTATGTTTACATAGAACCTTCCATGATGCACTTTGTGTCCGCTGCCCCTTGTCCTGTAGCTGAACAGCACTGAGAAGAGTCTGGCTCCATCCTCCTGACATCCTTCAGATGCTTCTCAGCATTGAGGAGCTCCCCTCTCAGGCTGATCTCATTCAGGCTAAACAGCCCCAGGTGTCTCAGCCTTTCCTCACAAGGCAGATGTTCCAAGCCCTCTGCATCTTAGTGGCTCTCTACTGGACTGTCCCCAGTAGTTCCTTATCCTTTTTGAAGTGGGAACCCCAAAACTGTTTGTTTGTTGGGCGTGGGGTTGTTTGTTTGGGGTTGGGGTTTTTTTTTGTTTAGAGTTGTTTGTTTGAGGTTGGTTTTGTTTGGGGTTGGTTTTGTTTGTTTGTTTTGGATTGGTTTTCACAGGCTCACAGGATGTCAGGGGTTGGAAGGGACCCAAAGAGATCATCGAGTCCAAGCCCTCTGCCAGAGCAGGACTATACAACCATACATCAGGAACACATCCAGACAGGCCTTGAAAGTCTCCAGAGAAGGAGACTCCACAACGTCTCTGGGCAGCCTGTTCCAGGGCTCTGTGACCCTTACAGTAAAGAAGTTCCTCCTTGTGTTGGGGTGGAACCTCCTGTGCTGCAGCTCACATCCCTTGCCCTGTCACAGGGATCAAGTGATCAGAGGATGTCCCCTCCCTCCTGACCCCCAGCCCTAAGATATTTATAAACATTTATTAAATCCCCTCTAAATCTTCTCTTTCCCAGACTGAACACCCCCAGGGCTCTCAGCTTCTCCTCACCAGGCACTGCTCCAGTCCCCTAATCATCCTTGGAGCCCTCCCTTGGACCCTCTCCAGCAGGTCCCTGTCCCTCCTGAACTGGGGAACCCAAAACTGAAGCCAGTACTCAAGATGAGGTCTCAGCAGAGCAGGATACAGGTGGATGAGAATCTCCTTGGATCTGCTGGACACACTCCTCTGAATGCACCCCAGGACCCCATTGACCTTCTTTGTTTGTTTGGGGTTGTTTGTAGTTTTTGGAGTTGGTTTTGTTTGTTTGTTTGTTTGGGGTTGGCTTTGCTTGAGTGTGGTAGTTTGGGTCTGTTTGTTTGGAGGTAGTTTTGTTTGTTTGGCGTTGGTTTTGTTTATTTGTAGTTGGTTTTGTTTGGGGTTGGTTTTGTTTGGGGTTGGGTTTATTTTGGTTGGAGTTGTTTGTTTGAGATTTTGTTTGTTTGTGATTAGTTTGTTTGGGGTTGTTTGGGGTTGTTTATTTGGAGTTGGTTTTATTTGTTTGGGGTTAGATTTTGCCTGATTGTGGTAGGGGTTGTTTATTTTTTTAGTTTTGTTTGCTTGGAGTTGGTTTTCTTTATTTGTTTGGGGTTGGTTTTGCTTGTTTGTAGTTGTTTGGGGTTTTTTGTTTGGAGTTAATTTTGTTTGGGACACACTCCTCTTGTTTGGGGTTGGTTTTGTTTGGGGTTGGTTTTATTTGTTTGGAGTAAATTGTGGTTGTTTGGGTTTGGTTTTGCTTGTTTGGAGCTGTTTTTGTTTGGAGTTGGTTTTGTTTGGTTTTGGTTTTGTTTGTTTGGAGCCGGTTTTGTTTGTTAGGAGTTATTTTTGTTTGTCTGGAGTTGGTTTTGTTTGTTTGGGTTTGGGGTTTTTTGGGTTTGGTTTTGCTTGTTTGGAGTTGGTTTTGTTTGTTTGGGTTTGGTTTTGTTTGTTTGAGTTTGGCTTTGCTTGTTTGAAGTTGGTTTTGTTTTTCTGGAGTTACTTTTGTTTGTTTGGATTTGTTTTTGTTTGTCTGGAGTTGGTCTTGTGTGTTTAGAGTTGGTTTTGTATGTCTGGAGTTAGTTTTGTTTGGTTTGGTTTGGTTTTGCTTGTTTGGAGTTGGTTTTGTTTGTCTGGAGTTGGTTTCGTTTGTTTGGAGCTGTTTTTTGTTTGGGTTTTTTTCTGTTTGCTTTTTGGGGTTATTTGTGCCTGTTTATTTGTTTGGGGTGCTTTTAGCAATCATGAACAAGCAGAGGAGCAAGTTGTGCTGGAGCAATGATTTGCATCGTGGAGCCATGAGTGGTGGTGGCTCTGAGCTTTGTAGCTATGAGCTAGCAACCAGGAGGAGATAAATAAACCTGTATTTATGATATTGTTGTATCAAAGTGTGAAGCACCAGAGGCTGGCCTCAGCAAATCAGAGAAAGAAATCAAATGTTCTGGTAGACAAGTTTGTGGATGTGCTATAAAAATCTCTCTGGAGTGTCTGGTTGATTTGCTTTGCTTATATACTCAAGATTGTATCCTACCCTTAATTTAGAGTCAAGACAGGAGTTTCCTCCTTGATTAGACTGATAAAATTGTGATGCTGGCTTTGCTCTCAGGTTCTAACCTTCCTCTAAAGTATAGATTATAGTAAACTTGTCATCATGTCTTATCCATGGGACAGCAATGTGCCCTTTGTGGCCAAGAAGGCCAATGGGGTCCTGGGGTGCATTCAGAGGAGTGTGTCCAGCAGAGCCAGGCAGGTTCTCCTCCCCCTCTACTCTGCTCTAGTGAAGCCCCACCTGGAATACTGCATCCAGTTCTGGGCTCCCCAGTTCAAGAGGGACAGGGATCTGCTGGAGAGAGTCCAGGGGAGGGCTCCAAGGATGCTGAAGCGACTGCAGCACTGCCTGGGGAGGAGAGGCTGAGAGCCCTGGGGCTGTTCAGTCTGCAGAGAAGACTGAGAGGGATCTGATCAATGTCTATCAAGAGCTGAGGGCTGGGGGCAAGTGGAGGGGGCCAGGCTCTTTTGGGTGGTGCACAGCAAGAAGCCAAGGAATAAATGGATGCAAACTTGAACAGAGAAGGTTTCAGCTCAACATGAGGAGAAACTTCTTTGGTGTGAGGGTGCCAGAGCCCTGAAGCAGGCTGCCCAGAGAAGTTGTGGAGTCTCCTTCTCTGGAGCATTTCCAACGCCACCTGGATGCATTCCTGTGCAGCCTGTCCTGGGTGCTCCTGCTCTGGCAGGGGGGTTGGACTGGATGATCTCTGGAGGTCCCTTCCAACCTCTAAGGTACTCTGATCTTGTGGTTCTATCAGCTTTGGCCACATTTTGATACCTTTAATCTGCCTTGAAGGATTATCTGCAAGGAATATTCACCTGTCCTGCTTTGAGCTAGGCCAGACCAGATTCTGTGCAGTGCTTTGGCTTCTCAGCTCTGTCTCTGCTCAGGGAGGGCACTTTCTGCAGTGAACAGATGCTGGCTGCTTCCAACAGTGAGAAAGCTGATGAGGAGAGCTCCTGCCAGTGGCTGGGCTGCAGAAAGGTGGAGAGGAAGGTGGAGGAGTCACCATCCCTGCTGGTGTTGAAGAAACATGTGGACATGGCACTTTGAGACAGGGTTCAATGACCATTGTGGTGTTGGGTTGATGGTTGGACTGGATGACCTTGAAGTTCTTTACCAACAGAAATAATTCCATGATTCTTTGATTCTAAGACTGGACATCACTGCTGGGAGTAGGGCAGAGGGGGTTTGTGTAATGAAATTACCTGGAGATCGTTTCTCTCTGTGGAATGCAGACTGAGGTCCCTCTCTGTGATTCTTTTGCATAAAGAGAGCCCTGTGACCTGTTTCACCCCTTTGAAAAAAGAGGTGGTTCAGTGCTGTCCTACATCAATTAACTAACCCATGGGCACAGGGGTGACTTTTCATCTGGAGACAGCATTCCTGTAATATGTAATAGGTTGGAGATGATCTGTGCTGAAGAGCATCATAGAGTTGTATTAATGACAAATTTTAATTGCAGAGTGGCTGAGCTCACTCTGATTCTTTTTGACTCCTGATCTCTCTGTCAATAATCTGAACTATCATTTCAGGACAGGATTGAACCTCTGGTGTTGGTTTGGAGATTAGTTCAAACCTCTGCCCTTCCTTAAATCTACTTTTCTCTACTTTTAGTCCTGTTTTTAACACAGCTGTCATCAACTGCAATGAGTGAACAGTTAGCTAGGGCAGGATCATATTCATCCTTCTCCCTCTCTCCATCACTTTCCTATCTTTCCAAAAAAATCATGTAGCAAAAAGATGTTTGCTTGGTCTCCAGTCTACAGGACCTCATAGCTACTCTATTTCAGGAGATATCATTAAGTAAACCATGCTGAAGGCAGTGGAAGATCTTCCTTAGGAGGAGAGCCTGAGGGAGCTGAGGGCTCTGTAGCTTGGAGAGGAGGAGCCTGAGGGTGACCTCATTGCTGTTGCTCAAGATGTGCAGGGGGAGTGCCCAGAGGCTGGAGCCAGCCTCTGCTGGGTGATGCCCAAGGACAGCACAAGGGGCAGTGGTGGAAGGTGAGGCAGAGGAAGTTCCATGGAAACAGGAGGAAGAATTTTTTTCCCTGTGAGTGTGACAGAAGCCTGGAAGAGGCTGCCCAGGGGGTTTGTGGAGTCTCCCTCTCTGGAGATATTGAAGCCCTTCCTGTCTGTGTTCCTGTGTGACCTGCTCTAGGTGCTCCTGCTCTGGCAGTGGAGTTGGACTGGATGAGCTTTGGAGCTCCCTTCCAGCCCCTGACATTCTGTGACTCTGTGATGATCTGCAGAGTGTCCAATGGAGGCTGTGAGGATGCTGAAGAGCCTGGAACCTCTGTCTGATGAGGAAAGACTGAGAGACCTGGGACTGTTTCAACTGGAGAAGAGAAGGCTCACAGAGGATCTTACAAATATCTGGAGGGTGGGTGTCAAGCAGGGGCCAGGCTCTTTTCAGTGGTGTGCTGTGACAGGACAATGAGCAATGGATACAAACAGGAACACAGGAGGTTCCACCTCAACATGAGGAAGAACTTCTTGACTGNTTCCACCTCAACAGGAGGAAGAACTTCTTGACTGTGAGGGTGCCAGAGCACTGGAACAAGCTGCCCAGAGAGGTTGTGGAGTCTCCTTCTCTAGAGAATTTGCAGCCCTGTCTGGATGTGTTCCTCTGTGACCTGTGCTGGATTCTCTGGTCCTGCTCTGGCAGGGGGTTGGACTGGATGATCTCTGGAGGTCCCTTCCAACCTCTTCTCTACTATGATTCCAATATTGTAATCCAAGTCTGTAAACTGCAACTTAAATTTTCATTTGTAGTGTTTCAAATCTGTGTGAGGATTCTGGTGGGCGGTAGCTCTTGGGGCAATCTTAGAACAACTTCATCAGTATCTTAGTAAAAAAAAAAAAGAATTAAAGGATAAAAATAAATTTACTGGAAAAAAAAGGATGGAAATTGGTAATTAAGGATTTTAGATGCTTTCTCTTATTTGTATGAGCACATAATTATAATGAATATTAACACTATTTCAACTGAATAATCACAGTTCCCCCAGGGAGTCTACATGCTCTGGATGACTTTCACAACAACACAGAACATCAGAATCTGGAAGAGTTGTCCAGAGATCCAGTCCAACCCCCCTGCCAGAGCAGGAGCACCCAGGGGAGTCTGCACAGGAATGCATCCAGGTGGGGTTGGAAAGGCTCCAGAGAAGGAGACTTCACAACCTCTCTGGGCAGCCTGCTCTAGGGCTCTGGCACCCTCACACCAAAGAAGTTTCTCCTCCTCTTGAGCTGAAACCTTCTCTGTTCAGGTTTGTCTCTATTGTTCCTTGGCTTATTGCTGTGCACCACCCAAAAGAGCCTGGCCCCCTCCACTTGCCCCCTGCCCTCAGCTCTTGACAGACATGGATCAGATCCCTCTCAGTCTTCTCTTCTCCACACTAAACAGCCCCAGGGCTCTCAGGCTCTCTTCCCAGGGGAGATGCTCAAACCCCCTAAGCATCCTCCTGCCTCTCCCTTGGACTCTCTCNAACCTGTCCTGGTGCCTGCTGTGATTCCTCCCCAGCTGCAGGACCCTGCCCTTGTCCTTATGGAACTCCAGGAGGTTTGCCTGCAGCCAGCTCTCAGCCTGTCCAGCTCTGGTTGGATGTCAGCACAGCCTGGCAGGTGTCAGCCACCTCCCCAGTTTGGTATCATCAGAACTTGCTGAGGGGACTCTCAATGCCCTCAGCCAGGTTGTTGATAAAGATATTGAACAAAACTGGACCCAGTCCTGATCCCTGGGGGACACCACTGGCCACAGGCCTCCAAGCTGTCTCTGTGCCACTGATGACAACCTCTGAGCTCTGTTCTAGAGCCAGTTTGCAATGCACCTCCCTGACCACAACCATCTGTGCTACATTTCCTGAGCTTTTCTAGAAGGATATTGTGGGAGACAGGACCAAAGCCTTAGGATACCTCTCAGAAGTCCTTTATTACAGTGTTGTAACATCCCCAGCATTACAGAGTCTCAGAGTCCCACTTACAGAAGATGTCTCAGAAGCCCTTAACAGACAAAACAACTAACAGAAGCCCCTGGAGATGCCTAACCCCCAATGTCCAGTATTGCTCTGAGTAGCTGCTGAAATTGTCTTTCCTATCAATCCCTTAAGCAGTAAAACCCAACCACATAGATAAGCTGAACTCCTTTCCCAATAAGAGATATGCCAGTGTGTCAAGGAGGTGGCTTCTGCAGCAGGTTCCAATCCAAGGGTGCCAGCAGGTCAGGAGGTTGTTCTTGGCACAGAGGAGATGTCATTGTTTTGCTCTTCACAGCGTGCAGCTGATCAGCTAGAAGGTATTTTGCAATCCCCTGTGCCCTGCATGCATCCCAGCTCTGCTTTGCAGAACAGAGGCTGCAACACCTGACCTCTCTTTCAGTCAAGAAGTTTTTCCTAGTATCTAATGTCAGTCTGCCCTGGTGCAGCTTCAGGCCATTTCCTCTTGGTTTAGCAATCTCTACTTGGGAGATGAGGCCAATCCCACCTCCCTCCAACCTCCTTCCAAGGTGCTGTAGGGAGTACAAAGGTCTCCCCTCAGCCTTCTCTTCTCCAGTTCCCTCAGGCACTCTTCATAAGACTTCCTGCCTAGGTCCTTCACCTTGTTTGTAGCTGGGTGGTTACAGGTAGTTAGGCTTAAAGCAGACAGCATGAATTCTTGCAGTGGGTTATTGAAAGCACAAAAGGATGTAGTGGAACCATCCTGGAGACATAGAATGGTTTCAGGTGGAAGAAACCTTTAAGACTAATAAATAACAGAGAAGAAATGTGATGGAGAGAGACTGAAGGAGCTGGGGATGGTTAGTGTGAAAGAGAGGAGGCTGAGGGGAGACCTCCTGGCTGTCTCCAGCTCCCTGAAAGGAGGTTGTGGAGAGGCTGGTGCTGGTCTCTTCTCACAGGGAATTAGTGATAGAACAAGAGGGAATGGCCTCAAGCTGTGACTGGGGAGGTTTAGACTGGAGAATAGGAAGAATTTTTTCCTGGCAAGAGTAGTCATGGATTGGAATGTGCTGCCCAGGGAGGTGGTGGAGTCCCCAAGCCTGGCTGTGTTTGAAGGTGGTTTGGATGTGCTGCTTGGGGCTCTGGTTCAGGGGTGAGCCTTGCAGAGCAGAGTTCATGGTTGGACTTGGTGATCCTGAGAGGCTTTTCCAACCTGAGTGTTTCTGAATCACCTGAGTGATTCTGTGTGACTGTGGAGTCCAACCTTCACACTTCACCTCCTCAACAGGTGACAAATCTGTGGCAGCAACGTCTGTCCACTGCTGGTGCTTTGTGCTGTGGTGAATTCTAAGATGAAAGATGTTACCTGAAATGGAATATGCCTGATGCATCCTTGGCTTAAAAAAAATATGTATGTACAGGCATACAGCTTTTAAATTATGATTTTTAGTTTTTTTTTTCCCCTCCCTTCACTATTGAGAGTTTTAAGTCATTACCATGGAAACTGTTTGCAGCAGAACACTACTTTTCTCTCCAGCTACCTCAGTGTCATTAAACCTTTGCTAATGCTTTATTATTGGCTATCTTTTAAGCCCACATGTGTTTCAGCAGCTAATTTCCTTAACAAATGGTGTCTGACAACAGAGAAAAAAAACTTAAGGCTCCAATCAAGACCACTATTAATTACTCTGTGGAGCAGGAAGCCACTGTGTTTGTCAGCAAGGTTCCAAATGATGGCACCCAGTCATTAAGGAAGGACAGATTCTATTACTAGGGCACATATCCATTTCCTTACAATGACGTATCATAAAGAGATGTGAAGGTAGGTTGGTTAGAGTTCTGCCCTTTATCTTTATCCTGCTGAAACAAAGCAAGAGGACAAAAAAAAAAAAAAAGAAGAAAGGAGGGAAAAAAAAGCATTCAGCCTCAGAACATATAAACAACAAAAATTATATATCACTATGGTAACCAAAATGTCATTTGAAATGCTTTGCTCATTAGAGCCCTGGAGAATGCTTCAATAAAAGATAGAAAGGAGTCCTCTAAGTTTAGGAAGGTCATCAATTGCAACATATTTATTTCTGGAAGGTCACACTGGGGCCTCTGTCTTGAACATCTTATTCACCTGAGGAAGTCCTCATCCCTGTAGGCATTTTCACCAAGTCTTCCTGTTTAAGCGGGTCCTGGACAGGCAATATGAGGATGAATTTCTGATCCTGGAAATGCCAACTTAAACAAAACATAATTCTCACTGTCTTCAACACCACACCAAAGTGACCAAGACTGGGATCACAGAATGTCAGGGGCTGGAAGGGACCTCCAAAGCTCATCCAGTCCAACTCCACTGCCAGAGCAGGAGCACCTAGAGCAGATCACACAGGAACACAGCCAGGCAGGGCTTCAATATCTCCAGAGAGGGAGACTCCACAACCCCTTGGGCAGCCTCTTCCAGGGCTCTGTCACACTCACAGGGAAAAAGTCTTCCCCCTGTTTCCATGGAACTTCCTATGCCTCAGCTTCCACCACTGCCCCTTGTGCTGGCATTGGGCATCACCCAGCAGAGCCTGGCTCCAGCCTCTGGGCACTCCCCCTGCACATCTTGAGCAACAGCAATGAGGTCTCCCTCAGGCTCCTCCTCTCCAAGCTCCAGAGCCCTCAGCTCCCTCAGGCTCTCCTCCTAAGGAAGATCTTCCACTCCTTTCAGCATCTTTGTGGCTCTGTGCTGGACTCTCTTAAGCAATTCCCTGAGGTCCTCCTTGACCTGAGGGTCCCAGAAATTGACACAACCTTCCAGATGTGGCCTCAGCAGGGCAGAGTAGAGGGGGAGGAGAACCTCTCTCCACCTGCTCACCACAGCCCTTCTAATCCCCCCCAGGATGCCATTGGCCTTCTTGGCCACCAGAGCACATTGCTGGCTCATGGGCAACCTCCCATCCACCAGCACCCCCAGGGCCTTTTGCCCTTCCCTGCTCTCCAGTAGCTCAGTCCCCAACCTCTCCTGCTCCATGAGGTTTTTCTTTCCCGGGTGCAAGCCTCTCCCCTTGTCCTTGTTGAATTTCCTCCCATGTCCCCCTGCCCAGCTCTCAGCCTGTAACTAAATGGAAAGGTTAGATTCCTTGTGCACAGAAACTGTCATCAAGTATTCTTTCATGTTCACTGTTGGGGTGGTTTGAAGGAAGCAAATGAGAAAAATCTTCTACACTATAACCCTTTGAGTAAAAAAAGGCTCTTTTTGTGTCTACTTGTATAGGCTGAAAGGAGAAGTGACACTATGCACTGTGGACTGTGACTGACTGCCATGGGAGCCTTAGCACTAATTGAGCCAGAAGTCCACACCTTGAAACACATAGCTTGGAATGCATCTGCTCTGTCCTGGTGAGACCACAGCTGGAGTATTGTGTCCAGTTCTGGCTCCCCAGGTCAAGAGCCAGATATTAAAGAGTGAAGGAGGTATTAACTAGTGTCCAACTGAGGCTGTGAGGATGATGAAGGTGCTGCAACATCTGCCTGGTGAGGAATGGCTGAGAGCCCTGGGGCTGTTTAGTCTGGAGAAGAGAAGACTGAGAGGAGAACTTATGAATGTCTACAAATGCCTGCAGGGTGGGTGTCAAGAAGGGGTCAGGCTCTTTTCAGTGGTGTCTGTGACAGGACAAGGGGCAAGGGATACAAACTGGAACATAGAGAGTCCCAGTTCAATGTGAGGAGAAACTTCTTTACTGTAAGAGTGCTGGAGCCCTGGTGCAGGCTGCCCAGAGAGGTTGTGGAGTCTCCTCTGGAGCCTTTCAAGCCCTGTCTGGATGCTTTGCTGTGTGACCTGCCCTAGGTGACCCTGCTCTGGCAAGGGGTTTGCACTCCATGATCTCTGCAGGTCTCTTCCAACTTCCTTGACTCCATGATCCATTCCCTCAAGTGCTAAATGTTCCTGCCAAGCCATATAATTGCTTGCTTTCTCAACAGACATGACTTTGTCCTTCTGACCTTTGTGAAGACACCTTCACTATGTATTGTAGCAGAGAGATCCCTTCCAACCCCTGTCCTTGTGTGATTCTCTGTGAGCCAGTCCAATGTCCCTCTGTTTTAACTTTGTCATTTCTCAGGCGCACACTAGGGACAGAGTGAAGCTGGCATATTAAGTTGAGAAGGTTTTTCAAGCCTCTCCAAAGCAAATTTGAACAGTTTGGTGCTCTCTCTCTTTTTCTTGCCAGGGATCTCTCCTTCCAATTTCTGTAGCTGCCCAGCCAGATCCCAAAACACACAACCCAACCTGGTTCTAAAGTAAGCGTTGTGTTTTCAACAAGTCAACTTCACAGCCTATAGAGAAGTAGTGAGGGAAGTGAGGCGCTTCCAGTTACATTTAATAGTCACTACACAACAAACTTCAAAGGAATGTCAGCATTCCCTCCAGGAGAGGTCAACATGAGGAAGATTGTGCTGCCATTCAGCCCGGCTGAGAGGTGGGCAGGGAGAAATGGAAGGAAATTCAACAAGGGCAAGGGGAGAGGCTTGCACCTGGGAAAGAACAACCTCATGAAGCAGGAGAGGTTGGGGACTGAGCTACTGGAGAGCAGGGAAGGGGAAAAGGCCCTGGGGGTGCTGGTGGATGGGAGGTTGCCCATGAGCCAGCAATGTGCTCTGGTGGCCAAGAAGGCCAATGGCGTTCTGGGGGGAAATTAGAAGGGCCGTGGTGAGTAGGTGGAGAGAGGTTTTCTTCCCCCTCTACTCTGTGCTGCTGAGACCACACCTGGAAGATTGGATCCAGTTTTGGGCCCCTCAGTTCAGGAAGAACCTCAGGGAACTTGCTTAAGAGAGTCCAGCACAGAGCCACAAAGCTGCTGAAGGGAATGGAAGATCTTCCCTTAGGAGGAGAGCCTGCTATTTGTTTGATTCTACTTATTTTTGTTTATCTTATTCTTTAAAGGCTACCTTGGAATATATGAACCAAGGAAATATTTATGCACTGTGAATTTCACAGAATCACAGGGATTGGGCATGGACTTTGATGATCATCTGTCTTAACCCTCCTTCTAGAGCGGGATCACACCCAGGTGGGTTTTGAATGTCTCCTGAGAAGGACACTCCTCCACCTCTCTGGGCAGCCTGCTCCAGTTCTCTGTTACCTTCTCTTGTGGTGAGGGGTGATGAGGGATGGAGTATGATGCTTATTAATCATGAATTATGAAATATGAATTATGAAATTATTTATTATGATATTTGATTAATCATCTTAAATACATTGATTCGAATGCACGGTTGTAACAATATAGTGCATAATTGGTTCAGTAGATACAATGCTACCCAATTATAATATTTACAGAATCGATTTCTAATTAAGGGAACAAAAGGTGCAGTTCCACCACTTGTCCACTAGATGGAGACTCGACAAGATGCTTAAAGCTGCAGCTATGTACAGAGATATTGATAATGTTATCACGAGGCAAGTCAAGCTGGAAATATCACACAGCTACACGCAGGCGCTTTGAATAGAAGGTTACTGAACGCTGTACACACGGAAAGATAGCGAGGCAGGCTGCTAGCTTATGCTGGCTACTCGCTGCTTGCCTGTCTGGGGCTGGTCCCACCTGGGCATCAACTTTCTTCTTCCTCCTCCCGCCTCTCCGTGGGTGGGGGGCAAGGCTTGCTTTCTCCTCCCACGGCTGCAGGGGGGGCAAGGCTTTCCACTGATCAGCAGCTTCCCTTAGCAGAGTTGGAGCAGCTCCCTGAATGGAAGGTCGGCCTGGCAGGGCTGGTCCGGAGGAGTCTTACATGACAGGGTGACAATTCCCGGTTGTGGCAGTTTAGGCTGGGTGCCCCCTGCCACTGCTACATGAGATACACCTCTGGTGTCCCGGGTGCCCACCCAATAGGGGTGGACACAGGAAACTGCGTATTTCTACCCATAAATCCTGCGCCCTATAAATCCATCTGCAAAGTCATTATCTTTCTCTTTCTTCCCTCTCTGCCCCCGTGGGAGATGCTCTCTCTTATCGGGTAACGCTGGGGGAGTATCTCCGGCCTCTTAGGCCTGTCCAGGCCTAATGCCAGGAGGAGAATGGAAGGGGGGTGCAGTCTCAGAGCTGGCCAGCCTGAGACTTGCCTAGCAGTGGGAGGGGGGAAGAAAGAGCCCTGGGGGTTTTGGGTAGACCCCCAGGTGGGAGGAGGGAAAGATTGGAAGCCTCTGGGTACTATGTAAAGGCTCTGTATGATTTGAGATATTTCTTTGCCACTATGCTTTGTAGTGTTTTGTAGCTTCACCAATCGCTTTTCCACTTAAACTTTCTATCACTCTCCAATCCGTTTGCATTTGTCTTTCTTTTGTCCCTTTCGGGGCAAGAGAAGATCTGTCTGGCCCCAAAACCAGTACACCGGTGAGCAGGGTCAGTCCTCACAACCAAGATGACAGTTCCCAGTAGGCAGGGCCAGTCCAGAGGAGGGGTCTTACGTGACAGGGTGACAGTTCCCGGTGGGCAGGGTCAGTCCTCACAACCAAGATGACAGTTCCCAGTAGGCGGGGTCAGCCGCCTCTGATCCCAGAGATGGGTTTCAGGGGAGGGGCACAGGGAAGCAGCGCTTCCCCCTCGGCTCAGCTCAAGCTGAGTCTCGGTGACTGCTCCCATTTAGGCGATAATGTAGTCCAACTTGATCTCAAAGGAGAGGATTGCTCTCTCTCAGGAAATCCAGGGTGCTTTACCCTGATGACACAGGGCTGTGGAGCTGCAACAGTGGGCAGCTGCTTTTCTCTCCCACAAACAGCAGGGGCCACGCAAGATCCATTTCTGCTTAATTGGCTGCTTATAGCTGCAGCAGATCTGGACTGCCAGGCTTGGGGCTAGTCCCTCCCCATCTGGGCTAGAGCATACCCTTAGGGCTGTTTTCCTCAGTCCTGTCGACTGGGCTTACGATGCTGGCTTTCCCTGTAGCTCAGCAAAGGGATCTCCTGTTTGCTGGTTCCTCGAGCAGCTCAGGGAGCTGGCTTCTGTCCATAGTGCAGGCGCTTCTAGCATGCTTGTGTGTGGGAGCTGCATGTAGGGGTTGGGAGCTTCCATAGCTTGACCAAAGTGAGAGAAAGCAAAAGGAGAGTGTAAGGCAGTAAACAAATGGAGCAGTACTTAGAGATTCTCAAGGCTGGATCTGGCCAATGGGCACACTTGTCAACAACCAGCTTTGACCTATAGAAAGGGTGAAGCCAGAATTATGCCCTTAGATGGCCAGAGCATGAGCATGCCATGCAATGGGTGCATGCAGTTGTTTACCCCTTAGGAGACAGGTTGGCATCTGAGCCTTTATCCTCCTCTCCTGAAAGGAGGATGTAAAGGGGGGACTTACCAAAACATGTTGGGACAAGTTTGCTGGTATCTGGGGGCATAATTCTGGGCATGTGGTGCCTTCAGTACACACCCACAGAAAAAATGTTTTTCCTCATGTTGAGGTGAAACTTCACCACCCTCACAGGAAAGAAGTTTTGTCCTTAAGTTCAAGTGCTGTCTCCTGTCCATTGCCCTTTGAACCAGCAGTGTGCCCAGGTGGCCAAGAAAGCCAAAGGCATCCTGGCTGGGATCAGCAATGCTGTGTCCAGCAGGAGCAGGGAGGGGATTGTCCCCTGGGACTCAGCTCTGGGGAGGCCACACCTCCAGTGTTGTGTCCAGTTTGGGGCACCTCAATCCAAGAGAGATGTGGAGGTGCTGGAGCCAGGGCAGAGGAGGGCAAGGAAGCTGGGAAGGGCCTGGAGAAGAAATCTGCTGGAGAGAGACTGAAGGAGCTGGGGATGGTTAGTGTGAAAGAGAGGAGGCTGAGGGGAGGCCTCCTGGCTGTCTCCAGCTCCCTGAAGGGAGGTTGTGGAGAGGTTGGTGCTTATCTCTTCTCACAGGGAATTAGTGACAGAACAAGAGGGAATGGCCTCAAGCTGTGACTGGGGAGATTTAGACTGGAGAGTAGGAAGAATTTTTTCCTGGCAAGAGTGGTCATGGATTGGAATGTGCTGCCCAGGGAGGTGGTTTGGAGTCCCCAAGCCTGGCTGTGTTTGCAGGTGGTTTGGCTGTGGTGCTTGGGGCTCTGGTTTAGGGGTGAGCCTTGTAGAGTAGGGTTCTGGGTTGGCCTTGGTGACCTGAGGGTCTCTTCCAGCCTGAATATTTCTGTGATTGTCCTCTCCCAGGGCACCACTGAGAAGAGCCCAGCCCCACCCTCATGACCTGGTCACATCCTCACATCCCTAGGATAATTTCTAGCTCACGATTTGGCACTTCATAGGCTGTGACATCTTTCATTGCCTTTACACAAAGGTTATTATTTTCCCTCTTCTCCAGAGCAAGAAGCAAACAAACATCCAGATGCATGGCAATGAGCCTTGCCTAACTTGTAAGAACACCACAACTATTAGAAGCACTTCAGCTAGATCACATTTTCCTGTGGGATTCTCATCAGAGCCACAGAAAAGACAAGTTCAGGTGGTTTTTATCAAATTAATATGGCCAGAAAATAAAGATATTTTTCAACCTCAGGTTGTTGGGGTTTGGTTGGTTGATTTGTTTTTGGTTGGTTTTTTTTTTTTTTTTTTTTTTG
>VXBD01003785.1:0-17347 GCA_013399975.1 Indicator maculatus | reverse complement strand
CAAGCCCTCCCTTGGCAGCTATGGTCTGGACGAGGAGCAAAGGTGGTTTTGTCTTTGTTGATTCACACCAAGAGAGACAACATTTAGTCTCTTACATATGTGTGCCAGATTTCCCTATGAGGACGTTCTCAGTTTCCATTCTGAGCACATTCATGATGTAGATCAACCAATTTACAAATCTAAGTCCAAGGAGACAGTGTCTTGAAACACATTTCTCATTATTCAGCTCTGCTAAGATTCTTATGGAAGCCTTTGAATGGTATGGTAAATAAACACCAATCTGAGCTGTTCACACCTGAGACACCAAATCCTGATGTGATTATCTTCTAACAGGAAACGTGTGAGAGGTGAACGTCAGTGCAGAATCAATTCATGCACCAGTTCAGGGGTGAGAGTGGATTGCAAGGCTGCTTTTTGTGTTAGCCTTATGTAGGAGGCTGGAGCCAGGCTCTGCTGGGTGGATGCCCAATGACAGCACAAGGGGCAGTGGTGGAAGCTGAGGCAAAGGAAGTTCCATGGAAACAGGAGGAAAAAAGTATTTCCCTGTGAGGGTGACAGAACACTGGAGCAGGCTGCCCAGGGGGGTTGTGGAGTCTCCCTCTCTGGAGATATTCAAACCCCACCTGGATGTGTTCCTGTGTGATCTGCTCTAGGTAACCCTGCTCTGGCAGGGGGGTTGGACTGGATGAGCTTTTGAGGTCCCTTCCAGCCCTCAACATTCTGTGACTCTGTGATAAATGCAACTGACAAAGTGTTTGTTACCTTTCTTTGTTGAGTTTCTGGGATGTTAGTTTGAGTATTATTATTATTTGCAACTAGCTTTGTAATTTTTACCTCTCTCAGTCACTGATGATAAAATATCAGCCTGCTCAATTACATTTTAAAAATAGGAATTGCAAGGAGGATGCTCTGTGGATGTTGAAGGAGACAATACAGAGAATCTAAACAACTGTAATTCCTAGTTCCAGAAATTAATGTATAAAATCATTTTCCTAAAACACAGCATCATCCCCTGGCCTCCAAAGTGGCTGTTTAAGCTTATTTGGTATGGAAACTAAAGAGAAATTATGAATTTCTGCTTGTCAAGGGGATGCCCATAAGAATTTGTGCCAGGCTTCTAAACGTGGAGGTAAGTAATAAGCAGTTATTGACTTCTATTGAGATCAGTATTGAGATTTGTTGACCCAAAGAGGTTACAATTGACTGAAGAGTGGGGCAGTAAATCTTGCTATTGAGCAAACAGCAGAAGTCAATATATGTATTATTATAAACATTTTTCTTTTGGAAGAGATAATAAGGGTGGAGTGGTTTAAGACTGTAGATTTCTATGGCCATGACAGCTTCCAGCTTCTGTTATTTAGTCAAAGGAGAGAATGCCTGAGTTGGTTTTTGTCCGTCTGTTTGTTTGGTTTTCATTCATTTATTTTTAACACAGCTTCACCAATCATGCCCAAGCAGTAAAGCCTGCATCAGCCTCAGGGAGGTTCTCCTCCCCCTCTACTCTGCCCTGCTCAGGCCCCACCTCGAATATTGCATCCAGTTCTGGGATCCCCAGTTCAAGAGGGACAGGAATCTGCTGGAGAGAGTCCAAGGGAGGGCTCCAAGGATGCTGAAGGGACTGGAGCACTGCCTGGCGAGGAGAGGCTGAGAGCCCTGGGGCTGTTCAGTCTGGAGAGGAGAAGACTGAGAGGGGATCTGATCAATGTCTATCAATATCTGAGGGCTGGAGATCAAGAGGGAGGGGACAGGCTCTGCTCAGTAGCGCCCTAGAATAGGACAAGGGGATGGAAACTACAACATAGGAGTTTCCAGCTCAACATGAGGAGGAACTTCTTCATTGTAAGGGTCCCAGAGCACTGGAACAGGCTGTCCAGAGAGGTTGTGGAGTCTCCTTCTCTGGAGCCTTTGCAGCCCTGTCTGGATGTGTTCCTGTGTGACCTGTGCTGGATTCTATGGTCCTGCTCTGGCAGGGGGTTGGACTGGAAGATCTCCAGAGGTCCCTTCCAACTCCTAACATCCTGTGGTCTGCCATCCTGTGAACTTTCCCATCACAGCCCCTTACTCTCATTGTTTTATAACATAAATAATATAAAGATTACTTTCAGATGGAAATCTGGCCTGCAAGCTCTTTTCCTAAAAATATTTTTTCTTTTTTTTTCTTTTTTTTTTTTCTCCAGAAGGGTGAAAGGAATGAAGATCTATTGAACTGTTTATTGAATTTCAGAGGAGGACAAAATAAAAACCCCAAACAGGCGTGTTGTGATTTTTATCTCCTCCCAGATGTAGATTTGTATTCTTTATTGAATATTACTTTCTGCATAAAGCAAGGATTTACTTGATTGTAAAGATGGAGACTGTAAATGTTCTTTCACTGCTTTCCAACCCTTGCTAATATTAATCCACACATTTGATTGTAAACAAGTATTTGTATTCTTTTTGTATCACAGTCCATTCTGCTCTGGTCAGTGCTTCTATTACAGCCTACTGCCTGGAAAAATGAAACAGAGATGGAACACAGAAACAAACCAGAAATCCATCCAGCTGAAGCTATTAATTAGCTGATTAATTAACATCACATCCCTCCCATACTGAGGGTGACTGTAAAGAAGTAACTGTTGAGTTACTATTTCATAATATTTGTGTCTCAGCTGCCAGTAGAAATAAAACTTTGGTACCTCCAAAAATCCCTGCGAAAAAAGAATTTGTTGGTTTCCATTTTATAAACCATCTGCCTCCTGCCTTCCCTCACAAGCCCCCCTTACATTTCTTTAGGATTCAGAAGCTTGTGCTAATTGAGGAGACTCACTGAATCTCTTCAGTAGCACAGGCTACAATAAATGCACCCAACACATCCTCTGCTCTTTGCACTGGCTCACTGTGAATTTTAAAAACAAACTCCATCGTTCAGTCCTTATCTTGGAGGCACTTTTTGGTAACTGGTCCCAGTCCAGGTGAAGGATGCTCAAAGCTTGGCAGTGAAGCCCTTGCAGAAACTTTGCAGGTGATGCTGCCAGAGGGACAGGATGGCATCCAGAGGGACCTGGACAGGCTGGAGTGGTGGTGCCCAGGTGAACCTCATGAGGTTCAACAAGAGCAAGTTCAGGGTTCTGCACCTGGTCCAGAACAATCCTCACTGTCAACACAGACTGGGGGAGGAGGTGACAGAAAGCAGCCCTGAGGAAAAGGACTTGGGGGTGCTGGTGGGGGAGAAGCTGAACAGGAGCAGGCAGTGTGAGCTTGCAGCACAGAAGGCCAGTGGCAGCCTGGGCTGCATCCAAAGCAGCACTGCCAGAACAGCCAGAGAGGTGATTCTGCCACTGTGCTCTGCTCTGCTGAGACCTCACCTGCAGTACTGCATCCATCTCTGGAGCCCCCAACACAGGAAGGGCATGGACCTGATGGAGAGGGTCCAGAGGAGGGCTACAGAAATGATCAGGGGGTTGGAGCAGCTCTTCTGTGAGGACACGCTGAGGGATCTGGGGGTGTTCAGTCTCGAGGAGAAAAGGCTGCAGGGACACCTAACAGCAGCCTGCCAGTACCTGAAGGGGGCTGTAAGAAGGCTGCAGAGAGACTGTTGGCAAAGGCCTGCAGGGACAGGACGAGGGACAATGGCTTCAAACTAGAGCAGAGCAGATTGAGATTGGATGTGAGGAACAAGTTCTGCACTATTATCTACTCCCCTGCTGAGCCTCAACAGCTTGAAAGAGACCTTGGGAGTTATACCTCCCACAAGAGCAATATTTCCAAGCTCAATGCAAAAGCAATGGCTTGTTCTGAATGAAATACTATTTCTTCTCTATATTTATGCATGGTCTGTTCTGGAAACATATAGGAGGAAAGGGCAATTGTCTCATCCCCAGTTTTAACCTATAGGAAACACGCATGCACATAAACAATTTTCTTCTGATGCAAATGATGTAACCTGGATGCCTCAGCTCTCCTGCAAGGCTGACTGCTGTTTAAGATCCTTTGACTTTTGCCCTTGAAGTAGAAAAGAGAGAAAATGCAGCAAACCCATTTTAAAGTCATGAAAGAGGCCATAGGGACTTTTTTTCTCTGCAATCTAGAGTGATCTTTGGAAGTTATGGTGTCTCAGCAGTGCATCAGGCTGAGGGTGCTGGTACTGGCAGGCACCACAATGGCCTTCCACCCAAACATCAGTGAGAAGCTCTTCTGGCACTCTTAACCAACATGGACAAGCAGACTAGGGCACATTTCCCTATTTCACAGTAAATATATAAATTATTCTATTTGAGTTTGGCCAGAGATAGCTGCTATGAAGTTGGGCTCCAGCTGTGATGAACAAAATTAATGCAATGTCCAACTATGCCTGATTCTCCCCATTTCCTTCAGGGCAATGCCCTTCAAGATTGTCTGCAAAAATATGAGGAGGAATAATTTATTTTCAAAAGCAAGCATCTCCCTGCAACCAGGTTAGGTTTTCAGAAAACACAGCACCCAGTGGTGTTTTGCCCAACTTATGGCTACGAGGATGCTGAAGGGACTGGAGCACTGCCTGATGAGGAGAGGCTGAGAGCCCTGGGGCTGTTCAGTCTGGAGAGGAGAAGACTGAGGGAATTTAATGAACATTTATAAATATCTGAGGGCTGGAGGTCAAGAGGAAGGGGACAGGCTCTGGTCAGTTACACTCTGTGACAGGACAAGGGGCGATGGAGGAAAGTACAGCACAGGAGGCTCCACCTCAACATGAGGAGGAACTTCTTTCCTGTGGGGTCCCAGAGCACTGGAACAGGCTGTCCAGAGAGGTTGTGGAGTCTCCTTCTCTGGACCATTTGCAGCCCTGTCTGGATGTGTTCCTGTGTGACCTGTGTTGGATTCTATGGTCCTGCTCTGGCAGGGGGGTGGACTCAAAGATCTCCAGAGGTCCCTTCCAACCCCTAACATCCTCTGGTCCTGTGATTGCAGCTTCTGTCTGTTGAGTTGTTGTTTTTCAGTCATTGTTCAGATTAAACCAGTTGCCAGATTAAACCAGGTTGGTGATGAAAATCCTCCATAGCTACAGAGAGCCCTATGATTTATTCAAACCTCCTGGAATTTCATTCCTTTCTGCTCAGAAGACAGTTTACAGCCTCCTCCTATGAATATTCATGCTGCTTAATGACACATAAATTAGCAGGCCCCCTTTTTGGTACCAGTGTGGTTACAGTGGAAGTTGCTGATACAGGTCATTAGATGGAAATGAAGGATCTCCACTTTGTTAATGATCTGAGGATAGCAAATGAACCTTTAATGTATGAGCTTCAGCATTGTCAGGTTCTGGGTTGTGGCTTCCTGGTGGGGAGAGGTGTGTTTGGGTGGTTTTGTTCGGGGTTTGTTTGTTTGTTTGGGTTTTGTGGTTTTTTTTTTTTTTTAATTCTGGTTTGCTGTATTTTTATTGTAGAAAATCACCTGCTTTGTGGTACATGGACTGCCTAAATGGCTTTCTGTCTGCTGGTCTACATTTATAATGTGCTTATAGCAACTGAACTCTAAACTGAAGTTGTGAAGTAGAAGAGAAAATCTGCTGATAAGAACATCTTTTTTTTCTGAAGCTCAGGCAGACCACTTGGGTTGAAGTATCTGGATGTTGAATTGTATCTGTAAAACTCTTTGAGAAGGTGGTCCTCTTTGGTATCAATAGAGCATAGGCTATAAATCACAGAATCACAGAACACATCTGGTTGGAAGAGCCCTCCACGCTCATCCAGTCCACCTCTCCACCCAGCACTGCAGGGTCAACACTAAACCACGTCCCTAAGCACAGCTCCACAGCTGCTGGAATACCTCCAGGGGTGGGGACTCCAGCACTGCCCTGGGCAGACCATTCTAATGTCTGAGAACCCTCTCTGGGGAGAAATATTTCCTAGCATCCAGCCTGAACCTCCCCTGCTGCAGCTTGGAACCATTTCCTCTGCTCCTGTCTCTTGCCACCAAGAGGCAGAGTTTGCCCCCTCCTCACTTCAACCTCCCTTCAGGGAGTTGGAGAGCAATGAGGTCTCCCTCAGCCTCCTCTTCTCCAGCCTGAACACCCCCAGCTCCTAGGCCATGTGATATTAATGAGTTTAAGCACGGTATTAACAGATAATAGAAACATTTCTTGAACTGCTAAACACTGGGAGGAATGTCCCAGCTGAAGCTGACAGCTTCTTTCACAGTTTGGAAATAGATTTTCCATACTCATTTTCCCAGGAGTACAACACTACATGCTTTAGCCATAATTAATCATTTTTTATATACAATCTGAAGTGAGGGACTTTGTACAAGAGTGTCCAATGACAGCACAAGGGGAAATGGATTGAAATGGATAGAGAATAGGTTTAGATTGGGTCTGAGGAAGAAATTCTTCACTCTGAAGTTGGCAAGGCTCTGGGATGGATTGTCCAGGGAGGTTGTGGATGCCTCCTGCCTGGAGATCACAGGATGTTAGGGGTTGAAAGGGACCTCTGGAGATCTTTGAGTCCAACGCCCCTGCCACAGCAGGATCACAGAATCCAGCACAGGTCACACAGGAACACATCCAGGTGGGTCTTGAAAGTCTTCAGAGAAGGAGACTCCACAACCTCTCTGGGCAGCCTGTTCCAGTGCTCTGGGACCCTTACAATGAAGGACTTCTTCCTCGTGTTGAGGTGGAACCTCCTGTGCTGTAGTTTCTATCCACCACTGTTTGCCAGAGCAGGATTAATAGACTGAAACCAAGCCAGACAAACTTACACTGCTAAGTTTACTTATTTTTGTAACAGAGATGTGCTCCTTGGCTTGTGAGGGTGAAAAATCTTTCTGGCATTACAGGGCTTGCAAGCCCAAAGGACTTTTTTAATAAAGATAGTGGGGGATATTTGAAAAATGAGAAGCTGAAGAGCAAAAGCTGTGATTCCAGCTGCTTGTTGATCTTCCTGGGGGAAGCTGTGCTTTGGTTTCTTTCAGGAGAGCACAAAGCACACCTGTGCTATCATAGAAGACGTGACATCATCAGGAGAACAACACCCTGAATTTTCTGTCTGTCTGTGGCCCAGTCCACCTCTAATGAAGCAGCAAGTGTGTGGTGACCCTCGTTCAGATCTTCTGTTGTGACTTGGGGTTGTGCTTTAAGCTTTCCGGGAGTCCAAAAGCCCAAAGAGAACAGATTTAGGTTGCCTCCCCCTCCCTTTTTTCCTGGTAGGGGAAAGGAAATTAGGCAGGAGGAGAAAAGAGAGATAAAACTACAAAAGAAAGAGTCTGCAATCAATTTGGAAGTAAAAAGGTGAGTTTTACAAAATATAAAAGGCATTGGAGTAAAAGGAAGGTTATAAAGGCATAAAGAAAAAGGGTAAATAAAAACATATACAAAGCCAGATCCAGCTGGCAAAGGATTCTGTGGCTGCAAGGTGGATTCTCTTTAGATGCAGTCCTTTGGGTTCTGGAGCAGCACGGAACAGGCTCCACCACGTGGTTACAGCAACAGCAGGGAGCAGCAAGAGGTCTGCTGGGCAGGCGAGGAGCAGAAGCAAAAGAAAGGGAGAGGACAATGTCTCCCCTTAAATAGGCTGCAGACAGGAAGTGGGAGTGGAATAGGCTTTGACCTGGGGACCCCTCCCCCTGGGAGGGGGAGGCTAAGTCTCTCTGCTCACCCAGGTCAGGCTTCTTTGTCCACCTGGGGCTAGGTTCTTTTCAGCCCACCTTCTTTTGGGCTGGGTGTAGCCTGGCACACTTGGCTTGCAAGGGTGAGACTCTATCCTTTTGCCCTTGGCATGTGCTTTCTGGGGTCATTCCTTCTTCACCACTCAGGCCAGATTGTTGTCTTTTCTTTCCTCCCACTCTTGCAGCCTTATTGTATTTAATAGCACAGTTCAAGGCTTTCCTCTCTCTGCTCTTTGTCATTCAGAGGTATTTAAAAAGAGAATTTAAAATAATTTTTTTTTTTTTGTGCTTAATCCTTGATCCCTTTCTGCCCTCCACCCAAGCTTGCTTATTCACTGGAAATAGCGACCCAAGCCCACATTTTACAGCTCTGGTTTGCAGTAATTTTGTCTTCTGCCTTTGGAGTCTAAATGGCTGCACAATCCAGAGACTCAGAATGGAAGTGAAGTTGCCAGTGGAAACGGATGACTCATTATACACTGAGTGAGGACAAATAAAAAGGTGCCCGTGTATAATAATCAGAAGATATTGACTTTTGTGGAGGTCAGGATCACAATTTATTAACCCAACAGATAAATATTGACTGAAACTTTTTTTTTCCTCCACCACCTTTCCTCATAGCCCAGAGAAGACTGTAGAGGATTTACTAAATAACTCCATCTGCCTGCATTTTGTTTGTGGTTTTTATGCTCATCCTTTGTTCTGGCCCTCCCAAGAGCAAAACAATTCATAGTGTATTTTAGAGAAATATTTAAAATAATGCTAATTGCTATTTCTTTGTTATCAATTTTCCTCTTGACAAGCCAGAACCCTTCCCTTGAAACATTTGAAGGATTCTTCAGCCAGTGCCAGCCCCAGCCTTGCTGTCTGCATTTTGTCTCCCTGCACTACCTACGTGTGGGTATTGTA
The DNA here is from genome assembly GCA_013399975.1 of Indicator maculatus. Lineage (NCBI taxonomy): Eukaryota > Metazoa > Chordata > Aves > Piciformes > Indicatoridae > Indicator > Indicator maculatus. Next base: position 8,821 of record VXBD01003785.1, on the reverse strand, counting down.
GCAGCCCTCAGAAAGGTACCCTTGGGAATAGTGACTCCTTGTGCTGCTGGAATCCTTTTCAGAAGAGGCTTTTCAATTGAATTATTCCCCAGCTGCAGAAAGCCTTGCTTGGCTAAAATGAATGCCCTGAAACTGCTGTTCTGCCACCCTACTTGGAAAATTAGCTCTGCCAGATTTCTTCCATCACTGACTGCTTCATCCTTCCAAAGGGCTGCAATGTCTTTTTCATCCTCACAGAATCAACCAGTCTGGAAGAGACCTCCAAGATCATCATGTTCAACCAATCACCCAACCCTAACTAATCAATATCAAGCAATGATTATGAAGACTGCAGCTCAGACTAATGCAACTGTTTGAATCCATAGACAGCTTCCCAAGTAGCAGCGTGAAATCAGCTTAACTTCCCCTTCATCTTCCCAAAGCAGCTCCCGCTCCCTCTACACCATCCTCCACCCCGCCCAAACAGCTCCTGCTCCACCACCACCATTTTTGCACCCATCCCTGACCCAGAGGCAATACCCCCAACCAGCCAAGATACCCCACAGAGGAGCTCAGCCCCAGTAAGGAGGCTCAGCCAGCACACATTGATGATATTGGAGTAGTCNAAAGGGGTAGATATGGTGGGAAAGGGGAGGTGATGGTGAAAGAAGGGGATTTTAAAATCACTCTTTTTTTCCTTAAATCTTCCATAATGCACAACTGCAGTTCATGGTTTGCTTTGCTTCCATGCAAAAAGAACAAACCCATCAATACTTCATAAAATAAAGCACATTGGTGGCTATTACAATGAAACCTTTCCATAAGTATCATTTTGCTTGGCAGGAAAATCTGTGCTTTTCAGATCAAAATAACAAGTTTTAACAATAAAAAAAGAGTTCTCCAAGATTGAACTTTCTCCCTGGATACCAGGGAGAAAATACCAGAATGATGAAGGGACTGGAGCATATGCCCTATGAGAAGAGGCTGAGAGCCCTGAGGCTTTTTAGTCTGGAGAAGAGAAGACTGAGAGGGGATTTAATAAATGTTTATAAATATCTGAGGGCTGGGTGTCAAGAGGGAGAGGAAAGACTCTGCTCAGTTGCACCCTGTGGCAGGACAAGGGGTAATGGATATAAACTACAGCACAAGAGGTTCCACCTCAATACAAGAAGGAACTTCACTGTGAGGGTCACAGAGCACTGGAACAGGCTCCCCAGAGAGGTTGTGGAGTCTCCTCTGGAGACTTTCAAGACCCATCTGGATGTGTTCCTGTGTGACCTGTGCTAGATTCTATGGTCCTGCTCTGGCAGGGGGGTTGGACTCGATGATCTTCGAAGGTCCCTTCCAACCCCTAACATCCTGTGATCCTGTGAACCAGACCATGGCACTGAGTGCCTCATCCAGGCTTTTCTTAAGCACCTCCAGGGACATTGACCACAGCCCCTCCCTGGGCAGCACATTCCAATGGCCAATCTCTTTCTGTGAAGAACTTTTTTCTAAGATCAAGCCTAAAATTCCCCCTGCACAACTTGAGACTGTGTCCTCTTGTTGCTGTTGCCTGGGAGAAGAGACCAACCCCCACCTGGCTACAACCTCCCTTCAGGCAGTTATAGATAGCAATGAGGTCACTCCTGAGCCTCCTCTTCTCCAGGCTAAACCGCCCCAGCTCCCTCAGGTGCTGGTGAATGTGTAGTTGACAGAGGGCAACAAGCTCCTTATACAACTTCCCTGGACTCTTCTAAGACTGGGCTAAGAGGTAAGTTTTGGATACCTGAAGCACTGATGAATCTCTTCTGAGCAGGGAGCTTGCTTGCATTAAATGCAGCCATGTTCTGTTTGTACTTCCCTGTGAGCTTTGTTGGTGGCAGTCCCACAGTACTGTGGTTTGCATGTTACAGGAGAGATTGATTCCTGCCTCAGGAGCCACATGGCTGCAGGGCTCTGGCAGAGGTGGCCAGGGACCAGGGAGTGCTGACTGCCAGCCACCAGCTCACAGCTACAGCATCCCTGCTATCACCCCTGTGCAAAGCTTGTAGGCTATGACCCTGCAGGTAAAAGGAGAGGGTGCAGTGAGATTCAGCATGGCTTCCTGCTCTTACAGGCTGATTTCTATACTTGCTTTGCTTCTGTTGTCTCTTTCCTCTCTCTCCTTCTCTTTACCCACTCTTGTGTCTCATCACATAATCTCCTGCTTCTTTCTTATTGTCACAGGATCACAGATCACAGGATGTTAGGGGTTGGAAGGGACCTCTGAATGTCACCCAATCCAACATCCAGCCAGAGCAAGACCATAGAATCCATCATAGGTCACACAGGAACACATTCAGACAGGGCTGCAAAGTCTCCAGAGAGTGAGACTCCACAACCTCTCTGGGCAGCCTGCTCTGGGACGCTTACACTAAAAGAAGTTCCTCTTCGTGTTGAGGTGGAACTTCCTGAGATGTAGTTTATATCCATGCCCTTGTTGCCCACTGGGTGGTTGCCTTGCTCCTTCATCCTTTTCAGAGGAAGTTTTTTTTGTTGTCCAGAGTTTGGTTTCTAGGAGGCAATGCCACAAAGGTTTGGGTGTCCATACATTTTTAAACATTATAAAATACCTCCACTGTGATTTTAGCAGGTGAGGGCTGCCTAGTGAGAGATGGGAAAGTGCTTTCAAAGCAATGTCTGAACCTGCTGAAAAAAATCCATCTGTGAAGAAGGAAATGCAAACTGTTGGTATCAAATTGCTGTATAGCAGAGCAAAGCCTTGGATCAAACTTTTTTATTTGTGGATTTCTAAGACAGTTTATGGTGGGAGTGTGGACACCTGCACAACAAAGATAAGCCTACCAAAAAACCACTTTTCCTCATTACCTCTGCAGAGCCTGGGAAAAAGCCACAGCTCTTGGAGCATTTGGGCCCCCAAAACTGCACACCACAGCCATCAAGCCATTCTGTGAGGTCTAGGAGGATCCCTTTCTGCTGAAGCCTACATTATGCTTTCCCTGAACTGAGAAGCCTGCCCCAAATGGTGACACAGGCTGATTTAAACATTGCTTTAACCACCCTCTAGTGTTTGAGATGGAAGTGTAGCTGTTGCATCTCAGAGACTCTAAGTCTGCTCTGCACAATTCTAAGTGACTGGGTGGTGTCTAGTGTCTAGTGCAACCCTGCCTGTGTGACCTGATCCAGAGATGCTCATTAAATCTACAGATAAGGCCCAAAAAACACTTTTGGGCCCAGGCCAAAGTAAAGGGGCCAGAGGAACCAAGCTTAAAAGCCTAAGCATATCTTCCAATGGACATAACAGACCACAACATGAAATTTATATTCATAATTTGAAATAATTGCCAACTATAGAAAGTGAAGCAGAGCTACTTTACCAATTATTTATGACCACCTTTTGTCTTAGATGGTCCAGAGGAGGGCCGTGAGAATGCTCAGGGGGTTGGAGCAGCTCTGCTATGAGGACAGGCTGAGGGAGCTGGGGGTGTTCAGCCTGGAGAAGAGAAGGCTCCAGGGAGATCTAACAGAAGCCTGCCAGTACCTGAAGGGGGCTACAGGAAGGCTGCAGAGAGACTGTTTGCAAAGGCCTGCAGGGACAGGATGAGGGACAATGGCTTCAAACTAGAGCAGAGCAGATTGAGATTGGATGTTAGAAAGAAGTTCTTTACTATGAGGGTGGTGGAACCTGGAACAGGTTGCCCAGGGAGGTGGTTGAGGCTCCACCCCTGGAGATATTGAAGGTGAGGCTGGACAGGCCTGTGTGCAACCTGATCTAGTTGGGGATGTCCCTGCTGACTGCAGAGGGGTTGGACTGGATGACCTTTGGAGGTGCCTCCCAACCCAGCCTCTTGTGTAGTTCTGTGTGCATGCTTCTTTAAAGAAATCCTTGTGTGGTCAGTATTTCAAATCCTTCATGCCAAAGCTAAAATGCTGTGTTCTCTGCTCTAAATGAGAATCACACCCTCACTCTCTATTCAACAAGCACATTTGCTGCTTTTTTAAATTCAAATGATTTGTCTCCCTTTATTTCCCAGTGCTCTGGTGAAGACTCTTTCCCTCCCCAGACTCTGTTAACTTTCAGTTGCCCTCTAAATATTTCACATGAGAGGTCATGGTCTCACAATACTGACTCCTTGCAGGGTTCAACTGGCTGTCTTTTGTAGGATAAAGCCATTCCCCATCTACACAGCAAGAGGGGTCCCCTGGCAGCAAAACAAATGTGGTTAGTTATGTGTGGCATGAACCTCAGGTGCACTGGGAGCTGAGCTCTGGGTAACAGGTAATGGAATTGTATCTAGAAGTACAAGGCTAAGCCATTAGCCCATCTCGAGGAATTTAACTATGAAATGTTTTATCTTGTCTAGGGAAAGTCTGTTTGGGTCTAGCATCTAGTCTCCAGCAAGGTCTGGCACTCCCACCTCCCTTGTTCCTTCATGGGATGAATGGCATTATAAAGAGGTCAAAGAGGCTGCCAGGGTCATGCCATAAACCTTAGACGAGAGCCCGAAAGGCTTCTGCTCGTCTGGTGTAAACTGACTGACTCTGCTGCAGTCAACACAGACCTGACAGCAGCAGATTTGCCCCAAGAGCTTCTGAATTCCCACTTCAGAGTTGTCTCACAGGTATTTCAGATACCACTTTCCCTGCTGCTGATGGGGGAGATTCTATTAGTCTCTTCCTAATACACGTTTTTCAGCTGCAGCCTCTCAGGGTATCCATGCACCCCACTCCTGCCCACAAATCAGATGCTACATCTATGGTATTATAAAACTACCAGCAGCCAATTTAGATTAATTTAAATTTAGATTATTTTTTTTTTTGCCCTAAACAAATACTGATGTGCCCTGTATATTTTTACTGCCAGATCATGATTTACTCAATCCATTTTGGGGGTTAAAGAGAGCACGACCTTGCCCCATATTAATATTTAAAGATTACCTTGCTCACGAAATCAGATGCTGACACAAGTCTCCAAGGACTGAGAGGGTTTTAATCTTTTGAAGAAGCAATGCCATGCTGAAATATGGATTACTGACATTCAAAACACAGCATGTAACAAATGTCCCACTAGCAGGCATCAGAGACTGCAAATTTCATTCAGTGCAACCTGATCCACCAATCTTGGGATTTTTTTTAGCAGGCAAACCACAATGCCCACGAAGGCTGGTTGGTGCCTGGCATCCTAGCAAAGGCCAGAACAGCACCTCAGACACTGCAATGAAAAACCTTTGCCATCTCTTAAGTGCAGAAGCCGTTTGATGCCCTTTTCAAAGCAATGCATAGATTTTACTCTTTCAAAAAAGGTGAAAGTTTTTCTTACCTTTCTGTGCAAATGCAATTTAGAGCACTTTAGGAGCCACGTGAGCTTGGGTTTTTACAGCTGCAGAAGCCTAAAATAGGAACATTTCCTGATTTAATGCTCTCAGTTAAAATGATAGCCAGAGATGTTTTAATAGGAAACAGGAACAGCTGATGTCTAACAGAAAGGACCAATTTTAAGACTTTTTTTTTAGCTCATAGTTATTTTCCTTACCAAAAAAAAATACAAACCCCCCAAAAAACCCCAAGCAAACAAAAAACCCCAAACCAAGCTAAAACCACCACCAACAAAAAAACAAACAAAGAAGACTTTTTTTTTTTAAGGTCATAGTTATTTTCCTTAGAAAACAAACAAAGAAACAAACCCAACTCAACCAAAACCAACAACAACAAACCCAAATAAACAAACCCCAAAACATAAACCCAAATACCAAAACAGAACCCCAAACAACAAAAACACACACCAAACCCCAAACAAACAAAAACCCAAACAAAAACCCAAGCAAACAAAAACCCAAATCCCCAAACAAACAAAAACCCAAACCCCCAAACGAAAACCAAAACAAACCCCTAAACAACAAAAACACACACTAAACCCCAAACAAACAAAAACCCAAACCCCCAAACAAAAGCCCAAACAAAAGCCCAAACAAAAGTCCAAACAACAAAAACACACACAACCCCCCCAAAAAAACCAAACAAAAAAACCCCAAGCAAACAACAATAACAAAAAAAACCCCACAACAAACAAACCAAGGCAAGCCAAAACAAACCAAAACAACCATTTCTCTCCACTACACCTAAGCCTCAAACAAAACCTGAGCTGACAAGCTGCAGAAGAAGCTAATTAATTTCTTGTCACATTTTGGTAGCACTCGGTTGGTAGGAAACGGCCGTAGCTGAGATCTCTGATTACAAGAGCTCCTGTGTTTTAACAGCACTGTGGAGGATTTATAGGATTTGGAAATGAAGACAAAATGGTTCTTGCCAGCCTCCTTTGAGGCATGAGGACAAGTATGGCAGTCTGGTCTCCCATGTTATGCCACTGACAGCTGATTGTTCAGGCTCCTCTGGGAGCTTGTTATTGTGCTACCAGAAAGCACTGGTGTGCTACCAGAAAGCAGTAGCCAAGATGTTAGGTTGGTGTGGAAGAGTTTGGGTATTAGAAGATTCCAGTCCTGAGGAATTTGGCACCTCTGAAGGTGCACATTCATTTCCAAATCATCAGCTGAGTCACCACTATGTATGCTCATAAGTTTACATCCAGTTCAGTAGTCATTCAAAGGACAAAACAGTACAGGTGCTGCTAGGGAGTTATGGAGGCAGTGCCGGAGGACTTGGTGCAAAGGAAAAAATGCTAGAGGTGCTGTGTGGGAGTTATGGAGGCAGTGCTGGAGGACTTGGTGCAAAGGAAAAAATGCTAGAGGTGCTGTGTGGGAGTTATGGAGGCAGTGCTGGGGACTTGGTGCAAAGGAAAAAATGCTAGAGGTGCTGTGTGGGAGTTATGGAGGCAGTGCTGGAGGACTTGGTGCAAGACAACACAACTTTGTTTGCCATTGGAAGCTCTGAGCTCACCATCCTCTTGGTGCTGGCTGAGCTGGGGAAGGCAGTACTGTCATAACCTAACCCTCACCTGGCCATTTCACAAGCAGTGTGCCTCTTCTTTGTTCCCTTTATAACCATTAGGTCTTTTAACAGCCTTTTCCCTTCAGTATGTCCTCCCCAGGCCCCTGTTTTTCTCATCTGTCCCTTCCCCCAGCAAGATAATGAGGGTTGGGAGCAGATGCCAGGGAAACACATGCACCTTCTAATTGAGGGAGAACATAAAAGGGAAGGGTAAAAACTGCATGGAGACTTTTGCTCTCAGTGTCTTAGTTCAACACATTTGCAAGTCAGCTAATCTATTCCCTTCTAAATCTGGCTATCTTCTCAGAGTTTGGTCAGACAACATCTATGACAAGTTTTCTGGTAACCATAAAACACAATTTCATCTATTTTATCCTAAATGAGGGTTTTTCACAGTGTGACTTACTTAGAACACCATACTAAGTCTCAAAAACCCCCACATTTTCAGTGAGTCACAAATGCAGCAGGCTGGCATGATGCCCTCCACAGAAATAACAACTACAGACGCTTACAAAAATTAGAGAGGATTTGAGAATCTGAAGCTTTCTGCAAAATCTGCAAGACTTTTATTATCGACATTGCTGATGGTACAAATGAGGCTGAGGATCTGCTAAATGTCCTGGTCCAATGAATTCCCTTCCTGTTTATGGTCCCTCTAGACATATTTTTAACTGGTTTGGCATTCATAGAATCATAGAATCACAGAATCACAGAACCATAGAATGATCCAGACCATCCAAAGCTCATCCAGTCCAACCCCCTCTGCAGTCAGCAAGGACATCCCCAACTAGATCAGGCTACCAAGGAACTCATCGAGCCTCACTTTCAATATCTCCAGGGAAGGAGCCTCAACCACCTCCCTGGGCAATCTGGTCCAGTGTTCCTCCACCCTCATAGTGAGGAACTTCTTCCTGATAATCAATCTCAATCTGCTCTGCTCTAGTTTGAAGCCATTGTCCCTCATCCTGTCCCTGTAGGTCTTTGCAAACAGTCTCTCTCCATCCTTCTTGTAACACCCTTCAAGTACTGGCAGGCTGCTATTAGGTCTCCCTGGAGCCTTCTCTTCTCCAGGCTGAACACCCCCAGCTCCCTCAGCCTGTCCTCACAGCAGAGGACCCATAAGACCTTCCCAAATATTCCTGCTGGTTCAGTGCACTTGGCCAGGACACTTGTGTGTTCATGAGGGTTTATACTTGTGATCATGAATGATTCATGAAATGAGCTTAGGAAACTAAGTTTAACATTTCATTCAATGCTGAGGGAAGGGAAAAAAGGAAAAGGAAAAAGAAAAAAAAAAAGACCATCTTTTCCCATACTTGTAGCAACTTGGCTAAAAGGGAGGAGTCTCAACGTCTCATTTTAAACACTGAACTTCAGAGCATCTGTTGCCTTTCCAGCTAAATCTCCTGTCTACTAAGAAGCATTTGATTTCCTGCCATACTCAGGCTAAACACAACAGTTGTGTTTTTAATTCTGCTGATACTTTTGACCATACACCTAGCAGCACACCACCAGCAGGCTACTGGGCTGTGGGGGCAGTTGCTAACCTCCTGTGTTGCTGCTTTTCACTCCTATTTAATCCTGTTTAGATTTTGCTCCAAAAGCTGTGCCAGAAATCAGTCATTCTCCTTTGCAACGGTTTGTGGCTGATCAGAGGCCCTTCTTCAGATGACAGAAAAGGGTTAGGGACTCACAGCATTAGGGACTCACTGGGTTAGGGACTCACAAGGGTTAGGGGCTTACAAGAGTTAGGGGCTTACAAGGGTTAGGGGCTTACAAGAGTTAGGGGCTTACAACGGTTAGGGACTCACAAGGTTAGGGACTCACAAGGGTTAGGGACTCACAAGGGTTAGCGGCTTACAAGAGTTAGGGGCTTACAAGGCTTAGGGACTCACAGGGTTAGGGACTCACA
>VXBD01003779.1:80025-95716 GCA_013399975.1 Indicator maculatus | reverse complement strand
CCAGGGGAGGTTCAGGCTGGATGTTAGGAAATATTTCTGCACTGGAAGGGCTCTCAGACATTGGAATGTTCTGCCCAGGGCAGTGCTGGAGTCCCCATCCCTGGAGGTGTTCAAGCAGCTGTGGAGCTGTGCTTAGGGACATGGTTTGGTGCTGAGCCTGCAGTGCTGGGTGGAAGGTTGGACTGGATGATCTTCAAGGTCTCTTCCAACCAGAGATATTCTGTGATTCTGTGATAACTATTGATTAGCTACAAATACCAACCCAAGGAGATACAGTCCACATGCAGACTGCTATGGAAAGGAAATGGAGCTAGTCTAGAAAGAGTTCAGGGTGCTTTGGCACTCCAGACTCATAGGATCATAGAATCAATGGTTGGCAAAGCCCTTTAAGCTCATGCAGTCCAACCATTCCCTAACTCTACCAAGGCTGGGGCTAAACCAGGTCCCTCAGCACCACAGCTCTGCTTCTTTTTTGCTCCCTCTTTGCTGTGGTCTAGGAAAGGAGAGGCACTTGGTACTGAGCATTTGGGAAGACCCTCAGATTTTCTATTAGTTGTCACTTTTAAGACCTGTCTACCTGACTGCATGCTGAATCCTGCTCATCACCTCCAGCAACTGGGAGGAAAGGGAGAGTGTGTTGGATAATTCAACCCCAGGGAGTGGTTCCTGCATTCAGGAACTGCCACACTTCTGCACTCCCCCTGTGCTGCAGCACAGGGCTGAAGGCAGACTTGCCCTATTTTGGGTCTTACTGCACTCCAGCACCCTACTTACTGGCAGCACAACCTGACCTAGCAGAATGCTTTCCTTAACTGTATTGAGCTGGTGGAGAATGTTTCCAGGAAGCATAAAAAGGAGAAAAGCCTTTTCCAGGAGGATCACTTGTTTAAAGAGTGTGCATGCTGCAGTGCAGGTGCCTTGCTGTGTGCCTTGAATTATTGCTCTAGATGTACCAGGTGCTGGCATCTCCATCATGTGCTAGTGCCTTGCTTTACTGAAGAGGTGAGGATGGATCATTTGGCTGATCATCAATCTCACTGAAAGCAGGAAAAGATATTTGGATGCTCAGACTTGCTATGACACAGTGAAGCTGTGCTGCTTCACAGAATCAGAGAAGCACAGAATGCTTTGGGATGGAAGGGACCTTAAAGGTCATCCAACTCTGCCAAGGCTGGGGCTAAACCATGGCCCTCAGCACCTCAGCCTTGAGGTCCCTTCCAACCCTGACAATTCTGTGATTCTATGATTCTAAGACATTGTGAAGAGCCACTCTAACAACCTAACCTTTAAGAACCTGCCTGTGAGTGGCCTGGGGGCTCTCTAACTCACCTCTTGTACATATATCATAGGTTTAGGTTGGAAGGAACCTCAAGGCTCATCCAATTCCAACCCCCCTGCCATGGGCAGGGACACCTCACACTACAGCAGGTTGCTCACAGCCACATCCAGCCTGGCTGCAAAAACCTCCAGGGATGAGGTTTCCACCACATCCCTGGCCAACCTGTGCCAGTCTCTCACCATCTTCATGGGGAAAAACTTCCTAACATCCAATCTGAATCTCCCCATTTCTTGTTTTGCTCCATCTCCCATGAGAGCAGGGTGCTCAAGGCCTTGTATTTCTCTGCTTGAGATGTATCAGACATGCTGTAGAAATGATCTTCATTAAGTTCTCTCACTGCAGCAAGCCTGCCATGCCATCCTGTGAAATGACTCGATGCCTGCTCATCATTTCACACTGCCTAACTCCACCTCCAACCAGCTGCAAGTCAGACACCAGAGCAGAACTTCAGGAGCCCTCTCCCTGGCAAACCAATGACCAAAGCAAGCTGGTTAATGATAAGCTTCTAATAATTAACATTCCTGAGCAAACTATTGAGGCATTAGATGAATGAGCCAATTCAATACTGACTTTTTTGTTTATGCAACTCCATCAGCTGCTGGAAGATCCAAGACAATTTTGGCACATGAAGGAGGCAGACGTGATGCACTGCAAGCAAGGAGCAGGCTGGCCTCCCTGGATTGAATTTCCCTGCTTCTGTACAAGCCAAGCAGGCAGCAGGGAGATGGTACCAGTGGGAAGAAAGAAATAAGAGTAAGGGAAGAGGAACTGGTGCATGAAAGGTGGAGAACAGAAGGGAATGGATAAGAATCACCGTTGTGAACCGGATCTCTCTGCCTGGGTTGGCAGCCAGGCACTGGGCTCTCTCTTCTTCAGGAGAAGCTTCCTTTCAGTACCTTTCCTGCTTGTTAGACTCCTCTGGATGGTTGTGGGACTTGAACATCTCTCCCATGAAGAGAGACTGATGCTGTTTAGTCTGGAGAAGAGAAGGCTGAGAGGGAATCTGATCAATGTCTATCAATAGCTGAGGGCTGGGGGACAGGATGAAGGTGCCAGGCTCTTTGCAGTGGTGCTGAGTGACAAGAGAAGGAACAATGGCTACAAGTTGGAACCCAGGAGGTTCCACCTTGAACATGAGGAGAAACTTCTTTGTTGTGAGGGTGCTGGAGGCCTGGAGCAGGCTGCCCAGAGAGGTTGTGGAGTCTCCTTCTCTGGACACTTTCCAACCCCACCTGGATGTGTTCCTGTGTGGCCTGCCCTGGGTGATCCTGCTCTGGCAGGGGGGTTGGGCTTGATCTCTAGAGGTCTCTTCCATTCACTAACACTCTGTGATTCAGTGATCCTGTGGTTCTGTGATCCTTTGTTTCTGTGTTCCTGTGTGCTTTTTAATCAAGGTAAGTGATCTAGAACTTGTTTCTCTTGAGGACTGAGAAGCTGTCTGCCCCTTCTTTCAGCAGCAGACACCCACCAGAGCAAAGGGCAGCTCTAAAATATGTGGCATCTACACTGAGCTGCAAAAGAACAACCTTGTCTAGAGCAAAACAAAAATCCCTGCTAGAGTTTGGGACCCATCTGGGGTTTTTTCCACTCCTGTCCATTCTTGGACTGTCTTTGTTGTGCTTGCACTGATTGGTGGTGCCCAGAAACACTGCTGTGTCCTGGCAGCTCTGTGTGCATTTGATGTGAACATTATCCCTATGCCCTGCAGGTCCTGCTGTGCTGTATCTCAACAGCACTGTAACTTCCCAGGGTCTAGAGCCATGGATTCAGCTCTGCTGTGGAACAGGGTTTCCTGGGCTGGAGGTGAGGCTGTTCTCAAAGTTCAAGCTAAAAGCTGTACAGCAGGCAGGGCTGCATTGACTACAGCTGCTTGGCACCAACAGAAGCAAGACAAACATTTCATGGTCTGCTGAAAGCCTGTGTGGACTTGTAGGTAGTTCACAGGATGTCAGGGGTTAGAAGGCACTTCTGGAGATCTTCCAGTCCAACCCCCTGCCAGAGCAGGACCAGAGAATCCAGCACAGGTCACACAGGAACACATCCAGACAGGGCTGCAAAGGCTCCAGACAAGGAGACTCCACAACCTCTCTGGGCAGCCTGTTCCAGAGCTCTGGGAACCTCACACTCAAGAAGTTCTTCCTCATGTTGAGGTGGAACCTCCTGTGCTGCAGTTTCCATCTGCTGCCCCTTGTCCTACCCCAAGGCACAGTGAGCAGAGGCTGTCCCTGTCCCTTCCTTCCTGACCCCCAGCCCTCAGCTCTTGATAGACATTGATCAGATCCCTCTCAGTCTTCTCCTCTCCAGACTGAACACCCCCAAGGCTCTCAGCCTCTCCTCCCCAGGCAGTGCTCCAGTCCCTCAATCATGCTGGGAGTTATAGGTAAAGTAGTTCTAGGTACAACATAGCCAGAAATAATATTTAAGAGATACTGAATGAGTTGGCCTGGGACTGAGCATCCTGTTGAGAAGCAGAACAGTCTGAATAGCTCTCTTTTGACTTTTAGTTTTGGTTGGCTGAGACCAACCCTCCTCCCAAGGTGAGTGAAGCCCATGCAGGTATAAAGCTCTGCTCAAAGTACACTTGGTTGCCACTATCAGTTTTGCTCTTGAGAGAACCATTTCTGAGCAACCATCCATACAAGAGGTTGACTTGAATGTCAATGACAGTAACAACAACTTGGGTTGGAAAAGCCCTGGAAGATCATCCACTGCATTCTCCAACCATTCTCCAGCTCTCCCAAGTCTGGTGCTGAACCATGACCCTCAGCACCACAGCTCTGCAGCTTTGAAACACCTCCAGGGATGGGGATTCAACCACCTCCCTGGGCAGCCTTTTCTAGCGTTTGAGAACTCTTTCAGAGAAAAAGTTTATTTAATGTCCAACTAAACCTTCCCTGGTACAACTTGAGGCCATTTGCTCTCATCCTAGCACTTGGGAGAGGGAACCGGACTCATATGGGTTAACACTTTGATCCAGTTTCACATCCAGAGTTACGGAATCACAAAAACATTCAGGTTGGAAGAGACCCTCAGGATCACCAAGTCCAACCCAGAACCCTACTCTGCAAGGCTCACCCCTAAACCACAGCCCCAAGCACCACATCCAACCCCATCCAGGGCTGGGGACTCCACCACCTCCCTGGGCAGCACATTCCAATCCCTGACCACTCTTGCTGGGAAAAATGTTTCCTACTGCCCAGTCTAAACCTACCCAGCTGCAGCTTGAGGCCATTCCCTCTTGTTCTATCACTAATGACCTGTGAGAAGAGACCAGCACCAACCTCTGCACAACCTCCTTTCAGGGAGCTGTAGAGAGCCAGGAGGNGCCACCTGGGCACACTGCTGGCTCCTGTTCAGCTGCTTGGCCATGGGCACCCCCAGCTCCCTTTCTGCCAGGGACTTGAAGCAGTGTATGCAGCCTTTGGTGGCTGCCTTGCTCCATGAGGCAAAGCAAACCACTGCTGTGTTGCTGGGAAGGAGAGGATTTGAAGAGGTGAGGATTTGTTTTTCTTGTCAGAAGAATGTCCTGCAGAGCTGCTTGTGCTAACAGGAAACAGGCTTTGGGGAACAGAACTCAATCAGAGAATCACAGCATGGTCTGGGGTGGAAGGGACCTCCAAAGCTCATCCAGTCTACACCCCTGCACTCAGCAGAGACATCCTCCACTAGATCAGGTTGCCCAGAGCCCTGTCCAGCCTCACCTTGAATATCTCCAGGCATGGAGCCTCAACCACCTCCCTGGGCAACCTCTTCCAGTGTTCCACCACCCTCATGGTGCAGAACTTGTTCCTCACATCCAATCTCAATCTGCTCTGCTCTAGTTTGAAGCCATTGCTCCTGGTCCTGTCCCTGCAGGCCTTTGCAAACAGTCTCTCTGCAACCTTCTTGTAGCTCCCTTCAGGTCCTGGCAGGCTGCTCTGAGGTCTCCCTGGAGCCTTCTCTTCTGCAGGCTGAACACCCCCAGCCTGTCCTCAGAGCAGAGCTGCTCCAACCCCCTCATCGTTTTCATGGCCTCCTCTGGACCTGAATGGTTTGTCCTGTGACTTTACAAGTCTGAAACTGTTGCAAGTCTTGGGTGGATCATCCATGTGTCCAGAACCCAGAGGAGTTGTGGTGTGCTTGGTCCTGCAGCTCATTACAGCTCTCTAAGGGACTTTCTCATGACCCACACTCTGCACCCTCATTGCTGTCATAATATTTGATTAGCTTCACATGAAAGATCAGGTCTGATTCAGTAAGGAAGAACATTTCATTCCTCAATGAAGGGCAATGTGTTGGCTTTCAGCAAGGAAGAACTACCAAAGGATCCTGTCCAAGCCTCTCCAGGAAGCTTTTGAGTTTTATCTCATTATTGTCTCCGTTGCTGCTTCTAGACTGTGATGCAGTTCAAGCTGCAGCTTTCCCCAGGAGCTGGAATGCTGACTGGCATCACCTTGTGACAGGTCTCAGGGAGGCTTTGTCACCACTGGGCATTCATTCTCCCCTTGAACCAACACAGAAGCAATGCACCTCAAAGGCACTTTGTGGTCACTGGTTACTGCTCCATGGTCTGGGCTCCTGCAGGTGCTACTGCCCAGCTCCTACGCTGAGGCAGCTTGGAACAGCTGCAGTGTTCATGCTGGGGACTGAGAGCAAGGACTTCAGAGCTGTGGCAAAGGTTTTTTTTGAGGTCAGGCACCAAATGCTGAAATGTGTCTGCAAATGTGTGAATAAAATGGATCCTGAGTGCCCCACTGGTCTCACCCCACAAATGGAGGGGAGCTGAGTCTTGTGGATTGTCTTAATCAGGTAGCTGAGTCTCCTCCTCTGGAAGAGAGCAGCCATGCCCTCAATCCCCTTCTTTTCTTAGTGGTCTTCATTTATCCAGCAGCCCCACTGGATATGGTGAGCCAGACCAGATTGTGTCTGGTGATCCTGCCCACAGATCCTCTCACTGTCTCACAGGACATTAGAGGTTGGAAGAGACCTCCAGAGATCATCCAGTCCAAACCCCCTGCCAGAGCAGGGTCAGCCAGGGCAGGACACACAGGAATGCATCCAGGTGGGGTTGGAAAGTCTCCACACAAGGAGACTCCACAACCTCTCTGGGCAGCCTGCTCCAGGGCTCTGTAACCCTCACACCAAAGAAGTTTCTCCTCATGTTGAGGTGAAATCTTCTATGTTCAAGTTTGAACCCATTGGTCCTTGGCTTATCACTGTGCACCACCCAAAAGAGCCTGGCCCCCTCCTCCTGACCCCCACCCCTCAGCTATTGATAGACATTGATCAGATCCCTCTCAGCCTTCTCTTCTCCAGACTAAACAGCCCCAGGGCTCTCAGTCTCTCTTCACAGGGGAGATGCTCAAGTCCCCTAAGCATCCTCCTGGCTCTGCCTTGGACTCTCTCCAGCAGGTCTCTGTCTCTCTTGAACTGGGGAGCCCAGAACTGGACACAGTATTGCAGCTGTGCTCTCAGCAGGGCAGAGCAGAGGAGGAGCAGAACCTCCCCAGCCCTGCTGGCCACACTTTTCTTGCTGCCCCCCAGGATCCCATTGGCTCTCTTGGCCACAAGGGCACATTGCTGTCCCATGCAGCACTTGCTGCCCACCAGCACTCCAAGGTCTTTCTCTGCAGAGCTGCTCTCTATCAGGGCAGCCTCTAACCTGTCCTGGTGCCTGCTGTTATTCCTCCCCAGCTGCAGGACCCTGCCCTTGTCCTTACTGAACTCTATGAGGTTGCCTGCACTCAGCTCTCAGCCCTTCAGAGGACTTGAGAGAGAGAGAGCACAGCAGCAGGAGTTACAGAGAGGGAATTGTGCAAGCGTTTTGCCAGGGTCCCTGTCCTCACGCAGTGCTGATGTCTTCATCGCTGCTGGTGTCTCCGAGCTTTTGTCATGCATGGCCTGGCTAAAACAGAGGCTCCCTGGAGAGAAGTGCTCCCAGGAAAGAGGCAGTTGGCTGGGCTCCCCCTGCCAGCAAACCCAAGGTGCCTTTGTAACCTAAGCCTTTATTAACGACAGAAAGGGAGTCAAAGGAAAGCACTGCAAGGCACTGAGGTTAACCAACCTGCCACTTAAATAGAGCTGCAGTTTGTGCTATCTGTAACTGGAGAAGGTCATGGGATCCAGCACTTGCAGTGCCAACAAATTAGCATCAGCAGCTCTGGCTTGGCATACAGAGCAGGGTGGTAAGGCCAGGCTTGGGAGGCTTCTCAAGAGAGCTGCGAGGAGAGGGGAGGGACAAACTCCCTCAAGCTTGTGATCCTCCTGTCAACTATTACAACAGCCCTGCCCTGCTTGCCAGCCTTCACGTGCCTGGGAAACTGTCAGCTGAGCCCTGGAAGGCGACTGGCAGAGATGGCAGTGCCAAGGAGGCTGGGGGAGGCTGGTCCCACGTGAAGGCTGGGAAAGAACAACCCTAGGTGTCATTAGAAGAGGAAAAGGCCCTGGGGATCCTGGGGGATGGGAGGTGACCATGAGCCAGAAATGTGCTCTGGTGGCCAAGAAGGCCAAGGGCAGCCTGGGGGGGATCAGAAGGGCTGTGGTCAGTAGGTCAGAGAGGTTCTCCTCCCCCTCTGCTCTGCCCTGCTGAGGCCACATCTGGAATATTGTGTCCAGTTCTGGGCCCCTTAGTTCAAGAAGGACCTCAGGGAACTGCTTGAGAGAGTCCAGCACAGAGCCACAGAAATGCTGCAGGCAGTGGAAGATCTTCCTCAGGAGGAGAGCCTGAGGGAGCTGAGGGCTCTGGAGCTTGGAGAGGAGGAGCCTGAGAGGTGACCTCATTGCTGGGGATAAAGATGTGCAGGATGAGTGCCCAGAGGCTGGAGCCAGGCTCTGCTGGGGGATGCCCAATGCCAGCACAAGGGGCAGTGGTGGAAGCTGAGGCAGAGGAAGTTCCATGGAAACAGGAGGAAGAATTCTTTCCCTGTGAGGGTGATAGAGCCCTGGAGCAGGCTGCCCAGAGGGGTTGTGGAGTCTCCCTCTCTGGAGATATTGAAGCCCACCTGGCTGTGTTCCTGTGTGACCTGCTCTGGGTGACCCTGTTCTGGCAGGGGGTTGGACTGGATGAGCTTTGGAGGTCCCTTCCAGCCCCTGGCACTCTGTGATTCCCTGGAGCAGTACCACAGCAGGGACCCAGCTCTGGGGGCCAGCAGACATCTCACCTCTTTGTGCTTTAAGCATGAGGAAGGTGACAATGGGATAAGCCCAGAAGAAAAAGGACTTCTGAAAGGGTAGAAAAGGAAACCAATTTACTTTGAGAGTAATGAATTTAAGTGCTTTTGCCCTTTCTTAACAAGACTGGCTAAGAAGGAGGGGGGGAAAAAGGGGAGAGAAAGCAAAGCCTCCTTCTTCTTCCCCTCCCCCTTGCCAAATCCTACATGCCCTTTTGGCAGAGATCCATCATTCACTTAATGTGTCCTGCTGAAATCAATTCATGTGTCAGGATTTGGAGAGCTAGAACAAAATTTGTTTGCTGATCCCATCCACAGATCACTCAAGAGGATTCATAAAGGTTGGCAAAGAAAAAAAAGGAAAAAAGAAAAAGAAAAAAGGAAAAAAGAAAAAGAAACCAAACCCCAAGAAACCCACATTCAAAAAACTACCTGATGTAATGCATTAGAAAGTGACAGGTACCAACGGGGGGTGAAGGGGGAGGTGTGCAAACCTGTTGGTCAAAGTCCAGCAGCACCTTGAGGCACAGGCAGCTACCCAGAAGGGGATTTGCCTCCTCCAGCAAGTGCAAAAGTGCCCTGTTTGTGGTGTGCTGAGCCCCAAGGGCAGGCCTTGAGAAGCACTTTGCTTCTGGGCACCAGTGCTGGGTTCCTCAGGGCACAGCCTACTGCTTGCAGGACAGAGAGCCTGAGGTGGATCCCACAGCAGCACCACAGCAGTGGTTCCCTCAGCCACAGGGCCAGGCTGGTGCTCTGAGCCCAGGCCAGCTCCTCTCCTTTGGCTGCAGGGTTTGGGACTTCTCCTGTCTCCAGACTTCTCCTGGGGCTGGGCATGCAGGAACGGTGCCATTCCCTATCCCCAGCAGGGCAGGTGGAGGATTGCCTTTCTCATCTGTTTGTCTTCACAGACTCTAGGCAGGCTGTGGAACAGCTCCTGTTTGGGGGTTCCCTGGGGTCTGCCTGTGCTGAGGTGTAAAACTGTGTGGTGTGTTGAAAACTGTCCCTCTCCCAACATTAGAAGTGCCAGACCAGCTCTGCTGGAAGCAAATGGGAGCTGTATTTACAAGCAAAACTACAATCTACAATGGAATGCACTGAATAGGTACAAAAAAGACAATATTTATAATATTTACAATTAATAGACAGCACAAGAAACCCCCTGGCCAAAGACCCCCAAAGGGGAAACTGCAACAGCTTCTCCCTCCCTGCCTACAAAAGAAACACAAGAGAAAGAAGCAGAGATGTTAGAACTTAGCCCAAACAATGCAGCCAAAGGTCAAGCAGAAGCCAACAGAAGCACAAAGTTAGCATCTCCCAGCCCAAGGAAGCAAGAAAATTGTTTTGGGAACTGAATGTTATGGTAGATCTCTCTCCAATGGGCTTGGTTAGAATGATCTTTATTTTCCTTTTTACACCCAAGAGTGATTTATTCACATTTGACCACTTCCTGTTCAAGGATCTGTGGAAAAAAAAAAATTAAAGGCATAGCCTAAAACTAGCACAAAGTGAGAGGCAAAGGTTCAGTCCAAGTGTCTGTGAGTGGCAGCTTGTGAGCACTGCTCAGGAGGCAGGCAGGAGCTGCCACGGCCACGGCAGGCTGCAGGGGCTATGGTGGGGCTGGGAGGGTTCCCTTTGTGCTCTTGCAACAGACACCAGCAGGACCTGCACTCTGAAATTGTTCCTGATGAAAAGGCAATTTAACTGCACGAAGGAGAAAGCAGCTTGCTCGAAGCTTGCCTCGGAGTTAAAGGGATTGCTGGGGATGCCAGGCAGCAGCGTGCCCCAGGATGGGTCAGGTCGAGCCAGCAGCAGCCTTCCTGCTCTCCTAGCTTCACACAGCTGAGGTGGAATCATAGAATTATGGAGTCATAGAATCAGTCAGGGTTGGAAAGGACCACAAGGATCAGCCAGTTCCAACCCCCCTGCCATGGGCAGGGACACCTCACACTACATCAGGCTGGCCAGAGCCTCATTCAGCCTGGCCTTAAACACCTCCAGGGATGGGACCTCAACGTCCTCCCTGGACAACCCATTCCAGGCTCTCAGCATTCTCATGGTGAAGAACAGTTTTGACTGGAAAAGAGCTTTAAGATCATCCAGTCTAACCATTCTCTAACTGGGGCCAAACCATGTCCCTCAGCACCACAGCTCTGCCTTTTGAAACACCTCCAGGTGTGGGGATTTAACTACCTCCCTGGGCAGCCTGTGAGAATCCTCTTCTTCTGACATCCAACCTAAGCCTCCCCTGGTGCAACTTGAGATCATTCTTGTCCTATCTCTTATTACTAGGAAGAAGAGAACAACCCATGCCTAGCTCCAACCTTCTGTCAGGGAGCTGTAAAGAATGAGGAGATCTTCCCTCAGCCTCCTTCTCAGGCTGAACAACCCCAGTTCCCTCAGCTGCTCCTCATAAGAGTTGTGTTCAAGGCCCTTCACCAACTTCATTGCCCTTCTCTGGACCTGCTCCAGCACCTCAATGCCCTTCTAGGAGAGGGGGACCCAAAACTGAACCTAGAACTCAAGGTGTATCCTCACCAGCATTGAGTACATGGAGACAGGAGTACAGGACGTTCAGTGGGGAGAGCAGAGCAATGCTTACTCTAGCTGCTGCTGACACCAACTACATTAAACTCCTGAGGGACTGGTGAGCTATGTGATAGCCTCACTCTCTGTAGTTCCTCTGGTAAATAGTGTGGGCCATGATGTCACTCCTGCTTCAAGCACTTGAGTTGTAAATATCCTCTGACTGCATCCCACGACCGCCGGCTTCAACACCTTCTGTAGCCTTAGCAGAGGTACTTTCAGCTGCCCTTTCCCGTCCATTTCCCATCTCACTAATAAAACACTCCGAGAATTCCCACTTCTGGCAGTCCTAACCAGAAGTGATTCTGCCTGAGGGCCATTAAACGCTGCACGCTGGCAAATCAGCCTCCTGCTCGCCGCGGCGGAGGGCGGCAGCCGCTGCTCCGCTTTGCCTCCGAGCCAGGGGGGCAGCCCAGGCCAGCCCAGGGACACTGCACCCCAGCTGCAAGCTTCAATTTCAAGGGCTGCTTATTTATGCCCCCAGGCAGCACAGGGGGATGTGATCTCTGTCTGCCTGAGTGGTTTGATTGTGAGACCCCTGGCCTGGATCAGTGTGGCCAGCAAGGAGCAGGCTTGAACAGAGAAGGTTTCACCTCAACAGGAGGAGAAATTTCTTCACAGTGAGGGTGCTGGAGCCCTGCAGCAGGCTGCCCAGAGAGGTTGTGGAGTCTCTTTCCCTGGAGACTTTCCAAACCCACCTGAATGTGTTCCTATGTGGACTACCCTGGGTGCTCCTGGATGATCTCTGGAGGTCCCTTCCAGCCCCTACCATGCTGTGCTTCTGTGGCATTACTTTTATATGTCTAGAAAACAGGTAGGAGAGAAACAGGCAAAATGCATCTAAAGGACATCCTTGGCCAGTTGTGCCTTACTTCCCTGAGTTTAATGTGCTGATAATAACAATCCACAATGGAGGAGAAGAGATCTTTTCAGCCTCCTCCAAAGCCACCTGGGTGCATTCCTGTGCAGACTGCCCTGGCTGCTCCTGCTCTGGCAGGGGGCTTGGACTGGATGATCTCTGGAGGTCCCTTCCAACCTCTGATGTTCTGTGATACTGTGATTGTGCCCCTGTACACAGCTCTGGACTGAGGAGGCCACACCTTGAGTACTGGGTTCAGGTTTGGGGCCCTCACTCCCAGAAGGACATTGAGAGGCTGGAGCAGGTCCAGAGAAGACCAACAAAGCTGGGGAAGGGTCTGGAGAACAGGGCTGGGGAGGAGCAGCTGAAGGAACTGGAGGTGTTCTGTGTGGAGAAGAGGAGGCTGCGAGGAGACCTCATTGCTCTCTACAGCTCCCTGAGAGGAGGCTGGAGCCAGGTGGGGGTTGGGCTCTTCCCCATCATAACAAGTGATAGGATGAGAGGAAATGGCCTCAAGCTACTCCAGGGCAGATTTAGGTTGGACATTAGAAGAAACTTCTCTGAAACGGTTCTCAAAGAGTGGAACAAGCTCCACAGGGGGGTGCTGGAAATGGCATCCCTGGAAGTGTTTAAAACTTGTGTGGTCATGGCACATGGATCATAACAACAATGGGCATGGTGGGGTTGGGTTTGCAGTTGGACTTGCTGGTTGTAGAGGTCTTTTCCATCTTTAATGATTCTGTCATTTTTTAAGACTCTTCCAACCTGATAACTTCCTTCTTCAACTCCAGAGCCTCCTTCTTGCCTCTCCTCCCCTCCACCAAACCTTTATGAGAAAGATTGTCAATTGCTTCCACTGGATCACCTCCTAAAGCAGGGAAAATACCTTAGAGAGTGATTTATATTTTTTCAGTAGGCTTTGGAGGGGCAGTTTTGGATGTGGGGGATGATTTAGGACAGGACACACCAGCTAGCTGACAGGATGGATATTTGCACTCCGAGGGGTTTTTCCCTAACATCTGAGAGGATTGCAGTGCTACAGGGCCACACCAGAGATCAGAGGTCAGAAACCTGTGCAGAGCAGGCAGGCCTGGCCAGATCCTTCTGATTCAGTGCCAATTGCATGCACCCTGGGTCTGGAGTAAGGGCAAGAGCTTGGGAGGAGAATGCAGTGAGGGCAATGGTTTGAAGATGGAGCAGGATAGATTTAGGTTGCACATCAGGAGGAAGTTCTGCACAATGAGAGTGGTGAAACACTCAGACAGGTTTCCCCAGAGATGTGTTAGAGGTCCCATCCCTGGAGACATTGAAACCTGATGCTAAACTTGCTGTGTCCCTGGGCAGCCTGCTCGAGTTGGAGGTGTCCCTGCTGACTGCAGCAGGGTTGGACAAGCTGCCCTTTGAGGGTCCATTCCAACCTAACACATTCTGTGATTCTGTGACCTCCTCAAATCTGTGCTGCTGCCTCTCTGTAGCAGCCTGAGGAACCTCTGCAGATGTGGCTTTTCTTCTGGGTTTGTGATGGGAGCATAGATAGCAGCAGGTGCAGCCTCCTGGGCTCTCAACCTCTGCAGTGCCCATGGAGAGTCTACATGTGACAATCCCAGCTCTGGGCTTTGCCTGTTGTGTTGGCTACAGCAAACATTCATACAGTCACAGAATGGGTTGGGCTGGAAGGGACCCTAAAGATCATCCAGTTCCACCCCCCCTGCCACAGGCAGGGACACCTCCCACCAGCCCAGCTTGCTCAAGGACAATGGATGGAAACTGCAGCACAGGAGGTTCCACCTCAACACAAGGAGGAACTTCTTGACTGTGAGGGTCCCAGAGCCCTGGAGCAGGCTGCCCAGAGAGGTTGTGGAGTCTCCTTCTCTGGAGACTTTCAAGACCCATCTGGATGTGTTCCTGTGTGACCTGTGCTGGATTTTATGGTCCTGCTTTGGCAGGGGGTTGGACTTGAAGATCTCCAGAGGTCCCTTCCAACCCCTAACATCCTGTGAGCCTGATGGTTGGAGTGTTTCATCCAACCTGGCCTTGAACACCTCCAGGCAGGAGACATCCACTACCTCCCTGGGCAACCTGTGCCAGTGTCTCCCCACCCTCACTGGAAAGAATTTCTTCCTCATCTCCAGTCTCAATCTGCCCTCCTCAAGCTTCAATCCATACCCTCTCATTCTACACTCCCAGCCCTTGTCAAAATCCCCTTCCCAGCTTTCTTGCCCCACTTTGGGTCCTGGAAGGCTGCTCTAAGGTCTCCTCAGAGCCTTTTCTTCTCCTCTTCACTTCACAACACCTTGGTGAGAACTTTCTGTTGCAAACTTGTCTTTCATATTTCCCTGTCCCACTGCCTTCAGCATCTTCAAGCCTCCCAGCAATATAATATCATGCATCAGGATGGTTTGTGTTGGGAACAGGATGGGCAAACCTTGCTGTGCTGAGCTACTTGGGTGTGTGGGTGGCAAAAAAACTGCAAGCAAAAGCTGACACAGTTGTTGGGAAAGGTTTTTATTTTTTTTTTCTTCCCCCATCCTCTAGAACCTGAACTTCAGACAAATGCTGCATGCTGGCTGTAATTTAAATTCAATCAATATTCAGTTAAAAAATAAATAGAAAGCTTTTTAGCTGGGTGATGTAAGGGAATGTTGGTTCAAGGAAGTAATTACATATTATGTAGGGGGGGAAAAAAAAGTCAATTTAAGTTCTCAATAATTTACTTAAGTGATTTACTTGACTGATGTGTTGTCTTGACCCAGCAGGGCAGAGGAACAGACACTCAGTTATGGCAGAGCTCCAGCACAAACAGCCCTCCCCACTGCCCAACATAAATCATTAGCTGCTGTCTCCTTCCAGGTGTACACAGGTGCTATTCAGAAAGGAGGGGGGGAGAAAAAAAGAGGGAAAAAAAGGAAAAAAGGTGATAAATTTTATGTTTGTAAACATAACTCTGTCAAAAGTGCTCCTGTTCCTGGCAGATGAAGATGTAATCCATGGCTCTTGGGGAGGTGACACAACACTTTCAGGAGATCAAGGCCCTGGTAGGGAATTAGCTGCAGTTGGCAGTCCACAGGCAGTGGGGATCTGTGCTGGGGTTCAGCTGGGCAGCTGCAAGGGAAGCTGCCCTCTGCAAGGGCTCCAAGTCCAGATGGAGAGCCAAGGGATGACCCTCAGTGGAGAGCCAAGGGATGACCCTCAGTGGAGAGCCAAGGGATGTCCCTCAGTGGAGAGCCTGGAGAGCCAAGGGATGTCCCTCAGTGGAGAGCCAAGGGATGCCCCTCAGTGGAGAGCCTGGAGAGCCAAGGGATGTCCCTCAGTGGAGAGCCAAGGGATGTCCCTCAGTGGAGAGTCAAGGGATGCCCCTCAGTGGAGAGCCAAGGAATGTCCCTCAGTAGAGAGCCAAGGGATGTCCCTCAGTGGAGAGCCTGGAGAGCCAAGGGATGTCCCTCAGTGGAGAGCCAAGGGATGTCCCGCGGTGGAGAGCCAAGGGATGTCCCTCAGTGGAGAGCCAAGAGATGTCCCCCAGTGGAGAGCCAAGGGATGTCCCTCAGTGGAGAGCCAAGGGGTGTCCCTCAGGGGTCTGTACTGGGGCCTCTTCTGTTTAATATTCTTATCTATGCTATATCCAGTCAGACCAAAGCACCATCAGTGTGCAGCTGGCACCAAGCTGAGTGGTGCTGTTTATACACTAGAGGCACAGGAGGGCATCCAGAGGCACCTGGGCAAGCTGAGAGAAGGAGACTCCACAACCTCTCTGGGCAGCCTGCT
>VXBD01003779.1:69561-79735 GCA_013399975.1 Indicator maculatus | reverse complement strand
GAAAATGCTCAGGGGGTTGGAGCAGCTCTGCTCTGAGGACAGGCTGAGGGAGCTGGAGGTGTTCAGCCTGCAGAAGAGAAGGCTCCAGGCAGACCTCATAGCAGCCTGACAGGACCTGAAGGGGGTTACAAGAAGGCTGCAGAGAGACTGTTTGCAAAGGCCTGCAGGGACAGGACCAGGGACAATGGCTTCAAACTAGAGCAGAGCAGATTTAGATCATAGAATCATAGAACTATCAGGGTTGGAAGGGACCTCAAGGCTCATCCACTTCCAACCCCCCTGCCATGTCCCCAAAGCTGGGGACAGACCTTTTAGCAGGACCTGTTGTGACAGGACAAGGGGTGATGGTGTGAACTGAAAGAGGGAGATTCAGAACAGAGAGAAGGAAGAAATGTTTGACCTGAGGGTGGTTTGTCCCTGCCCCAGGCTGCCCAGAGAGGTAGGAGAAGCCCCATCCCTGGCACCATTCCAGGTCAGGTTGGTTTGGGGCTCTGAACAACCTTCTCTAGTTGCGGATGTCTCTGTTGATTGCAGGGGGGTTGGACAGGGTGAGTTTGAAAGGTCCCTTCCAACCCAAACCATTCCATGATTCTGTGATTGCTGAGTGAGGTTGGGAAGGTAGGAATCAACAAGTTCAGTTGCTAGCAGCCTATGAGTCACCTGTCACAGCCCAGTAAGCCATGCTGGGGAAGGGACTGTAACAAGTGCAGCAAAATGGCATTTTCCTGACCATTTTCCACCTCTGTTTCTTCCTGCCACCAGTAGCTTAGAATCACAGAATCAGTCAGGGTTGGAAGGGACCACAAGGCTCAGCCAGTTCCAGCCCCCTGGCATGGGCAGGGACACCTCACACTACAGCAGGCTGGCCAGAGCCTCATCCAGCCTGGCCTTAAACACCTCCAGGGATGGGACTTAACATCTCTTGAGTTGGGTTATGCAGCTGGAGCATTAGATCAACATTTGGGACCTATTTCCTGTGACAGAAAAAACACCACCACCTGTGATTGATGCTGGGCTGGGTTCCTAACTTCAGTGCTCCACAAATTTGCAGTTGAATTAAGGTGAGAGCCCTGAAAGAGTCCTGGTTTGTCTTTTAGAGGTAAGAACCAGTGCTGAAAGCAGTTCTGAAGGAATTAAAGCTGAGCTGGAGTCCTTTCAGGTCTCCAGGCTCTTCATGCAGTTATCAATACCAGAGAGAGGGTTTATGTCATTAGTCTCTTCATGCCATGAAGATTTAATGAAGTTAAATTTGAAGCACAACACGTTGTCGAATCGATCTGATCTGGCCAGGGAGACAAAAGGAAGAGAAGTGTTTGAGTCACTTGGAAAACAAATTAAGGATTATATTCACTTAGCTGTGAGGTGGATGAAAGACTGCAGCCAGGACAGAGCAGGGCTGGGGAGCAGGGCAAGCTCTGGCTGTGTCAGCCAGCACCCAACACACATTGGCAGCAGCAGCAGTGGCAGGCAGCTGGGCATGAATCACCTGGGAGATGACAAGCAGAGCTCTCCTAGAAACTGGAGGAATTTCACCTGGAACCCTGCAGCCCAGATGCCTCTTCCACAAAACATCTACCCCAGCAGCTGCAGGTTGCAGTGCTCCTGAAGGGCCTGGAGCAGCTGAGGGAGCTGGGGGTGTTCAGCCTGGAGAAGAGGAGGCTCAGGGCAGACCTCATTGCTGTCTACAACTGTAGCTGAGTCTCCTCCTCTGGAAGAGAGCAGCCATGCCCTCAATCCCCTTCTTTTCTTAGTGGTCTTTATTTATCCAGCAGCCCCACTGGATATGGTGAGCCAGACCAGATTGTGTCTGGTGATCCTGCCCACAGATCCTCTCACTGTCTCACAAGACATTAGAGGTTGGAAGAGACCTCCAGAGATCATCCAGTCCAATCCCCCTGCCAGAGCAGCATCACCCAGGGCAGGACACACAGGAATGCATCCAGGTGGGGTTGGAAAGTCTCCACAGAAGGAGACTCCACAACCTCTCTGGGCAGCCTGAAGGCAGGTTGTAGCCAGGTGGGGGTTGGGCTCTGCTCCCAGGCAAGCAGCAGCAGAACAAGAGGACACAGTCTCAAGCTGTGCCAGGGGAGGTTTAGGCTTGGTCTTAGAAAGAAATTCTTCCCAGACAGAGAGATTGCCCTTGGGATGTGCTGCCCAGGGAGGGGGTGGGGGAGAGGGTTAACATCCCTGGAGGTGTTTAGGAAAAGCCTGGATGAGGCACTCAGTGCCAGGGTCTGGTTGATTAGTTAGGGTTGGGTGATTGGTTGATGACCTTGGAGGTCTCTTCCAGCCTGGCTGGTTCTGTGATGCTGTGATTCTGGACACCCTCCCCAGGCAGGGAGGGCAGCTCCTGCCCTTCCTGGGCTCTGACCTGCCCCAGCTCCTTTATGTCATTTACTCCTGAGAGGGAGAAGCTCTGCAGCAGGCTATTTACTGCTCCTCCTGAGGTCCCACAGATCCATCTGTAAGCTGAGAAGCTCCTGTGGCTGCTGCTGCTGCCCTGCTGCAGCACAGAAGTGGGCCCAGAAGAGCCCTGGGGAAACAAATGAGGCTTTGTGAACTTTATTTATTGATNTCAGTCTGGAGAGGAGAAGGCTGAGAGGGATCTGATCAATGTCTATCAAGATCTGAGGGCTGGGGGTCAGGAAGCAAGGGACAGGGACAGCCTCTGCTCACTGTGCCCTGGGATAGGACAAGGGGCAAGGGATGGAAACTGCAGCACAGGAGGTTCCACCTCAACATGAGGAAGAACTTCTTGAGTGTGAGGGTCCCAGAGCCCTGGAACAGGCTGCCCAGAGAGGTTGTGGAGTCTCCTTGTCTGGAGCCTTTGCAGCCCTGTCTGGATGTGTTCCTGTGTGACCTGTGCTGGATTCTCTGGTCCTGCTCTGGCAGGGGGGCTTGCACTGGAAGACCTCTACAGGTCCCTTCCAACGCCTAATATCACAGGGTACCACAGGAAGAACTTCTTCCTAATGTCTAATCTGAATCTCCCCTGTGATCCTGCCATCTTGGAGGCCTCTTCCAAATGGATGTTTTCTGTCATTCTGTGCTTGTGTCATTCTGTGCCTCTCTGATTGTGTGACTCTGATTCTGTGCCTGTGTCATTCTGTGACTGTGTTGCTCCTGTGACTGTGTCTTCACTCTGCCACCCCCAGGGACTTGCTCCCAGCATGGCTGAGGCACGGCATGCCCTGCTTGCCTCTCAGACAGGGTGCTGTGTTTGCTGGCTGCAGGACAAAGCCAGTCCTCCTCCAAAGGCTTCCCTCTAATTGGCTTTCGAAGGCACACGGTTGGGAGCGTGAGGTTCTCTCACCTCCTACTGAAGTGGAAGCAAGAGGCTTCCCTGGCAGCCTAATCAGTTTCCTAGCCTGGTTTTAACGGCACCTAAGGTCTGCTCAAAGCCCAAAGAGGGAAGAAAAGAGAGAAAGAGGAATAACCAAAAGCCTATTAGGAAAGGATTACTGTGTAAAAAGGCAGGACAATGAGGTGGGGAGGCGAGGGGGCAGCAGCCCTGTCCCGGTGCTGCAGACAACAAGCTGCCCAGAGGAAAGTGCTATTTGCTCTTTCTTTTGAGAACTCATTATTTATTTTCTCCATTCTTCAGGCTTAATGTCTGGCTAAGGGAATTCCAGGGGGGGTGGGGTTGGGAGGGTTTAATCATGGTGATGATATCATGGGTTAAAGCCCTTCTCTACTTTTGGGATGTAAATTCTTTTGGACATTCTTCCTCGTTGGGGAGCAGTGACTTCTTCCCCTGCAACAAAACCCGGGGCTGCTGGGTCCTGCCTAGTTACCATGTGGCTAATGGGCAGCCAAGATTCCCTCAGCAGCCTAACAACATTTTCTGCAGCCTGCTGGCGTTGTTGTAGCAACTGGTGGCTGAAGTGTGAATAAAGCAGATGGCATTGTGGCTGGAGAAAGGGAGAGCCATCTATCACCCAGCCACTGCCACCCCTGCCCAAAGAAGTCATCAAAAAAACCAGCTTTGGTGTGCAGGCAGCGATTCAGGTCTGTGCAGCACCTCAGCTCAGCTCAGGCTGCTGTAAACTGATGTCAGGTTGGAAATGCTCTCAGCTTCTCAGCCCCTTCCTCCCTGCCTTTCCCATGGAGGAAGCTCAGCTAGGATGTGCTGAGGCACTGACAGTTTGCCAGCTTCCTTTGAGGCTTTGATTGATTTTGCACTCTGGTCCAAGCTGCTCTGGCCTAAATAAACACAATATATGTTCTGGGAAGGGCTTTTTTTTCTCCTCCCCCCTCGTTGTTTCTTTACTGTTTCATCTGAATTCAGCTCATGAGGCTTGCAGCCCGAGATGGGCAAGCATCAAATTATTCTGCCTGGTACCCAAGGAGAGTACAAAAGGAGAGACAGAAGCAGATAACTTCCCTTTCTGACTTCTCAGAAAGGTTTCTATGAGGATTTGTTGGGGTTTTTTTTAGCTTCTCTTTCAACCCTCACAATCTGGGCTGAGTTGGTCTGACTCACTGCCCCGAGTGAGCCACTGCACATCCTCCTCTCTTGGTGGCAGAAGAGAGGATGTGGGTTGGCACTGGCCCATGAAACACTTTCCATCAGGACATTTGCTAACTTTCTGACACACTTTCAAGGAGTAAGTATCACAGCAGCTTGTCTCTGGTTTAAGGAGACCCTCAGACTTGGCACTTGGTTGGCTGTTCCCTCTGTGGAACCGGCTGCCCACATCTTCTGCCTTAAAAAGCCTACTCCCTGCTTACCTCTTTTGCCTCACATCTTTGTTAGTCATTTGACTTGAGGAGACAAAGCACCAGGCCAGGTTTCTCCCCTTTCTCTGCTGCGTGACTCATACTGAATGTGGAGCCTATATTAATTACTGTGTGCTTAGCATTAATGAGGCTGAGGAGAAGGACTCTCCTCACAGACCATGCAGGGAACCTACTACAACCAGGGAATACCTTGCCAAAACACCCAAACCTGGATTGCTTTTGAAACTTTGATTATTTTGGTGGTTGAGGTTTTTTGTTTGTTTGTTTGCTTGGTTTTTTGTGGTATTTTGGGGGAAGGGGGGATTGTGTTTGGTTTTTTTTTCCTTTGCAAATCAGTCATTGCTGCAGTCCCCTAAAACAGGATGGCAAAAGCTGACAGCTCTGGGCTGTAGTCCTGATTTTTTCACAGCCTTCCTTTGTGCTCACTGACCAACCCTCTTGTGCTCTCTGTCTCCTGATTTCCTGTCTGTGTGTGGGGATAATAGTGGCTGACTGAGGCCAGGCTGAGTGCAGAGCTTTGGTACCATTTCACACCACAGCATTAGAGGAAGCCAAAAGGAAATGATCCTGATTTCATTTATATCTATATCTGTATCTATATCATCTATATCATCTATATCTATATATCTATATCATCTATATCTATCTCTATCATCTATATCTATATCTATCTATATCATCTATATCTATTTCTATCTATATATCTCTATCTCCATCTCTATCTCCATCTCCATCTCCATCTCCATCTCCATCTCCATCTCCATCTCCATCTCCTTCTCCATCTCTATCTCTATCTCTATCTCTATCTCTATCTCCATCTCCATCTCTATCTCTACCTCTATCTCTATCTCTATCTCTCTCTATCTCTATCATCTCTAGCATCTCTGTCATCTCTATCATCTCTATCATCTATCTCTATCTCTATCTTTATCTCAATCTCTATCTCTCTATCTCTATCATCTCTCTCTCTCTCTATCATCTCTCTCTCTATCTCTATCATCTCTATCTCTATCTATATCATCTATATCATCTATATAATCTATATCATCTCTACTATCTCTATCTCTATCTCTAACTATATCATCTATATCTATATATCTAAATTAATATCTATATCATCTCTATCTCTATCTCTATATCTATATCATCTATATCTATATCTCTATATCTAAATCAATATCATCTATATCATATCTCTCTCTCTCTATATATATACATGGGAGAGGATTTGTTGTGTTTGTTTTGTTGTTGGTTTTTGTTTCTCTCTTGCTTTCATTGGTTATTTGGTAGTTTGGTTGGTTTGCTTTGGGGGTTTTCTGTCATAAATTGTCAGTTTCCCCAGCCGTGGGTGATGCTGTTATGGTCTAACACCACCACCTGCACTGCATCCCCTCTGTCACAGAATCACACACAAATCACAGAATTGTCAGGGTTGGAAGGGACCTCAAGGCTCAGCCAGTTCCAACCCCCTGCCATGGGCAGGGACACCTCACACTACAGCAGGTTGCTCACAGCCACATCCAGCCTGGCTGCAAAAACCTCCAGGGATGAGGCTTCCACCACCTCCCTGGGCAACCTCTGCCAGTCTCTCACCACCCTCATGGGGAACAACTTCTTCCTAACATCCAATCTGAATCTCCCCACTTCTAGTTTTGCTCCATTCCCCCCAGTCCTATCACTCCCTGACACCCTCAAAAGTCCCTCCCCAGCTTTCTTGGAGCCCCCTTCAGATCCTGGAAGGCCACAAGAAGGTCTCCTGGGAGCCTTCTCCTCTCCAGACTGCACAACCCCAACTCTCTCAGTCTGTCCTCAGAGCAGAGCAGCTCCAGCCCTCTGCTCATCCTCATGGCCCTTCTCTGGACACCTTCCAGCACCTCCAGATCCTGCCTGCAACAGAGGCTCCAGAACTGGACCCAGAGCTCCAGGTGTGGTCTGAGCAGAGTGGAGCAGAGGGGGAGAATCCCCTCCCTGGCCCTGCTGGCCACACTTCTCCTGCTGCAGCCCAGGCTCTGCTTGGCTCTCTGGGCTGCAAGTGCTCACTGCTGGCTCCTGCTGAGCTTCTCCTCCACCAGCACCCCCAAGTCCCTCTCCTCAGGGCTGCTCTCCAGCCAGTCCCTGCTCAGCCTGGATTTGTGCTTGGGATTGCCCTGACCCAGCTGCAGGACCTTGCCCTTGGTCTTGTTGAACCTCCTGAGGTTGGCTTGTGCCCAGCTCTGCAGCCTGTCCAGGTCCCTCTGGATGGATCCCTTCCCTCCAGCCTGTCCAGGTCCCTCTGGATGGATCCCTTCCCTCCAACCTGTCAGCCATACCACTGTCCTTCACTGAGTGCTTTCTCAAGGTGCCAGGCCTGTAACACCCTTTGCAGTTTAGAGCAGTTCAGGTCCAACTCAAACCATTTCCCAAAGCAGCTCTGTGCAGACACAGGTGTTGCCCATTGTGCATATTGCCAGCAGTCCACAGGCAAAAGAAAAATTGCTAGGGAAGGAATTCAGCCTGAGAAGCAGCTAACAAAGCAGGTTTCTTGCTGATTCAATGGAACAGATGTTTGGGTTTGGCTTGAGCCAAGCTGTGAGCTGTGTACACCTAGGCAGGCTCAGCTCTGGCCAGAATCTGTCCATGCAGCCAAGCCCTGTCTGTGTTCCCTGCAGGGTCAGTGTGGTTCCTTACATCTTCTGAGCTTTGTCAGGGAGGTTCCTCCTTAAGTGTTTCTTCCCTCTGTTTTCCAAAGCCTTTCTGAGCTGAAGTCTCTCTGCAATTAGTTTCTTTATCTTGCAAGTGCATAGAATCATAGAATGGTTGATGCCTCTATGTCTACAAACTCAGAGAAGGGTTTCAGTGCTTTAGACCAGCTGGAAAAGTACAGTTTGATATAGCCAAATATAGCTCCCAACAGATGCTGCTTGGCTTTTTTGCTTCAGTTGCCAGTAATAGAATCATAGAATTTTTTTTGGTTGGAACAGACTTCTCAGCTCATCCAGCCCAACCATTCTCTACAAGGCTGGGGCTCAGCCATGATCATCACAGCTCTGCCTCTTCAATACACCTCCAGGGATGGGGATTCAACCACCTCCCTGTTGGGGGTTCCACTCTTGGAGCCTGTTCCACTCTTGGAGCACCCTTGCAGTGATGAAGTTTCTTCTAATGTCCAACCTAAACCTCCCCTGCTGCAACTTGAGGCCACTTCATCTCATCTTATCCCTTGTTCCTAGGAGAGGAGACCAACCCCCACCTGGCTCCAGCCTCCTTTCAGGGACCTGTAGAGAGCAATGAGGTCTCCCCTCAGCCTCCTCTTCTCCAGGCTGAACACCCCCAGCTCCCTCAGCTGCTCCTCCCCAGCCCTGTTCTCCAGACCCTTCCCCAGCTTTGTTGCCCTTCTCTGGACCTGCTCCCTCAATGTCCTTCTTGGAGTGAGGAACCTAACCTGAACCCAGACCTCAATGTGTGGCCTCCCCAGTGCTGAGTACAGGAGGACAATCCCTGCCCTGCTCCTGCTGATCCAGGCCAGGCTGCTGGTGGCCTTCTTGGCCACCTGGGCACTCCCTGGCTCATCTTCAGCCAGCTGTTATCAACACCCTCTGCTCTTTCTCTCTCAGGCAATTTCCAGCCACCCTGTCCCAAGCCTGGAGCATTCATGGGGATGTTGTAACCAAGGTGTAGGACCCTGGCTCTGGTCTGTTGAATCTCATACAGCTGACCCCATCCCATCAATCCAACCTGGCCAGGTCCCTCTGCACAGCCTTCCTACCTTTGAGCAGATCAACTCTGCCTCCCAGCTTGGTGTCATCTGAAGACTTCCTGAAGGTGCCCTCAATCCTCTCATTCAGATCATTGACAAAGATGCCAAAGAGAAGTGGCCCCAGCACAGAGCCCTGGGGAACACCTCTGGTGACTGGGCACTGGCTGGATGTCCCTCCAACCCCTGGCCATCAGCAGGCTCTTAACCCAGCAAGACATCCACCCTTGGCTCTCTCTACTTAGCCCAGTTCTTGTCTACTGAACTGCATTTCTCTGACCCATCTGGAGAGCTGGGCAGGGAGAAATGGAATGAAATCCAACAAGGGCAAGGGAGGAGTCTAGCACCTGGGAAAGAACAACCTTGTGGAGCAGGAGAGGTTGGGGACTGAGTTGCTGGAGAGCAGGGAAGGGGAAAAGGCCCTGGGGGTCCTGGTGGGTGGGAGGTGACCATGAGCCAGCAATGTGCTCTGGTGGCCAAGAAGGCCAAGGGCAGCCTGGGGGGGATCAGAAGGGCTGTGGTCAGTAGGTCACAGAGAGGTTCTCCTCCCCCTCTGCTCTGCCCTGCTGAGGCCACATCTGGAATATTGCGTCCAGTTCTGGGCCCCTCAGGTCAAGAAGGACCTCAGGGAACTGCTTGAGAGAGTCCAGCACAGAGCCACAAAGCTGCTGCAGGCAGTGGAAGATCTTCCTTAGGAGGAGAGCCTGAGGGAGCTGAGGGCTCTGGAGCTTGGAGAGGAGGAGCCTGAGAGGTGACCTCATTGCTGGGGATAAAGCATCCACAGTGCACATCCCCTGATCCCTGCTCTAGTGGGGAATGTAAAGAGGGCAGAAATACTTCTGCTGAATCTTAATTTGCAGGCCTGCACCCTGGCTGCAGCCTGAGATGTACTCAACAAATTGATTTGTAAGTGTGGACAGCTACAAACAGTTTTGCAAGCCACAGGAGAGTTCATTAAGAGCCTTGTGTCTCATGGTCTATGGCCATTATTTCCCTTGTTGAAGTAATTTTCCACCCTTACAATACCCCTAGCAAAGGAGCCACTTAAGAGTAGGTTTTCAGGATGTTTTCAGTTTCATTATCACCCTTGAGAGGCTTATCTCCATTAGGGTGGTGCACTCATGGCCAAGGAACCTTAACCATTGGCTGAGTCCTGGTTTCTGGAGGTACCTTGGCTGGGCAAGCTGAATGCACCCAGGGCAGATGTCCTTTTCCCAAGGCTGGGAGGCAAACCCCTTACAGCTTGCTCAGGGATCCCAAGGCAGGCCTGCTTCCTTCCCATGAAGCCAGGCTCTGCTCTCACAGGAGGCAGTGACATTTTAAAAGTGACAGCTTCCCAGCTCTGCTCCTTCTCTGGGCTCCCTGCTCCTTCTCTTAGGCTCCCTGCTCCTTCTCTCACTCCCCCTGCTCCTCTCTTTCTGCTCCTTCTCTTACTCTCTCTCCTCCTTCTCTTACTCTCTCTCCTCCTTCTCTTATGCTCCCTGCTCCTTCTCTCACTCCCCCTGCTCCTCTTATTCTTCCTGCTCCTTCTCTTAGGCTCCCTGCTCCTTCTCTTACTCTCTCCTCCTTCTCTTAGGCTCCCTGATCCTTCTCTTAGGCTCCCTGTTCCTTCTCTCACTCCCCCTGCTCCTCTTATTCTTCCTGCTCCTTCTCTTATGCTCCCTGCTCCTTCTCTTACTCTCTCCTCTTTCTCTTTGTCTC
>VXBD01003779.1:47116-62696 GCA_013399975.1 Indicator maculatus | reverse complement strand
CCTGGAGCCTTCTCTTCTGCAGGCTGAACACCCCCAGCTCCCTCAGCCTGTCCTCACAGCAGAGATGCTCCAAACCCCTGATCATTTTTGTGGCTCTCATCTGGACCTTCTCCATTTGGTCCATGTCCTTCCTATATTGAGAGTTCCAGACCTGAACACAGTACTCCAGGTGAGGTCTGACCACGGGACAGAGGCAGAATCACCTCTCTGGATCTGCTGATACAAGCTGGAGGTTCAAAACCCATCTTGAGTGGCAGTGACAGGTCTGTCGGCTCTCTACCATGAGTTGCCATCAGACACAGGCCACCTTCCCCCCAAAGCTGTGGCTATTGCTTGCCTGGTGACACCACTGCCCCAGGGAGCAAATGCTCATTGGTGCCAGCTGAGTTCTGCCTGCAAAGCTGATTCCCCATTTGCTCATGGACTTAAGCAGGGGAAATAACTTTGCCTATTTCTCAGCTCACAGACAAAAGGTCCCACTTTAGGGACCCTCCTTGACCACAGCTTTTCTTCCCTTCCAAAGGCAATGTGAGCGTACAGTGCTCTGGGTTTGTCTGTTGCTGCAGCTTTGGGCATGTGGCAGTGAAAGAGGGAACTGAGAGAAAATCCCAACACTCCCTGAGATGCTGTGGAAGTCCTACAAGCAGCACCAACACTTGATTTTCCTAAACAGAGGGTCAAAAATAAACTGCACTTCACTTCTCGCACTTGAAGATGACACAAGATGGAAATTAGAAAGAAATTCTTTCCAGTGAGGGTGGGGAGACACTGGCACAGGCTGCCTGGAAGTGTTCAAGGCCAGGCTGGATGAGGCCTTGAGCAACCTGGGCTGCTGGGAGGTGTCCCTGCCCATGGCAGGGGGTTGGAACTGGGTGAGCTTTAAGGGCCCTTCCAACCTAACCCATCCTATGAATCTATGCACAGATAAAATATCAATTGACAATAGCTCAAACTGCAGAATGCTTGCACAGAGTAAGAAGCCTTGGTAAGCAGCAGGAGGATTTGCTAAATTCAGTCAGAAATCAGATGTCAAAGACAAAAAGGTGGCAGGCTTGAAGCTACAGGAGCTAAGTCCCAAAGCTTCTGGAAACAACTTGCACATTTTACCTGCAATCCTTCAGGTTGGCAACTTTTTAATAAGTGTTTGGAGTCAATCAAAACAAACTAGGAAACAAGAACCTTAAAATCAGTCTGGATAAGAAAAAAAGGCTTCAGGGAGACCTTTGAGTGGCCTTCCAGTATCAGAAGGGTCTGCCAGAAAGCTGGGGAGGGACTTCTGACAAGGGCCAGGAGTGACAGGATGAGAGGGGATGGATTGAAGCTTGAGGAGGGGAGATTGAGACTGGAGATGAGGAAGAAATTCTTTGCAGTGAGGGGGGGGGGACATTGAATAGGTTGCCCAGAGAGGTTGTGGCTGCCTCCTCCCTGGAGGTGTTCAGGACCAGGCTGGATGAGGCCTTGAGCAGGCTGGGCTGGTGGGAGGTGTCCCTGCCTATGGCAGTGCTGATCCTCCTGTTGGTCTCACACCAACAATGCAGAGCAGTTGCTCACACAGACATCAGCTGCTCTGAATGTCTCAGGCCAGTGCTCCAAACTGGAAATCAAAGGATTGTTTTAGAATAGCATAGTGGAGTTCCTCACACTCCCTGGAGAGCCTGAAGCGTTCTGCCTCCTCTCACATGGGTTACAGAGCATCCAAAAAGCCTCAGCTACTCTGCAAGAAAACGTTGGCTGTCTCAGAACCATAGAATCACAGAAGTGTTTGGGTTGGAAAAGCCCTTTCAGATCATCCACTCTAACCATTCTCTAGCTCTGCCAAGGCTGGGGCTAAACCATGGCCCTCAGCACCACAGCTCTGCCTCTTGGAAACACCTCCAGGGATGGGGATTCAACCACCTCCCTGGGCAGCCTGTGCCAGGCTTTGAGAACCCTTTCAAGTGAAGAAGTTTCTTCTAATGTCCAACCTAAACCTCCCCTGGTGCAGCTTGAGGCCACTTCCTCTCATGCTGTCACTTGTTAGTGGGGAGAAGAGCCCAAGCCCCACCTGGCTCCAACCTCCAGTCAGGGCTTTGTAGAGGGTGAGAAGGTCTCTCCTCAGAGCACAGAACACAGAGTGCAACAGTGAAGCTGAGGGACTGGGTTCCTGTTTTGTCTTCAATTCTTGCTAATGAATTTCTGCCTCCTTAGCACTGTTAGAGCATCTCCAACACCCCAGCACCAGGTCTGACCCCACCCTGCCTCCCTCTCCTCCTCGTGGGGGTCTCTCATGCTTATGCCTGAGCCGACACTGCTTCCCTTTGGAAGATAACAAGCTGCATCCTCCCCTCATCCTTCACACCCCTGGAAGCTTTACCCTTCTCTCTTCTCTCCCTCTTGCTATCTGTTAACCAATCCAAATGAGACAGGAGAACAGCTTAGTCCCTGCTGTCTGTCCTGAGCCCTGCAACTGACCTCACCTAGCAGCTACGTTGGGTTAATGCTGGAAAACTTAATTCCAGCTATTAATTTCCCACTGGTCTGTAGTTCAAAGAGACCATCAGAATTCTGATGATTAAATTCTGCCTAACCTGGCAGATAGCAGCAGTGCAAGCCCAGCCAGAGGGATTATCTGGGTTCAGGGAGTGGCCACATCATTTTTCCCCTGAGAAACCCCAGCTGATCCCTGCAGCTCCAAACCTGGACAGCCTAGAAGGAGGTCAGTGATAGGGAAAGTCGAATTAACCCTTTGTTATAGCCACTTGCTTCTGCTTTGGCAGCTTGGAAAACTTCCCACACCCACATGGCCCTGGCAGCCTGTACTGAAGCAGCCAAACCCAGCTTGAAGTCCCTGCTCACTTCAGGGAGTTTGGACTGGATGACCTTCAGAGGTCCCTTCCAACCCCCAAACATTCTACTGTTCTAGGAAGGCCAGATGTGTGTGGTGGGACTTCAAGCCTAACATCTCAGCATAAACTGGAAGTGGCAAGGAGAAAGAGCACATCACAGAAGCACAGAATGACAGAAGCACAGAGTCACAGAACCACAGTCACAGAACCACAGAGTCACAGAACCACAGAATCACAGAACCACAGAGTCACAGAACCAGAGTCACAGAATCACAGAGTCACAGAACCACAGAATCACAGAACCACAGAATCACAGAACCACAGAGTCACAGAACCACAGAGTCACAGAACCACAGAACCACAGAATCACAGTCACAGAACCACAGAATCACAGTCACAGAACCACAGAGTCACAGTCACAGAACCACAGAGTCACAGAACCACAGAACCACAGACTCACAGAGTCACAGAACCACAGAGTCACAGAACCACAGAGTCACAGAACCACAGAACCACAGACTCACAGAGTCACAGAACCACAGAATCACAGAACCACAGAATCACAGAAACACAGAATCACAGAAACACAGAACCATAGAGTCAGAACCACAGAGTCACAGAATCACAGAATGGTCTGGGTTGGAAGGGACCTCCAAAGGCCACCCAGTCCAAGCCCCTCTGCAGTCAGCAGGGGCATCTTAAATTGTGCAGCCAGCAGCTCAGCAGTAGTGCACCAGCAAACCCAGCTCCCTCCTGCTCTTGGCAGTCCTAAACCAAGCAGTTGAAAGCCTGCACCTGGCAGCTGGTTACTCTCACACCTTTGGGTCCTGAGGCTGCTCTCCTGTTGCTTAGGCACACAAATTGCCATTGCCCAACCTTTGTGGTTTGCTCTTGTTTCTTTGCTCCTTGCTCTCCCTCTCCCTCTACCCCTTTCCAGTGAAGCCAGGGATTTGAAAGGCACCACAGCAGCTGTAGTTTCATTTCAGTCTGTGAGAGAAGTGGCAGCACATGTGGTCTGAAGGCAGGATTAAAACCCTAGAAAGCAGAGAGCTGCGATGCTGACAGCTGTGAGCTCAGCGTGCGTGAGGTCACCTTCCCTGCTCCTGTTTGCAAAGCAATTCACCATGCAAAGGATCTGAGGACTGCCCTACAACTTCCAGGCTCAGATCTACATCTCAGCTTGCAGCTCTGCCCAAGCTTTGGCTCACAGTTTGCATTATCTTGTTATCTCTCTCAGCCACTGCATACTTCTTTCATTGCTCACTCATTCATGCTTGGAAGATAGATGAGGAGATGGGAAAGGAGTTAGAGCCCAGAAACCGGAAAAATAACAGAAATTCTTTTAGCCTCATTTGTACCTTTTCCCAAAAGCTTCTCTCGCTCTCTTTTTTTTTTTTTTTAAGGTGAAACTGGCCAGGGATATGCATTTCTCAGCCCTAATTCAATCCCTGCTGTGTTCCAGAGGCTGGCCTTGTATCCTGGTACGGTGTTGGAACACGCAACCAAATATTTGGAGCTCGCCTGCCGGCAGCATCCGCCAAGCCAGCTCGAAAGGTTAATGCCAAACACATCATGTGTCAGCTCTCCAGGTAGGGCTTCTTTCCTGGAGTGGAGCTGCAGAGCCTAAACTGCCTTTTGGGTTGTTTCATTAACCTCCCACTTACAGCCAGGCATGAGCCATTCCCCCGGAAAGAGCTGAGCAAGCGGCTGGAGCAGTTCAGCGCCCAGGCGGCCCCACGTCACGGCTTGGTCTCCTGCTCCAGGGCACACGATGCCAACCAGAGGGAGCTTCTGCCTTCCTGGCCTCAGCTGAGGCTGGGCAGGAGCCTTTGGGATAAAAAGCTCTGCTTTTGTCTCAACATGAGAAGTTTGAGCAATGCTAGTTGAGCCCAAGTGATCCTTCTTCGATGGCCCAAAATCACAGATTCCAAGAACCCAGCACGGTGTGGGGGGGCGGGGGGAGGGACCTCTGGGCATCATCCACTCCAACCCAGGTGGGGTTGGAATCTTTCCAGGGAAGGAGACCCCACAACCTCTCTGGGCAGCCTGCTCCAGGCCACCAGCACCCTCACACCAAAGAATTTTCTCCTCCTGTTCAGGTGGAACCTCCTGGGTTCCAGTTTGTGCCCACTGCCCCTTGTCCTGTCCCTGGGCACCACTGGCAAGAGTCTGGCCACAAAAATTCTTGGAGGCAGTGGGCAGAGAGATGAGAAAGAGCTTGGTCTTTTAACACTGTGCCACAAACACTGTTCTCTTGTGGTTGGGTTGGGTTTTTATTTGTTTGTCTGGTGGTGTTTGGTTTTGTCGTTGGTTGGTTGGTTTTTGTAGTAAGCAATTCCTAACATTCCCTGTCTCCACTTCCTCTTTCTCTGGGCACTTGCCTGGTGTGTTTCCAACATGCCAGGCTGAAATCATCCCTGCCAAGCTGAAATCATCCCAGCCAGACTGAAATCACCCCAGCATCTCTGCTTGACTTGGGTCCACTTTGATCTGCAACTCAATTTTCACATCCCCTTGTGCCTGTTCTGAGCCAGCCTCTCTACCTTTTGCTCCCTAACCCTTTCCTTGGTTCTGCTCCTGTACACAGCTCCTGCCTTGCAGCTCGGTGCTCTGCAAATTCAGCCAGAGCTGAACAGACTCCACAGCCTTCAGAAGCCAGGTCACCACTGTAACCTGAACTGCCTGTCCTCAGCAAAAGCCTGCAGTGGTGATTTGAGAGGTTCACAGAATCACAGACTGTGAGGGGCTGGAAGGGACCTCCAAAGCTCATCCAGTCCAACCCCCTGCCAGAGCAGGGTCACACAGAGCAGGTCACACAGGAACACAGCCAGGTGGGCTTTGAATATCTCCAGAGAGGGAGACTCCACAACCCCTCTGGGCAGCCTGCTCCAGGGCTCTGTCACCCTTCCATGGAAAGAATTCTTCCTCCTGTTTCCATGGAACTTCCTCTGCCTCAGCTTCCACCACTGCCCCTTGTGCTGGCATTGGGCATCCCCCAGCAGAGCCTGGCTCCAGCCTCTGGGCACTCATCCTGCACATCTTTATCCCCAGCAATGAGGTCACCTCTCAGGCTCCTCCTCTCCAAGCTCCAGAGCCCTCAGCTCCCTCAGGCTCTCCTCCTAAGGAAGATCTTCCACTGCCTGCAGCAGCTTTGTGGCTCTGTGCTGGACTCTCTCAAGCAGCTCCCTGAGGTCCTTCTTGACCTGAGGGGCCCAGAACTGGACACAATATTCCAGATGTGGCCTCAGCAGGGCAGAGCAGAGGGGGAGGAGAACCTCTCTGACCTACTGACCACAGCCCTTCTGATCCCCCCCAGGCTGCCCTTGGCCTTCTTGGCCACCAGAGCACATTGCTGGCTCATGGTCACCTCCCACCCACCAGGACCCCCAGGGCCTTTTCCCCTTCCCTGCTCTCCAGCAGCTCAGTCCCCAGCCTGTACTGACACCTGGGGCTGTTCTTTCCCAGGCTCACTGTGCTTGGGCTATTTGTGGGACATTAAAACATGGACAGTGGTGTATGAATATGGTTATGTTATTGCAGTAACAAACCATAAATTCAAGATGAGAGTTGGAAAGGGAAGGAGGAACAAAATGAAGTGGGGGATCCTTTGGATAGGGGCAGGAGGCCTCAGTCCTTCCCTTATTTTCCATGAGCCAAAAAGTGTTTCACCCCTGAAAAACTTGGTCTGTGTTAGAAACAGAAAGTGTTGTTCACCTTTTGTGGTCAGGAGTGGTGCCTTTGAAGGTCACAACCAGTACTCTGGAGGTATCTTTTTACATTAGATTAAAACTTTATAGCTGTCATGGACTGACTCTGACTCAATGCCTGAAGGGCACAAAACTTCAGTCCTAGATCCTCTGCTTCTTACTCAGCCACAGGGATCTGCTGGAGAGAGTCCAAGGGAGGGCTCCAAGGATGCTGAAGGGCCTGCAGCACTGCCTGGGGAGGAGAGGCTGAGAGCCCTGGGGGTGTTCAGTCTGGAGAGGAGAAGACTGAGAGGGATCTGGTCAATGCCTATCAAGATCTGAGGGCTGGGGGTCAGGAAGGAAGGGACAGGGACAGCCTCTGCTCACTGTGCCCTGGGATAGGACAAGGGGCAGCGGATGGAAACTGCAGCACAGGAGGTTCCACCTCAACATGAGGAAGAACTTCTTGAGTGTGAGGGTCCCAGAGCCCTGGAGCAGGCTGCCCAGAGAGGTTGTGGAGTCTCCTTGTCTGGAGCCTTTGCAGCCCTGTCTGGATGTGTTCCTGTGTGACCTGTGCTGGATTCTCTGGTCCTGCTCTGGCAGGGGGTTGGACTGGAAGATCTCCAGAGGTCCCTTCCAACCCCTGACATCCTGGGATCTGTGATCCTGTGAATACCCAGCTCCAGCAGCCATGGAAAGTAAAACTGCCTGCAGCAGCAAAGGCTGTGAGCTGGGTTAAACAGAAACACAGAGCTGGAGCTCTTTTACCTCTGTCCAGTTTCCCTTTGAGCTCCTACAGCAAACTGTCAGTACTTGTTTCTCTCTCTCTCTCCCCCTTGCCATTAGCCTCTGGGAAATAGTTTGTGCAAGGAGAGCTTGCTCTGGCTCTCTCTGTTGATGTTATCTCCAGGCACAGTACCTTTGGGCACTGCCATTAGGAACCTCACCTGGCTTTGGTTTTCTTTGTTT
The DNA here is from genome assembly GCA_013399975.1 of Indicator maculatus. Lineage (NCBI taxonomy): Eukaryota > Metazoa > Chordata > Aves > Piciformes > Indicatoridae > Indicator > Indicator maculatus. Next base: position 55,216 of record VXBD01003779.1, on the reverse strand, counting down.
ATTCTTCACCTTGAGTTTTGCAGAGAATGCACCATGGGAGGCTGGAAACTTGGAGCTCTGGAGAGCTCTGGAGAGCTCTGGAGAGCTCTGGAGAGCCCTGCAGAGCCCTGCAGAGCCCTGCAGCCCAGGACCAGTGGTGGGACCAGTAGTGGTACCCTGGCTGGGGGCTGGCTGAGCCAACTGCCCTGCTTTCCAGTGAAACCAGAAGAAAGTGCTGCCTGTAATGGCATTTGCTTAAGGGGCTGTGCTGCTGCCCTGCAGTGCTGTTGGCTTTCTGGGTGCTGAGGGTGCTTGGGTCAGGGCAGACACCAGAAACACCACTCAGCCTCCTGCAGTGGCTGTTCTCAGCATGGTGTCTCTCCTACCCAAGTCAGTGTTGTGAAGCTCCCTGGCTTTCCAGCATCTAAATCCACCTCCCTTTCCAAATGCACCTCCAGGGCACTCTGGGGCCTCATGTGCCCACTCACATGGGGTCAGCAACTGCACAGCCCTAGGGTTGGTCACCTGGGCTCTAAAGCCCCCAGTGCAAATCTGTTCTGAAGGATTCAGAATCTAAGAATCATAGAATTGTCCAGTTGGAAAAACCCTCCAAGATCATCCAGTCCAACCAGCAACCCAACCCCACCATGGTCATCAAACCCTGTCCCCAAGTGCCATGGCCAGAGGTTTCTTGAACACCTCTCCAGGGATGGGGACTCCACCACCTCCCTGGGCAGCTTGTTCCAGTCCCTCACCACTCTTGCAGCAAAGAAATGTTCTCAATCTCCAACCTAACCCTCCCCTGGCACAATTTCAGGCCATTTCCTCTCCTTCTATCCCCTGATACAAGGGAGCAGAGCCCAACCCCCACCTGGCTCCAGACTCCTCTCAGGAGCTGTAGAGAGCAATGAGATCTCCTCTCAGCCTCCTCTTCTCCAGGCTGAACACCCCCAGCTCCCTCAGCTGCTCCTCCCCAGCCCTGTTCTCCAGACCCTTCCCCAGCTCTGTTGTCTTTCTCTGGACATGTACAGCATAAGACACTGTGACCATCCCAGCTCCAGTGCATTGCCCTCCACCAGCAGGATTGCCACAGAAGCTAAGTCCTCCTCACCATCCCTACACTGCCCATAGCACAGTGCCTGACTCCAAGGACTCTTGACTGCTTCATCAGAAGTACCTCCAGCTGCTGTCTGTGGGAGCAGAGGCAATTAGTGAGGCAGCAGACACTGATTCCTATCCCAGCAAGGCCATAATCTTTCCTAATTTTGTCTGACATCAGATCACCTGGCTCAGGAAATACCTGTCTCCTACAAGTGCCTGCTCACATACCTTCACTGCAGGTCAAAGAGAACACAGCTCTTGGCAAAACAAAAGTGAATTTTTCACTCCAGAGAAGAATGTGGCAGGGCTTGGACAGTGGTCAGGACTGGAGCAGCTCTGTGAGGAGCAAAGGCTGAGAGCCCTGGGGCTGAGAGCCTGCAGAAGAGCAGCCCCAGAGGGGATTTGAGCAATGCTCAGCAAGAGCTAAAGGAGCTGTGGGGGGCAAGAGGCTGGGGCCAGACTCTGCTCAGTGGTGCCCAGGGACAGGACAAGGGGCAATGGGCACAAACCCAGGAGGTTCCACCTGAGCAGGACAAGAAACTTTGGTGTGAGGGTGCTGGAGGCCTGGAGCAGGCTGCCCAGAGAGGTTGTGGAGTCTCCTTCTCTGGAGAGATTCCAACCCTTTCTGGGCATTGTGATGCTGGGAAAGCTGCTGTGGGTGCCCTGCTTTAGCAGGGGGCTTGGACTGGATGGTCCCCAGGGGTCCCTTCCAACCCACACCATGCTGGGATGCTGGGAATCTGATTTTGGGTCATGGAAGAAGGATCCCTAGCACTTGGGCTCAACTAGCATTGCTCAGACTTCTCATGTTGAGACAAAAGCAGAGCTTTTCATCTGATCAGAAGACTGAGAGGGGATCTGATTGATCAATAGCTGAGGGCTGGGGGTCAGGAAGGAAGGGACAGGGACAGCCTCTGCTCAGTTGCACCTGGGATAGGCCAAGGGGCAATGGATGGAAACTGCAGCACAGGAGGTTCCACCTCAACATGAGGAAGAACTTCTTGAGTGTGAGGGTCCCAGAGCCCTGGAGCAGGCTGCCCAGAGAGGTTGTGGAGTCTCCTTCTCTAGACATTGAGATCCTGGACAAGCTGCTGTGGGTGCCCTGATGGCTCAAGCAGCTTTGGACTGGGTGATCCCCAGAAGTCCCTTCCAGCCCCTGCCATTGTGTGATTTCTCTGGGCTAGGCAGACCAATGGAGAGAGGCAAAGCTGCACCTTTCACCCTGTGGCCAATGAGAGACAATGGTGTCTGTAAGCCAAAGCTCCTCAGACCTCAGGAGCAACATTAGAAATGTAAGTTTTGCTTTGGAAGAAGGAATCACTGAGTAAGGACAGTGCAAAGCTTATACAATAAGGCCAATGTCATCTTTAGCCTTCATCAAATTGACAACTGTGAGGACCCAGTCACAGCTGGAGCACCTGGCAGTGAGGTCTAGAGGGAGATGAGGCATCAGAGTGACAGCGGATGTGTAGGGGAGGCTGATTTGATAGCATCAGAGAATCATGGAATGGTTTGGATGGGAAGAGACTTTAAAAATCATTGAGCTCCCACCCCCATGCCATAGGCAGAGAGACCTCCTACAGGAGCAGATTGCTGAAGCTCCTTCCAGCCTGGCTCTGAACACATCCAGGCTGGAACCTCAACAGCTTCTCTGGGAAGTCTATGCCAGTGCCTCACCACCTTCATGGGGAAGAATTTCTTCCTAATGTCCAGCCTCTTCCTCATCCTGCCAGTCCAGCTCTTTGTAAAAAGTCCCTCTCCAACTCTCTTGGAGGCCCCCTTCAAACACTGGAAGGCTGCTCTGAGGGCTTCCTGCAGCCTGGTCTTCTCCAGGCTGAACAACCCCAACTGTCTCAGCCTGTCTTCATAGCAGAGGTGCTCCAGCCCTCTGATCATCTTTGTGGCCCTCCTCCTACTTTTGTCCCAGTACTGACTTCTGAGGATCACCACTCATCACTTGTCTCCACTTAGATATGGAGCCCTTGGCCATCAGTCTTTGAGTGCAATCATAGTGCTCCACCCATCATAGAAGCACAGAATGGTCAAGGTTGGAAGGGACCTCAAGGCTCATCCATTTTCAATCCCCCTGCCATGGGCAGGGACACCTCNAGAGGAGGTGCCATGGGAACAGAAGGGAAAACTTTGTCCCTGTGAGGGTGCTGAGGCCTGGAGCAGGCTGCCCAGAGAGGTTGTGGAGTCTCCTCTGGAGACTTTCCAACCCTCCCTGGATGTGTTCCTGTGTGAGCTGCCCTGGGTTACCCTGCTCTGGGTTACCCTGCTCTGGCAGGGGGTTGGACTGGATGAGCTTTCAAGGTCCCTTCCAACCCCTAATGTTCTGTGACTCTGGTCCTTGGACACCACCAAGTCCAAATGATGTAGTGCTGGAAACACCACAGCTGGTTGGGACTTCCAACACCACCATCTGCCTTCAGTGGTGGACATCCTACTTTAAAGAGCTTTAACCACTTTTTCCAGATTCCACCTGATAATACCCTTAAAAAAAAGACTTCAGAAATGTTAAGCTCTTGGAAGTTTACCCTTTCCTTTTCTCTGTCCGACTTTTCTTTGTGCCAACACAGAACAGGAAGTTCCCTATGTTCCTTATATGGACTTTGGAGAGTTTTTGTAATCATTTTTTCATAGAATCATAGAATTGTTTCAGTTGGAAAAGGCCTCCAAGATCATCAGGTCCAACTGTCGCCCCAACACCACCATGGCCACTGAACCATGTCCCCACGTGCCATGGCCAGAAGTTTCTTGAACACCTCCAGGGATGGGGACTCCACCACCTTCCTGGGCAGCCTTTTCCAGTCCCTGACCATTCTTGCAGCCAAGAAATTTTTCCTCATCTCCAACCTAACCCTCCCTTGGTGCGNAGAGGTTGTGGAGTCTCCTCTGGAGACTTTCCAACCCTCCCTGGATGTGTTCCTGTGTGAGCTGCCCTGGGTTACCCTGCTCTGGGTTACCCTGCTCTGGCAGGGGGTTGGACTGGATGAGCTTTCAAGGTCCCTTCCAACCCCTAATGTTCTGTGACTCTGGTCCTTGGACACCACCAAGTCTAAATGATGTAGTGCTGGAAACACCACAGCTGGTTGGGACTTCCAACACCACCATCTGCCTTCAATGGTGGACATCCTACTTTAAAGAGCTTTAACCACTTTTTCCAGATTCCACCTGATAATACCCTTAAAAAAAAAAGACTTCAGCTCTTGGAAGTTTAACCTTTCCTTTTCTCTGTCCGACTTTTCTTTGTGCCAACACAGAACAGGAAGTTCCCTATGTTCCTTATATGGACTTTGGAGAGTTTTTGTAATCATTTTTTCATAGAATCATAGAATTGTTTCAGTTGGAAAAGGCCTCCAAGATCATCAGGTCCAACTGTCGCCCCAACACCACCATGGCCACTGAACCATGTCCCCACGTGCCATGGCCAGAAGTTTCTTGAACACCTCCAGGGATGGGGATTCCCCCACCTTCCTGGGCAGCCTTTTCCAGTCCCTGACCATCCTTGCAGCCAAGAAATTTTTCCTCATCTCCAACCTAACCCTCCCTTGGTGCGATTCCAGATCATTTCCTCTCCTATCACCTGAGTCTAGGGAAAAGAGACCAACTCAGACCAATCCCCACCTCACTCCAACTTCCTTTGAGGGAATTGTAGAGAGCACTGAGGCCTTCCTTCAGCCTCCCCTCAGTCACAGAATCATGGAATCACAGAATTGTTTTGGTTGGAAAACACCTCAGAGGTCACTGAGTCCAACCATCAACCCAGCACCACCATGGCCCCAAGCACCATGGCCACAGGTTCCTGGAACACCTCCAGGGGTGGGGACTCCACCACCTCCCTGGGCAGCCTCTTCCAATCCCTGACCACTCTTGCAGCAAAGAAAGTTTTCCTAATCTCCAACCTAACCCTCCCCTGGCACAATTTCAGGTCCTTTCCTCTCCTCCTATCACCTGAGACTGGAGAGGAGAGCCCAAGCCCCACCTCACTGCAGCCTCCTCTCAGGGAGCTACAGAGAGCAATGAGGACTTTCTTCAGCCTCCCCTCAGTCACAGAATCATGGAATCAGAGAACTGTTTTGGTTGGAAAACACCTCAGAGGTCACTGAGTCCAACCATCAACCCAGCACCACCATGGCCCCAAGCACCATGGCCACAGGTTCCTGGAACACCTCCAGGGGTGGGGACTCCACCACCTCCCTGGGCAGCCTCTTCCAATCCCTGACCACTCTTGCAGCAAAGAAAGTTTTCCTAGCATCCACCCTGGGATATCTGTTGTCCTTTACTTGGGTTTTATAAAACTGTTGAGCCCAGGCAGCAATTCTTTTCTAAATGCAACTTCTCTGTCTGGAGAATATCAAAGGAGTAAGGCAAAAGAGGATCAGTTGATCTTCCTGCATGCTCACAGCACTGCTGCCAGAACCCCAAGGTGAAGGAGATGCTCTTCTCTTCCATTGCCTTGTTCAAATTAGAGGACAGAAGCCTTAGGACCCTTCAATCTGTGACCACCTCAGTGCAGAGCAGCAGCTGAACACAGAAGCCTGAGAGCAAGGCCAGAGAAAGCTGAGAGGAATGCAGAGCAAAAAAAAAATATTTTCTCCTGCATATTTTTCTTACACTTCTGATAACCTCTGTGGCTTGCCATGTACTAAATCAATTTATCACCACTTCTGGGACCAGAGAAAACCAAAAAAAGCAGTAGGAAATAAGTGTCAGAGGCTGCTTTCATAATGGTGACTTTTGAAGAATGGTTGCACTTAGGATTAGAAGGACACAGTTTGGGAGTTTTTTCTTCTTTAGATTCTCACACAACCTAATAATGACCTTCTCAGGTGAAGCCACAAGGCTGTAGCACAGAGTATGGCTTAGGTTGGAAGGGACCTCAGAGATCATCTACTCCAACCACCCTGCCATGGGCAGGGACACCTCTCAGCTAGCCTCAGCTGCTCAAGGTCTCATCCAGCCCTGCCTTGAACACCTCCAGGCAGGAGGCATCCACAGCCTCCCTGGGCAGCCTGTGCCAGAGTTTCACCACCCTCACACTGAACAACTTCTTCCTCAGCTCCACTCTAACCCTGCTCTGCCTCAGCTTCAAACCATTCCCCTTGCCCTGTCTCAGACACCCTCAGCAAAAGTCTCTCTGCAGCCTTCCTGCAGGATCCCTTCAGGTCCTGGCAGGCAGCTCTGAGGTCCCCCTGGAGCCTTCTCCTCTCCAGGCTGCACACCCCCAGCTCCCTCAGCCTGGCCTCACAGCAGAGCTGCTCCAGCCCTTGGAGCATCTTTGTGTCCTCCTCTGGACTCTCTCCAGCAGCTCTGTGTCCTTCTTCTGCTGGGGACAGCAGAGCTGGAGGCAAGATTGGAGGTGAGATCTGAGCAGAGCAGAGCCAAGGGGCAGAATCCCCTCTCCTGCCCTGCTGCCCACACTCTGGCTGCAGCCCAGCACACAGCTGCCTGCTGGGCTGCAGGAGGGCACTGCTGGCTCCTGGGGAGCTGCTCAGCACCCAACACCCCCAAGGCTGTTTCTTCAGAGCTGCTCTCAACCCTCTCTGCACCCAGCCTGGATTTGTGCCTGGGTTGTTGCCCCAACCCCTCTGCAGGACCTTGCCCTGTGATTTGTTGAACCTCCTGCAGCTGGCACTGGCCACTTCCCAAGCCTGTTGAGATCCTTCTCATGATTCTGTCATAACACTTCAGCTTTCTACCACTGACAGGTCCTTCCAGGACAACACCTTAGATCCCACCATGGCTGCTCCTGGGATAATCTTCTGCCTAAACCCTCTCCATTTTGCAAAATAACCCTGACAACAGATTCCTTGCCTGTGGCTCAGGGCTGCATCTCTCTTGCTCATTGCTGAGTGTTTTCCCCTGACAGCTGTGCAACTCTAAGCATGGCCTGGGAAAGTCAAATAAGGTTCTGAAGTTTTCCTTTCTGCTCCTCAGGATACAGAGATAGTGGGCACAGTGTGGCAAGCCCTGGTGTCAGCAGCCCAGCAAAATCTGCTGCAGATTCAAGAGGAATGGTAGAGGCAGAAGCCCACAGTGCCACGTCAGGCAGGCCCTGCTGGAGCAGCTCTCCTGCCAGGTATTCTCCCTCACCCCCTCCCTTTCCCTTCCTATCTGATAACCACTGCAAGCCAGCCTCTGGGATTCCTTTCCTTTTTTTTTACCTCTCTGGTGAACACATTCCAGTCTTCCCCAGAGAGAAAGTATCTGCACCATCATCTCCCTCTCTCCCTGGTCATCAGACTGGCAATGGAAACCATTAACTCATGAGCTGGAGCTGTGGGTTCCACATGCTCTGAAGGGACCTGGCTGGGGACAGAGTTTGCTGTGTGGCATCCAGCACAAACCTTTCCTACCCAGCCCTTCCTTCTGCTGCCAGGATGTCCTCCCTGAAAAGCTTTCCTTAACTACAAATCACCAAACCAAGGCTTCAGTAAGTTGTGCATGAGGAAAGGGGCTGAAAGCAGCAGGGTCCTGATGGCTGGGGGCAAGCAGGCTGGGAGCTGAGGGGGCCTTGCTGTGGCATTTTCTGGTTTCAGATCTGGTCATGCTAAAAGCTCAGCTGGCTTGGGGTTGATGGAGGAGTTTATGGAGGAATCACTGCTCTGGTGGCTTCTTCCTGCATCTCTCTGCAAGACAGAGCTGGCCTGCATTTGGGGACTGTGGCTTTTTAATTTTCTCTATTTCACAGAATCACAGAATGATAGAGGCTGGAAGAGACCCCCAGAGATCATCCAGTCCAACCCCCTGCCAGAGCAGGCTCACCCAGAGCAGGTCACAAAGGGACACAGTCAGGTGGGCTTTGAATATCTCCACAGAGGGAGACTCCACAACCCCCCTGGGCAGCCTGCTCCAGGGCTCTGTCACCCTCACAGAGAAATAATTCTTCCTCCTGTTTCTATGGAACTTCCTCTGCCTCAACTTCCAACATTGCCTCTTTTTTATTTTAAATAAATAAGAATAGAATGGAATGGAATGGAATGGAATGGAATGGAATGGAATGGAATGGAATGGAAT
>VXBD01003779.1:18855-33463 GCA_013399975.1 Indicator maculatus | reverse complement strand
AGAACTGCACATCAGGATCAGAGAGAACTGCACATCAGGGTTGGACAGAACTGCACATCAGGATTGGAGAGAACTGCACATCAGGATCAGAGAGAACTGCACATCAGAATCAGAGAGAACTGCACATCAGGGTTGGACAGAACTGCACATCAGGATTGGAGAGAACTGCACATCAGGATCAGAGAGAACTGCACATCAGAATCAGAGAGAACTGCACATCAGGGTTGGACAGAACTGCACATCAGGATTGGAGAGAACTGCACATCAGGATCAGAGAGAACTGCACATCAGAATCAGAGAGAACTGCACATCAGGGTTGGACAGAACTGCACATCAGGATTGGAGAGAACTGCACATCAGGATCAGAGAGAACTGCACATCAGAATCAGAGAGAACTGCACATCAGGGTTGGACAGAACTGCACATCAGGATTGGAGAGAACTGCACATCAGGATCAGAGAGAACTGCACATCAGAATCAGAGAGAACTGCACATCAGGGTTGGACAGAACTGCACATCAGGATTGGAGAGAACTGCACATCAGGATCAGAGAGAACTGCACATCAGAATCAGAGAGAACTGCACATCAGGGTTGGACAGAACTGCACATCAGGATTGGAGAGAACTGCACATCAGGATCAGAGAGAACTGCACGCCAGGGTTGGAGAGAATTGGGAAGTTTCAATGGAGATGCTCTCCATACATTACGTCCTACAGTGCAAAGCACAGGAAATGCAAAGAAATCCATAGGCCATGGTTCTCCAAAGCCTCCTTAGGCCAAAGCTCACACAAAACTCCCTGCAAACCAGGCCCAAACCCCAGGCCTGAATGCATCCCCCCCATACTAAGCCTCTCAGCACCCCTCCATATTCCACTGACACAGCTACCACTCCAGCTCACCGCTCCAGGGCAAGCCAGGCTGCTCCAGACCCAAACTGGCAGCATGAGCAAGGCTGAACCAGGCAGCTCCAGACCCAAACTGGCAGCATGAGCAAGGCTGAACCAGGCTGCTCCAGACCCAAACTGGCAGCATGAGCAAGGCTGAACCAGGCTGCTCCAGACCCAAACTGGCAGCATGAGCAAGGCTGAACCAGGCTGCTCCAGACCCAAACTGGCAGCATGAGCAAGGCTGAACCAGGCTGCTCCAGACCCAAACTGGCAGCATGGAGAAGGTCCAACCAGGCCTCACTCCCTCACACCACGCCTGAGATAAGGCTCCATGCATCCACCCAGGAGCAGAGAGGGAAAGAAAAGGGGAAGGAGCAGTTTGTGCTGTCCCCTTATAAATGGGAGATGCAGGCATTAGGGGAATGGAATAACAAAGAATTATATTTTCCAGTCCACCCCTGGACCTCTCAGATCTTTCTGGAAGACTTCTCTATGGTTTCTTAAAGGCACCCAACCTCAAACCATGACACTTCACCATGAGCTGCCTCCTAACTCGTTCAGCACCTCTCTTCCCCAGGGTTTTGCTAAAACTGTGACAATATGGTGGCAGAAGAACTTAGTTTTACTCAGGGAAATCAGTCTCAGATCTGGAAGCCTGAATTTGAAGTGTGACAAATGTCAGCTGGTGGGGAATAAGGAGAAGCAGAACCTTGCTCATCAGCTACTTCTGAAATCCTGGCAACAGCTTGGGCCTACATTTAGCTATGAAGATCAAAAGCTTTGGTTCCAATTTAATTTCTTGATTAAACATCAGAAATCACAGGACAATAGAAACAACACAAGGTGACCCAGCTGTGCTCATGGCTCTAGAGGGAAATCCTTAGGGTTCCCTTAGACTGGAGATTAGACAGAAATTCCTTCCAGTGAGGGTGGGGAGACACTGGCACAGGTTGCCCAAGGAGGCTGTGGATGTCTCCTGCCTGGAGGTGTTCAAGGCCAGGTTGGATGAGGCCTTGAGCAACCTGAGCTGGTGGGAGGTGTCCCTGCCCATGGTGGGGTGGTGGGAACTAGGTGGTCTTCAAGGTCCTTTCCAACCCAAACCATTCTATGACTGTATGAATCCAACCCAAAGTATGCTATGATGTGGTGGGAAGGGACATGGTTTAGTAGTGACTTGGTGGTGCTGGGTGGACAGTTGGCCTTGATGATCTGAAAGGTCTCTTCCAACCACAAGGATTCCATGAAAGTTAATAAGCTCTTCTCTTTCCTGCATGACCAGCAGAAAGGTTGTGGTTCCTGCTTGCTTTGAGGTGATTTTGCTTTGTGGGAGCTGCATTGGTTTCAAATCAGCTCAGAAATATCAGAAATGCATCAGGCTGGAAGGGACCCTTGAAGATCATCTTGATCAGTTCCTCAGCAGTCAGGAGGAACATCTCTAACTAGACCAGGATGCTCAGGGCCCCATCAAGTTTGACTTTGAATGTCTCAGGGATGGGGCTTCCATCATATCTCTGGGCAGCCTGTTCCAGTGTCTCACCACCCTCACTGTGCAGAACTTCCTCCTGCTGTCCAACCTGAATCTACCCTGCTTCAGTTTCAAACCATTGCCCCTTGTCCTGTCCCCACAACCCTTCTGAACAGGCCCTCCCCAGCCTTTCAGCACATCCTGCAACAAGAGACATTGAAGACTACACCAAGGGTCCAACCCAAAGGTGCCAAAAACACTGGGAGGACTGACTCATCTGTACAGCAACTCTTTTTGCCCAGATTGTGTAGTGAGGGGCAAGTGTATGCCCTGTGGGAAATGTTACTAACTCTCCAAAGCCCAAATTAAACCAGAAAATGTCCAGAGATGTGACCCAGACTTTGGCTTCACTGAGCAAATTCATCACTGGAGCAAGCACCATAGAATCATAGAAGGGCTTAGGCTGGAAGAGACCTCAGAGATCAACTGATCCAACCTCCCTCCCATGAGCAGGGATGCCTCTCAACCAGCCCAGGTTACTCAAGGCTGATTCATCCAGCCTGGCCTTGAACACCTCCAGGGAGGAGGCATCCACAGCCTCTCTGGACAACCCAGTCCAGAGCCTTGCCACCCACGTAGTGAAGAATTTCTTCCTAAGATCCAATCTAAACCTATTCTGCTCCAATTGAAATCCATTTCCCCTTGTCCTGTGGCAGTTTTAGGCTGCTGCCTAGGAAATTTTCCACAGATTGAGTAGAAAGTGGTAGGATGTAAATAAATTACTATTGGCTGGAAAAGGAAAATAATGATAAGGTCTAAACACTCCCAGTGCTCTGATAGCTAACAGAAAGGTAGTTGTGTAAACTAACTCTCTTTTTGGCTGCTTTGCTCTAGCTGATGCTAACTGGTGGCTTCTGCTGGCTTGCTGACCTTGGCTGCCTTCTTGTTGTGGCTAAGTACTAACAAACTGCTCTCTGCTTTTCTCCTCTTTCTCTTTCCCTTGTCTAGGGACAGGGCATAGGGAGAAGCTATTGGTAGCCCCCTGGGTTTGTGCAGGAGGGTTCTTGTGTTGTTTATAAATTGTAAATCCATGGGAATGTTATCCATTTTGTACATACTCATATTTCCAGATTGTAGTTTTGCTTTGCACATACAGCTTCATTTGCTTCCATCCCGCTGAGCTAGTCTGGCAATGGACAGTGCCATGGACAGAGGCACTGAGTGCAGCCTCAGCAGGTCTGCTGATGACACCAAGCTGTGTGGTGCAGCAGACAGGCTGGAGGGAAGGGATCCACCCAGAGGGACCTGGACAGGCTGGAGGGAAGGGATCCATGCAGAGGGACCTGGACAGGCTGCAGAGCTGGGCACAAGCCAACCTCAGGAGGGTCAACAAGACCAAGGGCAAGGTCCTGCAGCTGGGTCAGGGCAATCCCAAGCACAAATCCAGGGTTGGCAAGGACTGGCTGGAGAGCAGTCCTGAGGAGAGGGACTTGGGAATGCTGGTGGAGGAGAAGCTCACCAGGAGCCANCAAGAAAGCTGGGGAGGGACTTTTTAGGATCTCAGGCAGTGATAGGACTGGGGGGAATGGAATAAAGCTGGAAGTGGGGAGATTCAGACTGGACATGAGGAAGAATTTCTTCCCTGTGAGAGTGGTGAGAGCCTGGAATGGGTTGTCCAGGGAGGTGGTTGAGGCTCCATCCCTGGAGGTGTTTGCAGCCAGGCTGGATGAGACTCTGGCCAGCCTGATGTAGTGTGAGGTGTCCCTGCCCATGGCAGGAGGTTGGAACTGGATGAGCCTTGTGGTCCCTTCCATTCTATGATTCTATGATTCTATGATTTTATTTTGGGGGGGTAATTCTCTCAGGATAGTTGGGGGGGTAATCTCAACCCACCACAGCCACTCTTGTAAAAAGTCCCTCTGCAGCCTTCCTGTAGGATCCCCTCAGGCACTGGAAGGCAGCTCTAAGGTCCCCCTGCAGCCTTCTCCTCTCCAGGCTGACCACCCCCAGCTCCTTCATTGGAAACTGATTATCTCCGCTCCTAAAGGTGCAGGATGCTGACTGTGGAATTTGAGGTCTTTGCTATTTATGGAGAGACCCCAGCCCTGAGTCTCAGGTGTCTGTGTCAGGAGCAGCAGCAGGTGAGGCTGTCAGCTCTGGTAACCATCTCCACCAAGCTGAGGTTTTGCTGCTAACCTTGGAAGCCATGGCTGCAGGTAAGCGACCCTGCATCCATCAGCACCTACTCTGCAGCCTGCAGCAGGAGTTCACTTTTCAGCCACAGAAGATATAGGAGGGAGCTGAAAGCCAGAACACAAGCAGGACCATGTATCAGTGCTTCTGATTAGCTGGAAGTGGAGGACAAGTGGAATGAAAAATTCATTCTTGTGGATTACAGCTCTTGTGCAGTCCAATCCCCTCTCATAATTCAGCCTAACGTTAACATTCCCTTCATCCTTCCCCTGGGCTCTTGAGAAGACACAGAGCTTGTCTGTCAAGCTGGGACTTGTGTTGAGACTATTATCTTTAAAAAAAAAAAAAAAAGTAGGAAAGCCATAAACCAGTACTTTGATCCTTTCAAACACAACCAACATGCTGCAGGAGTGCAGAGAATGTGTGGTTTATATATAGATATAATTTTTTTCTTTCACACCTAGGAAAGTGCCCAGCAGAGTCTCCTGGTGCCCTGCAAGCGCTCAGCAGGGATGGCATTTTTGGAAGCACTCAGCTGTGGTCCCACCAACCTCAATGGGAGTTTTCCCATTCAGTGAGCTGGATTTGCTCCAACCTCAGTGTTTGGCCTTTCTGGAAATCCTGCTGCCCTCCCCCCCACCAAATCCCCAGCAAACGAGTGGTGACGAAGCTGCCAGGAAAGGCTTTGGCATCGTCTAAGACTCCTTTCCTAATTCCACTGAGCTGAGCTGTGGTGCCAGCCCTGGAGGCTGGGGTGCTCCAAGAGAAGGACAGACTCAGAGAGGGCAAACTGCAGGCTGGGCCAGGGCTGGGTGTAATGTGCTCTAGCTGGCCCCAGGTCTGTGGGTGGACACTCCTTGAGCCTGTGGCTCAAGTGAGGTTGGTCAGAGGCATTGTTACATAGATCAGAAGCATCTTCACCTGCTTTGGGAGAGGACTTTCACAAGGGCTTGCTGTGATAGGATGAGAGGGATTAGATCCAAGAGCTTGAGGAGGGGAGATTGAGACTGGAGATTGAGGAGAAATTCTTTCATGTGTGGGGGGGGGGACACTTTCCAGTCCACCCATGGACCTCTCAGATCTTTCTGGAAGACTTCTCTATGGTTTCTTAAAGGCACCCAGCCTCAAACCATGACACCTTCCCATGAGCTTCCTCCTAACTCGTTCAGCACCTCTCTTCCCTGGGGTTTTGCTAAAACTGTGACAATATGGTGGCAAAAGAGCTTAGTTTTACTCAGGAAAACCAGTCTCAAATCTGGAAGCCTGAATTTGAAGTGTGACAAATGTCATCTAGTGGGGAATAAGGAGAAGCAGAAGCTCGCTCATCACCTACTTCTGAAATCCTGGCAACTGCTTGGGCCTACATTTAGCTAGGAAGATCAAAAGTTTTGGTTCCAATTTAATTTCTTGATTAAACATCAGAAATCACAGGACAATAGAAACAACACAAGGTGACCCAGCTGTGCACATGGCTCTAGAGGGAAATCCTTAGGGTTCCCTTAGACTGGAGATCTTTAGGGTTCCCTTAGACTGGAGATGAGGAAGAAATTCTTTCCAGTGAGGGTAAGGAGACACTGGAACAGGTTGCCCAAGGAGGCTGTGGATGCCTTCTCCCTGGAGGTGTTCAAGGCCAGGTTGGATGAGGCTTTGAGCAACTTGGGCTGGTGGGAGGTGTTCCTGCCCATGGTGGGGTGGTGGGAAGTAGGTGGTCTTCAAGGTCCCTTCCAACCCAAACCATTCTATGACTGTATGAATCCAACCCAAACTATGCTATGATGTGGTGGGGAGGGACATGGTTTAGCAGTGACTTGGTGGTGCTGGGTGGACAGTTGGCCTTGATGATCTGAAAGGTCTCTTCCAACCAAAATGAGTCTATGAAAGCTAATAAGATTTTCCTTTTCCTGCATCTTACATTACACAGCCAGCAGAAATTGTGCAGCACCCAAAGGCAGCTCCTGCTTGCTTTGAGGTGATTATGCTTCACATGCCCACAGCTCAGGGCTTGGAACTAGATGGTCTTTGAGGTCCTTTCCCACCTCAAGGTATTCAAGGCCAGGTTGGGTGAGGCCTTGAGCAACTTAGTCTAGTGGGAGGTGTCCATGGTGGGGTGTTTGGAACTAGGTGATACTCAAGGTCCCTTCTAACCCAAACCATTCTGTGATTCTGTGACATTCCATCTGGTCATAGTGAGGAACAATCTCCATGTATAATCCTTCTAACCCTTCTCCATCCACCCAGATTCATCCAGGCAAACATCTTGTCCAGCTGACTTAAGAAGGTCAACTCCTGGGACACTCTACACAGGCCTGCTTGGTGCACCTGGCACCAGACTCTCTGGATGCCATGGGGCATTTTAGCAGTGGGGCCACGTTTTGGATCTGGGAAGTTCCCTAGAGCTTTGTGAGTGGTAGTGCTGGGTGCTGCACTGGCTGAAGGGTGTTTGCACACTGCTGTGGGCATGGTTATCTGAAGCCTGACAGAGCTGAGCTGTAGCTGTTGAGACCCCTGGGACGTGAGGCTGGTAGGCACAGCAACGTGGATCCAGGCAGTGGAGCATGGGGCAGAGCTGTAATCACAGCAGCACAGTGCCACAGGACATCAGATGCTGGAAGGGACCTCCAGAGATCATCCAGTCCAACCCTCCTGCCAGAGCAGCATCACCCAGGGCAGGGCACACAGGAATGCATCCAGCTGGGTTTGGAAAATCTCCAGAGAAGGAGACTCCACAGCCCCCCTGGGCAGCCTGCTCCAGGGCTCCAGCACCCTTACACCAAAAAAGTTTCTCCTTCTGTTGAGGTAAAACCTTCTATGTTCCAGTTTGTATCCATTGCTCCTTGTCTTATTGCTGTGCACCACCCAAAAGAGCCTGGCCCCCTCCCCTTGACCCTCACCCCTCAGCTATTGATAGACATTGATCAGATCCCTCTCAGCCTTCTCTTCTCCAGACTCACAGCCCCAGGGCTCTCAGTCTCTCTTCACAGGGGAGATGCTCCTTGTGTTTCTCACCTCTATGTGCACATTAGAGTTTGGAAGGAACCTTCAGAGATCATCCAGTCCAACCCCCCTGCCAGAGCAGGGTCACCCAGGGCAGGTCACACATCCAGGAGGGTTTGGAAAGTCTCCAGAGAAGGAGACTCCACAACCTCTCTGGGCAGCCTGCTCCAGGGCTCTGTCACCAGGTAATCACACCTAAACCAGTGTGCCAACAATGGGCAGTGACCTGGCAACTGGTCCCCCATCTTCCTATGGGAATGGAGGTGTAGAAGGCCTTTCCCTGGCCTCTTATCAGCCAGGCAAGAAGCTTTGGGAAGGGCTCAGCCAGGTGTGTGCTGCAGGTGCAGCAGAGGGCTGCTGAACGTTGCACTCACTGCTCCTGTGGGCTCAACACATCTCTGGGTGATGGAGGTGCAAGTGAGGGGGCAGCAAGAGGAGCTGAATGTAAATGGGCAAGCTCTTGAGCAAGTGGGCATCACAGCTAGGCTTGGGTAAACTCCTCACCTAAGGAGCTTGCAACTAGAAGTGGTCCTGAAAAGTATTTCCCAACTTCAAGCCGCTCTAACCCAGGACTGTGCCACAGCCCTGATGATGCCACAGGCAGTTAGTGTCTACCAGTGAGGAGGAAAATCATCCACCAGCTTTCTCTTTAAGGTGCATCCCTAATGTCAAGGACTAGAAGCTTCTCAATATAAAGCTCAGGAACATTTCTGTGCCCCAGACAACTCCACTCCACCCCACACCCCCACCCCCCCCCGAAAAAAAAGAAGTGAAAAAGGGTTGGAAAATGTAAAGCAGAGCTGGGAGGGCACCACTGCCTTCTGAACTGCAAGGGAAAGGGTGGCTGTGCTGCTGATACTTTAATATCACTTGATTGCTGGTGCCAGCAGTATCAAGGCAGCCTCACCACTCCTGCTCTGCTCAGAGCTGGGCTCCTAGACTCTCTGGAGTCTATGATAATTTCCAGCAGCTCCAGACACAGGCAAGCTTTATTTTGGTGTGCCTCTGCCATTAGAGGCATTCCACCTGATGGAGCTGAGAGGCAGCTGGACACAGAAGCCCATGGGTTTGGTTACTCTTAGCCAGCTGTGCTGCCTGCAGGGACAGCTCAGGGCTAGATCTGCTACACAGAGTTGGGGAGGGATCTTTTGGCTCCTCTCTGGGCCCCATGTCCTCCTGGCACACCAACTGTACCCTGTTGGCACTGTGCTTGCCAGGCAGCACTATCTCCTGCCATTAGCTGCTGGATTGCTGGGGTGCCCCTGGAAAGCTGTGCTCTTCCCCCCAGGCAGTGCCACCCCAGCAGGGCTGTGAGCCCACAAGCTGCACTCCCTCTTCACTGTAGGCAGTGGCCTGAGCCATAGGTGCAAGAGCAGTGCCATTTTCCCATGGAATCATGGAATCCTTCCAGTCAGAAAAGACCATTGAGATCAAACCCAACCATCATTTAACTTTACCAAGGCTGGTGCTGAGCCATGCCACTCAGCACCACGTTTTTGCATCTCTTTAGCACTTCCAGGGCTGGGGATTCAACCACCTCAGTGGGAAGCTTGTTCCAGTGCTTGAGACCCTTTTGGGTCCCATACTTTAAGACACAGTTCAGGCAGAACTGTGAATTCTCCAGCAATTCACCCCTCCAGTCAGAAAAAAATCTAAATCTTAAACTGTTGGGCAGCTTTCTTTTATTGCTAGGATTGGGCTGGATGCTTACAACCTTTCAAGTGGCTCATCTGCAAGAACTCTGTTCTGTGCTGCCTCTTGTAGCCTGGCTAAGGGCAAGGTAAAGCAAAAGGTATCTTGAGTGAAGCAGGGGCAGTTGGCTTCTCTGGAGGAGAGCTCAGCTCCTGCAGTGCTGTGGTGACTGCACACTGTGCAAGACCTGGGGGAATGGAGCAAAACTAGAAGTGGGGAGATTCAGATTGGATGTTAGGAAGAAGTTGTTCCCCACGAGGGTGGTGAGACACTGGCAGAGGTTGCCCAGGGAGGTGGTGGAAGCCTCATCCCTGGAGGTGTTTGCAGCCAGGCTGGATGTGGCTGTGAGCAACCTGCTGGAGTGTGAGGTGTCCCTGCCCATGGCAGGGGGTTGGGACTGGCTGAGCCTCGAGGTCCCTTCCAACCCTGACAATCTGTGATTCTAAGTTCAGTAAAGTTATGTGGAAGGAAATTCCAGAGATCAGAGGGTGAGTGTCCTAAGTATGGAACAGCTTGGGAGACCTCCTGAACTCCATGCTTTCTGCATGCTGCTCTCTCCCTTCACCCTTATTATGGTTTTCCCTGAAGGATAAATGACCAAACACTTCAATCTGCCATGATCCTTGCACCATCCACTTTAGAAATGCCTTCTGCTTTCTCAGAGCTTTGCTTGATGCTTGCAGCATCTCTGTGAGCCACATCCTGCACTTCTCCTCTGAGCCTTGGAGCTGAAAGGGGCAAACTCCCCCGCTGCGACCGGTTCAGAGGATGAAAGGCTGCAAAGCTACTGCACCTGGGTATGCCTCCAAAGAGAAACACTGAATCAAAGTCCACCTTGATGTGCTCTTGAATTGCAACAGCCTTCTAATGCAGCCCCTGCCCATGATTTATAACAATGACTCATAACATTGCATTATACTTAACATGATGTAACGCTGATGCAAGATGCCATTCGTGGAATCTCAATGTCACAGAGCGGAAAAGAGAGGAGAGGGCAAGCTGGGCCTGTACCTCACCATGCTGTCAAAGAGAGGAGTTTACAGCCAGAAATATGCAGAACCTTTCAGTACTCAATTTGCCTTTTTTTTTTTTTTCCTTTGGTAGCAAGATAAGTTGGGAGAATATGATTTTTTTTTTAAATATATTTATTTATTTCCTGGAGCATAAATAGCTCCCAGGCATACTTGCAGTGATTTAATTAACTTTGTATTCAAGAAGACAAATTTGCTAACAGACAATTCAGTCTTGCAATTATGAACCCTCCCATGGAAGTTTTGCAGGGCAAACCAGGATCAGGCCTTTAAATTAATTGGAGTTTTATCTCTCTCTCTTTTCTGACCCAGCTGTTATGAATTCTCCTCTTGTTCTCCCTCTGCTGCTTGCTTCTTCCTGCAGTGAATCAGCAGTTCAGGAAATACTAATTCAAAGAGGAAAGACACCCTAAGCTCTGCTGCTGGAGGTCAGAAAGAGCTGCTCTCCACCAGGCTTGACAAATGCTGTGAGGCTGCTCAGGCTGCTTGGGGCCAGTTTGGTAGGGTGCATGTGAGCCCTGGTTTGAACCCTGCCCCTTCCTCTTTCCAAGCAGCCTGGGAACTCTGGACTTGTGCCTGTGGCTTGCTAAAGACCTGGGTCCTGGTGCTTTCTTGCCAAGATAGAGAGAGAAGCAGAGAGTTAGAGAGAGCCCTGTCCTTTAACAGCAAGGAAAACCTGGGGAGACACTGGCACAGGCTGTGGATGTCCTCTCCCTAGAGATATCCAAGGCCAGGCTGGATGAGGCCTTGAGCAAGCTGGGCTGGAGGGAGGTGTCCCTGCCCATGGCAGGGGGTTGGGACTGGATGAGCTTTAAGATCCAACCCAACCCATTCTGTGATTCTGTGATTAACAGTTGTCCACTCCACCCCAGCAGCAGAGGCATGGAGGGTGCCCATCCTGCAGGAACCAGGGGCACCACTGGCATTAGTCTGCAGGGTGGGAGCAGCTGGGAATGGAGACATTGCTGAGCTCCAGTGGGGCTGCTTCTCCCTGCCCCCTCACTGCCCATCTGTATTTTTCCAGCATCGCACAACCAAGGCTGTTGAGGACAGGGAACAAGGAAGTCCTCCACCTGTGGCCTCTGAAATCCTCTACACCTGACAGTCAATATTCATTTACTTCTAGGAAGAGCTGACAACTAATGATACTCTTGCTCTGACAGGGGGATGGATTCACTACCTTCTGGCTCTCTGCATCTCCCTGAGAGGAGGCTGGAGCCAGGTGGGGCTTGGTCTCTTCTCCCTGGTAACAAGTGATAGGATGAGAGGAAATGGCTTCAAGTTGCACCAGGGGAGGTTTAGTTGGATGTCAGAAGAAACTTTGTCCCTTAAAACGTTCTCAAAGCCTGGCCCAGGCTGCTCAGGGAGGTGATTGAATCCCCATCCCTGGAGGTGTTTAGAACACACAGAGCTGTGGTGCTGAGTGCCATGGTTTGCCCCAGCTGTGGTAGAGTTAAGGAATGGTTGACCTCAATGATCTTAAAGGGCTTTTCCAACCAACACTATTCTCTGATTCACAGAGCCTGCTGTTGGCATCACAGGAAGCAGAGAGACATCTACCTGGGTAAAATAAGACCATGAGAAGGTGAAAAGTCTTGATCTGAGGTCTCCAAAAAGTTTGGATCAGGCTTTTGCCAGTGGTCCTCTGCTGGTTTCTACCATGCAGTTCTACCTCTGCTGAGCTTCCCTGGCAAGCCCAGCAGACCTGCCTGCTGCAGTGCCAAGTCTGTCAGCCCTGCCTCACACAGATGCATTTATCAGTGATTCTTCAGGAGACAACAAGATGAAGACAGGCTGAGGGAGTTGGGGTTGTGCAGTCTGGAGAGGAGAAGGCTCCCAGGAGACCTTCTTGTGGCCTTGCAGGATCTGAAGGGGCTAAAAGAAAGCTGGGGAGGGACTTTTGAGGGTGTCAGGGAGTGACAGGACTGGGGGGAATGGAGCAAAACTAGAAATGGGGAGATTCAGATTGGATGTCAGGAAGAAGCTTTTCCCCATGAGAGTGATGAGACACTGGAACAGGTTGCCCAGGGATCACAGGATTACAGGATGTTAGTTAGGGGCTGGAAGGAACCTCTGGAGATCTTCCAGTCCAAGCTCCTGCCAGAGCAGGACCAGAGANCTGCCCAGGGGAGGGGGTTGGAAAAAAAAAAAAAAAAAAAAAAAAAAAAAGGTGGAATCCTTCCAAGTTTGACAATTCTACAACTCTGTGCTAATACACACATGGCTTCCTAGCCTGCATCCTGAATCACCTGCACCTGGTGCCAGCCTATAGAAAGACCTTTCCAGTGGTCACTCATGGGCACCTCAGAGAGAGGGCACAGCACCCAGCACAGCTTCTCCTTCTCAGACCAAAGCAGGACCGAGTTTTGAAGAGCAGAGTGGTGCCTACAGGTGAAGATACCAAATCAAGAAGAACCTGCATATCTGGATTATTTCCTGAAGCCCAGGAGGTGCCAGTCTGTCTCCTGGGTGCATAAACATCATCAACAACCTCGCCATGGATGAGCAAAACTAGACAAGAATTTGTAGCCCAGAGGAAAGCCACCGAGAATAGATTGTGTGGAGGCTGATAAGATCCACACTGCTCCAGAAGGGGAGAGCAACCCCTCCAAAACAAGACAGCCTTTGTTGGGAAAGGCTTAGGTTGTCAGAGACCCACCTTGCCAAACACCCATCCTGGCCTCCCTCTGCCAATTGCCTTTAAATGCTGAGATCTTTCACACAAGAGCAGAGCCTGAAAGGAATCTCTCTAGCACAAACATCATTTATTCATTCTCCATGGGATGGTGGAGAGGAACATGCCTCCTCTCAGCCTTGTTTCTCTTTCCTTCCCCTGAAGAGCTGAGGGAGATTTGTTGGAACAAAGATCAGCAATTTTGCTCTGTGAGGGATGCAGGAAGAAGCAGTAGTAGAATTATCTCCAGATCAGAACAGTTCCTGAGCCTGCTGGAGAAATGGCAGATGGCCAGAGATAGCACAAACCACTCTCCTCCCAGATAACAATGTGTGGAGCTGAGTCTTCCAGGCACAAGCTTTCAGGACAGGCAGAGGTGTGCACATAGAGGTTAGAAACACAAGGAGCATCTCCCCTGTGAAGAGAGACTGAGAGCCCTGGGGCTGTTGAGTCTGGAGAGGAGAAGGCTGAGAGGGATCTGATCAATGTCCATCAATAGCTGAGGGGTGGGGGTCAAGGGGAGGGGGCCAGGCTCCTTTGGGTGGTGCACAGTGATAAGCCAAGGAACAGCAGGTTCAAGCTTGAAGATAGAAGATTCCACCTCAACATGAGGAGAAACTTCTTTGGTGTGAGGGTGCTGGAGCCCTGGAGCAGGCTGCCCAGAGAGGTTGTGAAGTCTCCTTCTCTGGAGACTTTCCAGACCCACCTGAATGTGTTCCTGTGTGACCTGCCCTGGGTGATGCTGCTCTGGCAGGGGGGTTGGACCTGATGATCTCTGGAGGTCCCTTCCAGCCTCTGATATACTGTGATACTGTTATGCTATGCTACTGTGATGCTGTGGTCCTGTGAGCTCAGCCCCTCAAAGGGAGGCTGCTGAATGCTTTGCCCTTACCACAGAGCCAGCTCCAGGACCAGCAGCTCTCCTCCTCCAGCCTAGGTCCAAGCTGAGGTGATCACTCAGACAAAAAAATGCAACTCCTTTCTCACCTACATCTTTGGACTTTGCATTGGGAAAAAAACACAGAGAGCAGCCAGTTCCATCTGCATGCTGCTGTGTCATCCCTTGGGAATCCTTTCCTGCCAGCAGCTAGCAGATCAAAGCAGCCCTTTCCAGGAAGCAGCTTCCCCACAGCGGCGGAACTGCGCTGGGGTTTTTTGTTTCAGGGGAGCTGTGCTTGTACAGCAGAGCAGGCTGTGGGCCTGGGGGCTCACCAGGCTTTTCAGTATGTGCAGTCATGCTCCTGGAAGCCAGCTCATGGAGATCTCAGAGTATTTGCTTAGCAAATGCTCATGCTTAATCCTTGAGTTATCCTCAGAATTCAGTGTTAATGTTGCCAGTGTTTTGAAGGGCTGTGTTTGCTCTGCACAGCCAGACACGGGCACTGGGGAGAGCAGGCAGGGCAAAAACCAGAACCTCACCTCTGAAACTACTGCAGGAGCACTGGAAAAGAAAGAAAAAAAGAAGGAAAGGTTAAAAAAAAGATAGGGAAGGAAGGAAAGGAAGGAGGGAAGGAAGGAAGGAAGGAAAGGAAGGAGGGAAGGAAGGAAGGAAAGGAAGGAGGGAGGGAAAGAGAAAGGAAAGGAAAGGAAAGGAAAGGAAAGGAAAGGAAAGGAAAGGAAAGGAAAGGAAAGGAAAGGAAAGGAAAGGAAAGGAAAGGAAAGGAAAGGAAA
>VXBD01003775.1:2976-12984 GCA_013399975.1 Indicator maculatus | reverse complement strand
TTCTAACAACCTCTTTGCTTCTTGTCTTTCTTCCTTCTGCCAGGGGGGTCTGGGGAAGGCAGAGAAGAGGGGGGCAGCTTTCCTGGCTTTGGCCAGAAGGGTTTTATGCTGTTTCTGTTAATTGTACATATTTGTAAATACTGTATATTTGTACATATTCATTGCATTCCATTGTAGACTGTAGTTTTTCCTTTGTAAATACAGCTTCATTAGCTTCTGAACTGAACTAGTCTGGTAGTGTTAATGTAGAAGGGGAATTTCAGCCCACCATACTACAACACCTGCATAACTAGTAAGGGATAGTAATCAGAAGGCTGTACCAGTCTAGATAGCCTTCTGGTAGCATCTCTGATCCAGGCCCCAGGGAGGCAGCAGACCTATGTCCCTCAAGGTGGGGACATCAGAACTGGACACAGTATTTAAGGTGGAGTCT
This sequence comes from Indicator maculatus, assembly GCA_013399975.1. Classification (NCBI taxonomy): domain Eukaryota; kingdom Metazoa; phylum Chordata; class Aves; order Piciformes; family Indicatoridae; genus Indicator; species Indicator maculatus. The sequence goes on along the minus strand of VXBD01003775.1, from coordinate 12,551 downwards.
CATAAGAGCAGAGTAAAGGGGGAGAATCACCTCTCTTGATCTGCTGGCCACACTCCTCCTGATGCATCCCAGGATATGGTTGGTCTTCTGGGTTGCATGAGGACACTACTGGCTCATGTTGAGTTTCTTGTCTATCAACACCTTCAAGTCCTTCTCTTTAGGGCTACTGTCAACCCACCCTGTGCTCAGCTTATATTTGTGCCTGGGATTGGCCCAACACAGGCACAGGACCTTGCACTTGACTTGTTGAACCTCATGCAGTTTGCACTGGCCCATTTCTCAAGCCTCTCAAGGTCCCTTTGGATGGCATCCCTTCCCTCAACTGAGTACACCACACAGCTTGGTGTTATCAGCAAACCTGCTGAGGGTGCATTCGATGCCATCATCCATGTTGCTGACAAAGATGTTGAACAGCACTGGACCTAGAACAGACCCAAGGAACTCCACTTGTCACTGGTCTCCACATGGACATTGAGCCATTAACCACAACTCTGAGTGCAACCTTCTAGCCAGTTCCTTATCTACCGAGTGAGTGGTCCATCCATCAAATCCATCTCCATCTTAGAGACAAGGATGTCATGTGGGACAATGTCAAATGCAGTTCTGGGCCCCTCACTTCAAGAGGGATATTGAGGTGCTAGAGCAGGTCCAGAGGAGAGCTACAAGGCTGGTGAAGGAACTGGAGGAAAAGTCTTAGGAGGAGAGGCTGAGGGAGCTGGGGTTATTTAGCCTGGAGAAGAGGAGATTCAGGGGGGACCTTATCACACTCTACAACTACCTGAAGGAAAGTTGTAGTAAGGTGGGGGTCAGGCTCTTCTCCCAGGCAACTTGTGACAAGATGAGATGGCATGGCCTTGAAGCTGCACCAGGGGAGGTTTAGGTTGGATGTTAGGAAGCACTTCCTCACAGAAAGGGTAATTAGACACTGGAATGGACTGCCCAGGGAGGTGGTAGAGTCACTGTTCCTGGAGGTGTTTAAGGAAAGAATGGATGTGGCACTTAGTGATATGGTTTAGTCAATGAGGCGGTGTTAGGTCATAGGCTGGACTTTATCTCAGAGGTCTATTCCAGCCTCAATAATTCTGAGATTCTGTAACATCTTGGACACACAAGGTTTACCTACATTTCACCCTTAAACTCCAAATGAGCCAGGGACAAAAAAAATAAGATTAAAAAAGTAAAATAAAAATCAAGTTCACCTATTGCAATCAAATATCTGTACACCCAACACAACTGATTCTGCCAGAAACTGAAACTGTCAATTTCTTGCTGACAGCAACCGAAGGACAGATGTTTGCTCTTAATCACTGGACCTCTTCAGAGAATTTAAGATCAGTCACCCCAAGCTTCTTTTGCCTTTTGTCAGTCACACTGAACAGCTACATAAATTCACTAGACAAATCAAAGATCGACAGGACAGTCATACAGAAACACCTGGACTTATGATAACCTCCGCTGCAGATGTGTACCCAATTATGTAGGGGGTGCCTGTAGTTCAAGACTGCTCCTATCCTTCAACTCACAAGCTGCTCTTCACAAAGTGGTTGCTTCTGAAGGCTGCTGTCCTTTCCATTTAGCTGAGAGGTCCTAAGATATGAAGTACTGCATTAAATACGAACATATTATATTAGTTGATAAAATATGCTTAGATGCTGTGCTTGAATTTAAGAAGTCAGAGTTTATTATAACCAACATTAGGGTATTGATAATCTATTTAAAAAATCAGGGAGATGCGTTTTCTGCTTCAATTCAAATGCTAGAGTTACAGGATTAGCAAATAAAACCATAATTTGTTGAAACGTTGAACCACCTTTTAACAGCAGTAGCTCCTATCAAGAAGGTGCAAAGGGAACACTTTCCTCATTTGAGTTTATTCAGTTAGTTCATCAACCCAGAGATAAAGGGTACATTTCTCCAAGAATAAACAAGGTGTCTAAAGCTGACATCACCAGCTCCAAGAGCTGCACGAGCACAAATCAAGCATTTGTATTCCAAATCAGCTAACACTTCATTAAGGTCACATTAAAAACAGTTTTTCCTCAAAATATTTATACTTGATCTTAACTAGAAGCCTTTGTACTTTCCCTTCAGTTCCTATCCTCAAACTACATTAAGTGGAAGAAAATTCCCAAACTCGCATCACGACAAAGTTTTTAAAAAGTTACATCTTATAATTGTGTATTTCTTAAACCTGCTTACCTAATCTAAGGAAACTAAAAAACAGATGAAGCTAGATATTTAATCAAGCCAAAAAAGAAAAATGGAAAAATAAATCAGATGTTCATCTGAACTAGCATTCAGAGTATATGTAAACTAGGCTTATATATTATACAAGTCACCCCACCAAATAAACTTTAGACATAAGATTAATACTCTAAACAATTCAGCAACCCAAGTCTAACACTTAAAAGGTTTGCCTGAAGACTTAATACAAAGAAAGCCAAGAACATCACTTCTTAGGACTCCTCCCTAGGGACAAAATGAGGGTCTAAGACCACTTTTTCAGTGGCTCAGAACTTAGGATGCATAACCAAAGGTCAAATGCTACCAAAACAAAACACAACAGCAAGCAGGACTTGCAATGGATGAGCAAGGAGGTGATGGAAAAACTCATATGGAGGAAAGAAATTTATAGCATGTGGAAAAAAGGACAGGTCACTCAAGAGGATTATAGGAACACTGTCAGGGAATGTAGGGATGCAACAAGGAAGGCCACAGCCCTCTTGGGATTACATCTGGCAAAAGAAGTAAAAGAGAAGAAGAATGGCTTTTCCAAATACATCAGTGGCAAAAGGAAGAACAGGGAAAATGTGGGACCACTGCTGAAGGCAGGGGGAGCCCTGGTGAAAACAGATGCAAAAAAAAAAAAAAAAAAAAGTTACTGAATGCCACCTTTGCTTCAGTCTTTACTGCTAGGACCAGCCCTCAGGAATCCCAGTCCCTGGATGTAAGAGAGTCTAGAGAATGGAACACTGTCCCTTGGTCAAGGATTGGGTTAGAAATCATTTGGGCCAACTGAATACCCACAAATCCATGGGCCATGATGTGATGAATCCACAAATGCTGAGAGCTGGCTGATGTTGTGGCTCTACCACTCTCCATCATTTTCAAAAGATCATGGAAAATGGGAGAGGGGCCAGAGGACTGGAGGAAAGCCAATGTCACTCCAGTCTTCAGAAACAGCAAGAAGGAAGACCCAGGAAAGTATAGGCCAATTCACCTTACCTCCATCCCTAGAAAGGTGATGTAGCAGCTCATTCTGGAAGTCATCTCTAAGCACATGGAAGAAAAGAAAGTTATCAGAAGTAGCCAACATAGATTCACCAAGGCAAAATCATGCTTGACTGATCTGATAGCCTTCTATGATGGGCTGACTAGCTGGGTAGATGAAGGAATAGCAGTGGATGTTGTGTACCTCGACTTAAAGCAAGACTTTTGATACTGTGTCCCATAACATCCTCATATGTAAATTCAGGAAGTATGGGCTAGATGAGTAGACTGTGAAATTGATTCAGAACTGGCTAAACAATAGAGCTCAAAGGGTTGTGATCAGCAGTGCAGAACCCAGTTGGAGATCTGTAACTAGTGGTGTTGCTCCCCAGGGGTCAATACTGGGTTCAGTCTTGTTCAACACTTCCATCAATGACCTGGATGAGGGAACAGAGTATACCCTCAGCAAGTATGCTGATGATACAAAAACTAGGATTGTCTGACACACCAGAAGGCTGTGCTACCATTCAGCAAGATCTGGACAGACTTGAGAGTCGGGCAGAGAAGAACCTAATGAAATTCAACAAGGACAACCGTATAGTCCTACACCTGGGCAAGAATAACCCCATGCACTAGTACAGGTTAAGGCTTGACCTGTTAGAAAGCAGCTCCACAGAAAAGGATCTCCGAGTCCTGATGGACAGTAAGTTGACTGTGAGAGAGCAATGTGCCCTTGTGGCCAAGCAAGACAATGGTATCCTGGGGTGCATTAAGAAGAGTATGACCAGCTGGTCCTATCCCTCTATTCTGCCCTAGTGAGACCTCATCTGGAGTAGGATGTCCATTTCTGGACTCCCCAGCTCAAGAGAAACAGGGAACTACCAGAGANCATCTCTAAGCACATGGAAGAAAAGAAAGTTATCAGAAGTAGCCAACATAGATTCACCAAGGCAAAATCATGCTTGACTGATCTGATAGCCTTCTATGATGGGCTGACTAGCTGGGTAGATGAAGGAATAGCAGTGGATGTTGTGTACCTCGACTTAAAGCAAGACTTTTGATACTGTGTCCCATAACATCCTCATATGTAAATTCAGGAAGTATGGGCTAGATGAGTAGACTGTGAAATTGATTCAGAACTGGCTAAACAATAGAGCTCAAAGGGTTGTGATCAGCAGTGCAGAACCCAGTTGGAGATCTGTAACTAGTGGTGTTGCTCCCCAGGGGTCAATACTGGGTTCAGTCTTGTTCAATACTTCCATCAATGACCTGGATGAGGGAACAGAGTATACCCTCAGCAAGTATGCTGATGATACAAAAACTAGGATTGTCTGACACACCAGAAGGCTGTGCTACCATTCAGCAAGATCTGGACAGACTTGAGAGTCGGGCAGAGAAGAACCTAATGAAATTCAACAAGGACAACCGTATAGTCCTACACCTGGGCAAGAATAACCCCATGCACTAGTACAGGTTAAGGCTTGACCTGTTAGAAAGCAGCTCCACAGAAAAGGATCTCCGAGTCCTGATGGACAGTAAGTTGACTGTGAGAGAGCAATGTGCCCTTGTGGCCAAGCAAGACAATGGTATCCTGGGGTGCATTAAGAAGAGTATGACCAGCTGGTCCTATCCCTCTATTCTGCCCTAGTGAGACCTCATCTGGAGTAGGATGTCCATTTCTGGACTCCCCAGCTCAAGAGAAACAGGGAACTACCAGAGAGAGTCCAACAGAAGGCTACAAAGATGATTAAAGGAAAGGAACATTTCTCATAAGGAAATGCTGTTCAGCCTGGTGAAGAAAAGGCTGAGATGGGATTTGATCAATGTTTACAAGTACCTTATGGGTGGGTATCAAGAAGATGGGACCAGTCTTCTTTCACTGGTGCCCAGTGAAAGGCTGAAATGCAATGGGTACAAACTAGAACACAGGAAGCCCTACCTCAACATGAGGAAAAACTTTACTGTGAGGGTGACAGAGCGCTGGAACAGGCTGCCCAGAGAGGTTGTCAAGTCTTCTTCTTTGGAAACTTTCAAAACCTACCTGGATGCGTTCCTGTGTGGGGGTTGGACTAGATGATCTCCAGAGGTCCTTTTTCCAACCCCTACCACTCTGGGAGTCTGTGACTCTTCACAGAGAAAACGAGACAGAAACAACATATGGACAGACTACAACCATGCCACCTGAAGGGAATCCCTCTACTGTGGAAGAGTAAAGGCATCATGAAATCTTAGTCTCCTACTTTCAAAATAAGTAGCACAGGATAGTCAGAAGAACTTAGAAAGGCACAACAGTTCAAGCACATAAAATACTTTTAAAAGTGATCACATTTATAATACTGAAGTCAACTGGCCAACTGAAAAAAATAAAAATAGATGAGTAATGTAAGCACAGGAAGAAGTTATCAAATCATTTGGATGTAAAAATTACCCAGTTACCAACCCAAGACTACACTAGTTATACTTGCCTAAATTATAACTTATTCAGGAAGCTATCACCCCTACAGGAATAAGCCAGTCAGCTCATTACAGAAGGCAAGTCTTGTGCCAAAGCCTTTCTTTCAAGACAATGAGGCCAAACCAAATGTGACTCAAACATATTATTTCCCAAGCTACGTGTTATTTTGGTTTTGTGGAACAAAGCTCTTAAACCTTGACTCAGAAAGGTGCATGTTAGCCAAGCAAAGAGAGTAGGCTAATTTTTTTTTTTTCAGTTTGACAGAAGTCAAAGGGCATGAAATGGGAGACACAGGAGTCAGTATTAAAACTATAACTCCTGGGAGAAGCAAGCTGGAAAAGACAATATTTTGCTAGAGATCAAGTAGACATCAAACACAAAAGGATATGCCCAATACAACATGTCTTCTGCAGGCACCAAAGTTTCTTTAACTGCTTCTTTTAAGGTAAAACATGCAATTTATCCTCCAGCTGTTTTGAGAATTTAAATCTATTCCCTTTCTTGGACAGTAGAGATAGATTTCTCGCTTATTGTATTTACAAGGGGGGAATAACCAGCCACAAAAGGTTTGATTTTTTTTTTTTTTGTCTTACCAGAAGACTGAGAAATAAATTGAAAGCATTTATCTACCTTTACCTATTACATGCTGTTGTAGCCCCTTGAAAGCTGCCCTCTAAAAGGTTGGAGAAAAAGAAAAGGAAAACATGCGGAAAAAATAAACATGAAAAACAGTTATGACACCCATGAAGTTTTGAGGAAAACACACCCTTTATCCCGAATTCATCATCCTACACAGGATACATCACCTGCATAACAAGAAAAGCTATTGAGGGAAAGTTAGGAAGCCGATTTGAAATAAACATACACAGACCAAAGACAAGGACAACTTGGGAGTGAAAGGGAAGAACTTGCACCCTGCCATGAGATACCTACCATTCTTCGGCGTTAAAATACGGAAATAATAGTTGTGACACGCCCCTCTCAACCCGACGCACATCCCAAGATAGAGGGGAAGAGCGGTCCTACAGACCTCAGGCAGTCTACCCTACAGGCTGCCCCCATATCCCCACCGCCAACAGCAGGAAAGAAAGGGCAGGTGCCGGGGCACCTTCTACGGAGCCAAGCCTCCTTATCCTCCCTCCTCTCGAGGTGGATGAAACGGCTGACAGGGGCCGTGGGCCGACCGCCCCACTGGAGCCCCAGCCACTCCATCGAGCCCAGCAAAAAGGCCCAGCAGTCGGAGATAGTGGGAGCGTACAGGCCCCAATGGCGGCTCCTCAAGCCCACTGTGGTGACGAGAGGCCCGGTCCGCCGGCGAGGCAGAGGAAAATCCATACCTTGAAGTAACCACCCTCGTAGAGGGTGTTGGGGGGCCCGAAGATTGCCACCTCCCAGTTATAGAGATCAGACTCGTCGACCAGGGTGATGCGGAAGCCCTCCACTGGCTCCTCCTGCAGCGACTTCAGCTCCAGCATCAGCGCCTTCTGCGAGCTGCTCATCTGCTGCTGGGCCATGGCACGGCACGCACACTGCCGCTGCGACCCACAGACCCCAACGCTGACGGCCACTGCCGCCACCACTTCCTTTTGTGACGGCGCACGCTCACCGCTGACCTCAGCGCGCCGCGCCGCACAAGCCGCGCCTACAGGCGTGATTAAAGGGACAACGGACCCCGCAATAACGCTTGTATGGTATGGGGGTGAGGGGCTCCTGTCGCTACATCAGCCCCCATGGGCCAGGCTGGCCTCTCCTTTCTGGTGAGTTACGGAACAGGGGAGAAGCTGGACTGGGAGCGACACAGGGAGTATGGTATTGTGCGAGGTCGTGGGTGGGTACAGTGGGGTATGGCTGGCCCACACTGCTGTGCTGACAGATGCCTACAGTTGAAAAAGATAAGCTTTATAGAAAGGATGTTTTTCGAGGAGCGACCTTGCATAACCCAGCATCTCCTAAAAATCTTAGAGTAGCCCCTAAGCAGCAGCACCAGCAGCAGTAGGAGAGCAACAGGAAGTTGCTCTGCTCCTACGGGTGTTATTTTTACAGGGCTACACAGATGTATGAGGTGCTACAGGCAGAAAATACCATTTCAATTTTTTTTCCCATTTCCAAACACTGTTAAAGGAGAAAAACGTTTGCAGGTGTGAAACAAAGAAATTACACTAGATAGCAAATGAGGTTTATCCAGTCCGTATTCTTTTATTGCAGCACTGGGGTACACTGGGATCTTTCCCAAAGTGTGCACCACCGAATCCATGGACACATGAGTTTTTATAGCATATAAACATACATTTTCACCAGTTTTCCCAGAAATCATTGTCGCTGCCTATACCTGGCACTCATACATTATTCATAGCTACTGTAACTTCACGGTCACTTGACCTGTTGTCCATGTCCTTTAACACCTCCAAATGGCCGATGATTGTATCCTCTCAGACGTCTGTCCTTTGGATGTGTGCCCCCAAGCTGCTTGTCAAGTTCTTTGGTCAAGTAAATCAGTATCATATAGCTACCAGCTCCACAAGTTCCACCGGTTTTGCAGGGGCTGAGCCTTGCAAAATTCAGTTATCTCCACCAATCCCTTCGGAATCACACATTTAAAAAATTCAACAGTTTTCTGACAAATACTGATATATTTTGTTTCCCTCTTTCAGGTGGCAAACCTGTGAATGTGAGCAAGCACTTCAGATGGTGCTTGCAAGCTCCTAGTCCTTATCTAGTCTTTAATGAACAATATAAATATTATTCATTGTAGAAATTAAAATAACAAAGCAATTATCCAGGAAGAGGACAAACAGTGTAGCACAACTCCAGATGGTGTAAATCTGAGTTTCACTTCTGGAAATGTTAACGCATGCATCTGCTCATCAGCACAAACGACCACCCAGCTGCATGAGAAATATTGGGCATGGAGACATAGGTGTAAGCTGGATATCTTATCTCAGACAGAACAGGAGAAGCAACAAGAACATAACAGCTCTGACAGAGAAAAGCTGATGCCTTTTTCTTGATAAAGAATTAATGTGGTTCTAGTGGGAATAATTTAAATAACTAATAGGCTGTGATGAGTTATAAATTAGTTGTACTATCCCCCAAAATGTCAGGGTTATTTGCAAGAAATCTGTCATCTCTGGACTTGTGGTCAAATAAAAATTGTGGATGAATAAAAGTGAAAATCGCATAATGCCTTAATATAAATCAGTGGCATTTGCTTACATAAAGTCCAGGGATGAACTGGTAAAAGACCCTGAGATGCTGCTTTATAGAGAAGCATTGAGAAGTGTTTACTTCAGAGATTACCACCCTGGAGTGAGCTCATTTACAGAAAGCTGCTTAATTCTGAAACGAGTGTTTGAAATATAGGGTCAATAAATTAGTATGATTTAGAATATTATATTAATAAACAAGCCTTATTCACTGACACATTCTATTTTCTAGCTTAACTGGAATATTACTGCAACTTGTAAGTGCATAAACTGGTAACTTCGTAAGATAAGTACAGGATGGAATCCTGCTGAGCTGATAGTGATGTTTAGGCTGTATAAGTGTCAAACCAACAGATGTTTTGGTACTAATTCGCAAGGCTGCAGATGCCTTCTGAGACAGGAACAAGATAGAACCGCAGATGCTTCACTGGACGAGAAGAAGATAAGGCCATCGGAGCTTCTGGCACCAGATAGGGAGGAGTTTTGGACCTGGAAGGAAACATTGTAACTAAAGATGAGGAAAAGGCTGAGGTTCTAAATACCTTCTTTGCCTCTATTTTCAACAGTAAGGCATGAGGACTTCAGGATAACTGGCCTCCTGAATTGGTAGATGGGATCAGGGAGCAGTGTAGTACCCCTGACTTCCATAAGGAATTAGTTCGGGACTTGCTGAGCCACTTGGATACTCACAAGTCCATGGGACTGGA
>VXBD01003771.1:1731-24748 GCA_013399975.1 Indicator maculatus | reverse complement strand
AGCAGAGCAGAGCGGAGTGGAGCAGAGCAGAGCGGAGCAGAAGGAAGCAGAGCAGAGGAGAGCGGAGCGGAGCGGAACGGAGCAGAGCAGAGCGGAGTGGAGCAGAGCAGAGCTGAGCAGAGTGAAGCGGAGCAGAGCGGAGCGGAGCGGTGTGGAGCAGAGCGGAGCAGAGTGGAGCAAAGCAGCGCAGAGCAGCGCAGAGCCTTCTTTTCTCCAGACTGCACAACCCCAACTCTCTCAGTCTGTCTCCAGAGCAGAGCAGCTCCAGCCCTCTGCTCATCCTTGTGGCCCTTCTCTGGACACCTTCCAGCACCTCCAGGTACTTCTTGTCCTAGGGGCTCCAGGCCCCAAGTGCCATGGCCACACCTTTCTGGAACACCTCCAGGGATGGAGACTCCACCACCTCCCTGGGTAGCTTCTTCCAATCCCTGACCACTCTTGCAACAAAGAAATTGTTCTTCATGTCCAATCTAACCCTCACCTGGTGCAATTTCAGGCCCCACCAGCAGACCCAGAGGAGCTACCTTGGGTGCTTGTTGAACAGTTCCAAGCTGTGGTTGAGCCTGGAGAAGCCTCCTCTGGTGGCCAGATGCCTCCCAGGAGATCCAAGACCAGGTTGGGGATGACTTCTCTGTCCCTTAGAGTCTAGTGGTGACACCTCCTGCCTTGGGGTCCCTCCCATCAGGAGTGGCCCCACTGGCTCCAGGACAGCTGTGACCCCATGCTGTGCATCTGCAGTGGTGGAGCTGCAACCTCTGCTTGCATGCTGCATGGGTGAAGAAGGAAGGGGCCAAGGATTGTCCCTTGTGACCTCAGGCTTGTGAGTGACATCCCCGCTTCAGAACAGACCTTCAACTCCTGTCTCTTCCTGAGGTCACCTCTCAGGCTCCTCCTCTGCAAGCTACAGAGCCCTCAGCTCCCTCAGGCTCTCCTCATCAGGAAGATCTTCCACTCCCTTCAGCAGCTTTGTGACTCTGTGCTGGAGTGCTTCAAGCAGTTCCTTGAGGTCCTCTTTGACCTGAGGGTCCCAGAACTGGACACAATATTCCAGATGCAGCCTCACCAGGGCAGAGTAAGGGGGGAGGAAAACCTCCCTCAACCTACTTACCACAGCCCTTCTAATCCACCCCAGGATGCCATTGGCCTTGTTGGCCACCAGAGCACATTGCTGGCTCATGGTCAACCTCCCACCACTGGGACCCCCAGGTCCTTTTCCCCTTCACTGCTCTCCAGCAGCTCAGTCCCCAACCTATACTGACCCTGGGGTTATCCTGGGGTTGCTCTTTCCCAGGTGCAAGACTGCACCCAGGTGAAAGCTGCTCCAGGCCCCTCAGCATCGTTGCAGCCTCCACAGGCCTCTCTCCAGTAGTTCCCTGTCTCTCTTGAACTGGGGAACCCAGATGTGGACCCAGTGCCCCAGATGTGCAGTGCTGTGAGGATTATCCAGTCCCTGCTGGGGACTGACAGCTGAAGGAGCTATACCAGAGAGCAGTAGCTCAGGGCTGTACATGTGTCCTGCTCTATTTTAAAGCCTGGAGAGGAAAACCCTGGCTGCATCCCAGCCTCTGGCTCTTCCAGAGCTCAGCAGCTCAGGGTTAGGCCCTGCCCTTCTCTGGGCTCTCTCCTAGCCCTGACCAGCCAGCTCTGGTGGGTGCAGAGAGATCCCAGCTGCCTGCTGCACCCCAAGGGTTGGAGTTCCCATGCAGGACCCTATGGAATCAGGGAATCACAGGATTGGTTTGTTTGGAGGAGTCCTTTAGGATCATCAGGTCCAAGCACTAACCCAACACTGCCAAGTCACCACAGCACCGCGTCCCCAAGGGGTCCATCATGGGCTGCCCCCAGGCTGCTTCTCATCATAAGGGAAGCAGAAGTGAGCTGACGCTATCCCAAGAGCTGTCCTGCTCCTAGGATCCATTGCTCATCCCAGTGTTTAGTTTGTGTCTTGGCCAGGCTTTTATGGCTGGCTGGGGACCTGGGCTTGTCCTGAACTCTCCTGCCCTGCACATAGTTGGAATTTCCTTGCTGTGATTCAGGGTTGTGCTGAACTCTGTTGAAGCTGGGGGATGGCATCTCCTTGCTCTCCTTGCTTCCCTGAGCAGCACAGACACCTCCAGGGTGCCTGGAGGGTTTCTCAGGAGCCCTCACAGTGGGAGGATGTCTCAGAGGGGAGCTGGTCCTACCACAAATCATCTAAATAGAGTGACCAGAGAAGGGCCATGAGGATGGGCAGAGGGCTGGAGCTGCTCTGCTCTGGAGACAGACTGAGGGAGTTGGGGTCGTGCAGTCTGGAGAGGAGAAGGCTCCCAGGAGACCTTCTTGTGGCCTTCCAGGATCTGAAGGGGGCTACAGGAAAGCTGGGGAGGGACTTTGGAGGGTGTCAGGGAGTGATAGGACTGGGGGAATGAACAAAACTAGAAATGGAGAGATTCAGATTGGATGTTAGGAAGAAATTCTTCCCCATGAGGGTGGTGAGACACTGGCAGAGGTTGCCCAGGGAGGTGGTGGAAGCCTCATCCCTGGAGGTTTTTGCAGCCAGGCTGGATGTGGCTGTGAGCAACCTGCTGTGGTGTGAGGTGTCCCTGCCCATGGCAGGGGGGTGGGACTGGCTGAGCCTTGAGGTCCCTTCCAACCCTAATAATTCCATGACTCCATGTATATCCCCTATGCCCCTTGCAGCCTTCAGATGCAAGACTTTTGGGGCTGCAGGCACATCCCTGGCAGCAGCAGCAGCCCTGGGAGGGGCCAAAGGACATCCATGCCCTTGTTGCCACCTCACCTACCTTGGTACAACCTGAGCTGTTTGCCCTCCCCCAGCACAGGCAGCAGTCAGGATTCATCCTCACCTCTTGCTTCTCATGGGGTATGAGTTACAGACAGCCTGAGACCAGGACAGCTTGGACCAGAGCAGCTCCTACACAGAGATGGAAAGGATGTGCCTGGGGAAGATGGGAGACAGACACTGGCCATGGACCAAGCACTGATTCCCCCTCCCAGCCTCCTCCAGCCCACCTACATGCACACAGCCCCTGGCACACTCACCAGGCTGGGTTTCTCCCCCAGATTTGCTTTTTCTGTCCATCTCAGGACCAACTCTCAGACATTTCACCTCTTCTGGCTTCCTACCATGGGAAAGATTCTGGGTTTGGGCAAGGTTTCAAGCATTCCCATCTCACAGACATGTCCATCCTCCCAGTGGACAGCTGCTGAGGAGGGAAGGAGATGAGAAGATATGGGGAGCTCCTGACCCCAGGGGCTTGGAGTGTGGTCCCAGGGATCAGAAAGTGCTGCCAGTGAAGGCTCTGCATCCTCACAGCTCAGCCCCATGGGCCCCAAGCCCTGATCAAGCTGGGAAGAGCATGAAACACAGCACAGAGCCCAGACAAGCCTGACCCATCCAGCCTGAGAGCTGAAGGGCAGGGCTGTGCTCACCACCAGCACAATCATGGAATTGGGTTGGGAAGGAAGGGACCATGCAGACCACCCAGTTCCAAACCCCTGCCATGGGCAGGGACTCCATCCCCTAGCCCAAGTTGCTCAAAGCCTCCTCCAGCCTGGCCTTAAACACTTCCAGAGGGGAGGTGTCCACAGCTTCTCTGGGCAGCCTGTTGCAGTGTTTCACCACTGCAAAGCAGTAAAGTTGAGAATTTCTTCCTCATGTCCAATCTCAGTCTCCCCTGCTCTGGTTTCAAACCATCGCCTCTTGTCGTATCACCACAGGTCCTTACGAATGTCCTCTCCCCTGCTCCCCTCCAGCTCCCTTTGGGTGCTGGAGTCATCTGGGACTTGCTGCAGTTCCTTTCTCTGCCCAGGGATGCTCAGCAGGGACAGGCACCCTTCCTGAGCACCCCTCCTTCCCTACACTCCTGCCTTCAGGAGTCAGGCTTGGTCCTCCTCTCCCCCTCCCTAGAAGCCCAGGGACTGCTTGTTTTGGAGACTTCAGGACTTGAGGGGCATGGGGAGGGTGAATGGAGAGGGAATGGACTGAAGCTTGAGGAGGGCAGATACAGACTGGAGATGAGGAAGAAATTCTTTAGGGTGAGGGTGGTGAGACACTGGCACAGGTTGCCCAGGGAGGCTGTGGATGTCCCCTCCCTGGAGGTGTTCAAGGCCAGGCTGGATGAGCCCTTGAGCACCCTGGGCTGGTGAGAGGTGTCCCTGCCCATGGCAGGGGGTTGGGACTGGATGATCTTGAAGATTCCTTCCCAGCCAACCCATTCTGTGACTCTCTGATTCTGTGACTGAGTGGAGCTGTGCAGCAGCCAGCAGCAAAGCCACCTCTGAGGCTTGCTCAGCTTCTCTGTCATGTCTCCTTTCCCCAGCTGGCAGCACACAGAGGAGCTGGCCCAAAAGAACTGTGCCAGCAGGGTAGGAAAGAACCTGCAGCCCTGCAGCAAATCAAGGTCCTGCTCTGCCCACAGGTTCCTCAGCTGAGCTCCATCCTTCAGACTCAGAGCCCTGCTCACACCACTCAAACCCATCCCATTTGCTTGCAGTGGGACATGTTCCTCCCTGCTGGGCTCTGAGAGCCCAGACCTTGGTGCAGACCTCAGACCTCATTCTCTGTCTCCCCTGGGCACTTTGTGTTTGCCCACAGCACATCAGCCCAGCTTCCCTCTCCACCTTCAGGGCAGGACCTCAGCCTGCAGCCTAGCTGCTTGAACTCAAGACCTGTTCTTGAGGGCTCTGCACAGATCTCTGAAGGGTTTGGGGGACTCTGGGGGATGATTTGGGGACTTGAGCATCTCCCCTGGGAAGAGAGACAGCCCTGGGGCTGTTTAGTCTGGAGAAGAAAAGGCTGAGAGGGATCTGATCAATGTCTATCAATAGCTGAGGGGTGGGGGTCAAGTGGAGGGGGTCAGGCTCTGCTGGGTGGTGCACAGCAATAAGCCAAGGAACAATGGAGACAAACTTGAACAGAGAAGATTTCAGCTCAACATGAGGAGAAACTTCTTTCCAGTGAAGGTGACAGAACCCTGGAGCAGGCTGCCCAGGGGAGTTGTGGAGTCTCCTTCTCTGGAGCCTTTCCAACCCCACCTGGATGCATTCCTGTGCAGACTGCCCTGGGTGATGCTGCTCTGGCGGGGGGGTTGGACTGGATGAGCTCTGGAGGCTCCTTCCAACCTCTAAGGCACTGTGAGACTGTGAGACTGTGACTTGTAGTGACAGAGCAATGCCTGGGAGGGCAGAAGCCTGGGGCAGGCAGTGAAGAGGAGCTGCCTGTCCCTGCAGACCAGCCTGGCCTCCTGAAGAGCATTTGGCAGCTCTGCTGTGAGCATGTGAGATGCTGGGGGGTGCTGAGCACCAAGGCTGTGTGATGGAGAAGGCAGCCATGGAAAAACTGCTCTGATTCCTCAGCTCCAGGCTCCTCAGCACCCTTGGTTGTGTGCTCTGGCTGCCCATCTCCCTCTCACTGTTCAAACCCTCTGCTGTTTTTCCCAGAGCCTGGGGATGGCATCATCTCCTCATTTTTCAGGCTGTGTGGCAGGAGCTGGAGGCACACAGCTTCCCAGGTCCTCTCTACCAGACCTGCTGTGCCCTGCAGAGACAGACAGCAGGGCTGAGGTGGGTGGAAAGCAAAGAGATGCCATGTTCAAATCAGAGCTCTTCACTCATTGTCAGCTTCAGCTGGGAGATGGCCAGGACAAAGGCACAACTGCAGCTGAAACACAAGGATTCAAAACACAAGGACATGTGAACAGCTATAAGGGTCCAGGGAGACCTTAGAGCAGTTTTTGAGTACCCAAAGGAGGCTACAGGAAAGCTGAGGAGGGACTTTGGGCAAGGGCTGGGAGTGATAGGATGAGGGGCAATGGATTGAAGCTTGAGGAGGACAGATTGAGACTGGAGATGAGGAAGAAATTATTTCCAGGGAGGGTGGTGAGACACTGGAACAGGCTACCCAGGGAGGTTGTGGATATCCCATCCCTGGAGGTGTTGAAGGCCAGGCTGGATGAGGCCTTGAGCAGCCTGGGCTGGTGGGAGGTGTCCCTGCCCATGGCAGGGGGCTGGACCTGGATGAGCTTCCAAGTCTCTTCCAACCCAACCCATTCTGTGAATCAATGAAGCAAACAGACACCAACCCACAGGGACCTTCCTGACAGGGGATCTTGGAGGGCAAGGCTGGCAGGAAAGCTGGCAGGAAAGTTGTCAGGATAGCTGGCAGGAGAGCTGGCAGGAGAGCTGGCAGGAAAGCTGGCAGGAGAGCTGGCAGGAGAGCTGGCAGGAGAGCTGGCAGGAAAGCTGGCAGGAAAGCTGGCAGGAGAGCTGGCAGGAGAGCTGGCAGGAGAGCTGGTAACTCCTGAGCAGGGCTCTCCATGGGAAATGCTCAGAGCACAGAGGAGCACAGGAGCTGTGGGAGGCGAGGGCTGCACAAGCCCTTTGGCATCAGAGCATCAAAGAGAGGAGCAGAGGAGCAAGGCTGAAGCTGGAGGGGTAGCAGCAGCAGGAGGATGATGATGGCAGGTGGAGTCTGCCTCATGCAGGGGCAGCACAGGTAGAGTGCAGGGTAGGGGTTTGAGGGGACCTCTGGGTCCAAACCCCCTGCCAGAGCAGGGTCACCTGGGGCAGGTGAATGCATCCAGGTGGCTCTGGAAAGTCTCTGGAGAAGGAAGAAGAGAAGGAAGGGAGTACTGAAAGTCTCTAGGGAAGAGCATCTGCAGAGATGAAGATGAAGAGCTTCAGCTTGCTGCTGAGTGGGAGAGAAGAACAAAAGGAAAAGAACGTGGGGAGCAGTTTCTTTTTCTAGCTTTAATCTTCATAAACCTCCAGATCTGAGCAGACAGTTGGTGAAGGGAGATGAGAGAAGAGGCCACAGCTGGAGAGGGGGTACTGGGCACTGGTGAGGCCACACCTTGAATCCTGGGTTCTGGTTTGTGTCCTTCACTCCAAGAAGGACACTGAGGGGCTGGAGCAGGTCCAGGGAAGGGCAACAAAACTGGGGAAGGGTCTGGAGAACAGGGCTGGGGAGGAGCAGGTGAGGGAACTGGCTCAAGGGAAACCTTCTGGTGATCCTGCAAGTGCTTCAAGGGCTGAGGAGGAGCAGCTGAAGGAACTGGCTCCAGGGAAACCTTCTTGCAGTGCTTCAAGGGATGATCAGAAAGCTGGGGACAGACTTCTGAGCAGGGCCTGATGTGACAGGACAAGGGAGGATGGTTTGGAACTCAACGAGGGAGATTGAGACTGGAGAGCAGGAAGAAACGTTTGACCTTGAGGGTGTTGAGAGCCTGTCCCAGGCTGCCCAGAGAGGTAGGAGCTGCCCCATGGCTGGCACCATTGCAGGTCAGGTTGGTTGGGGCTGTGAGCCCTGCTGGCTGCAGGGGTTGCACTGGATGAGCTTTAAAGGTCCCTTCCCACCCAAACCACTCTGGGCACTCCCTAGGCTCTTGAGTGGCATCTTGGTGTTGTCCATCTTTTCCCAGCTGTTGGTTCCCAGGACAGAGCTGCTCAGACACTTGTGCCAGCATGGGGCGTGTGAAGGGCTGGGAATGAGCAGCTGGGGACAAGGGACCAGGCTGTGTCTCCAGGAGGCAAGGACAGATTATGGCAGCTTAACACATTCAGCAAACCTCAGCACCTCCCCCCCTGCCAGGGGGCTGTCAGGCTGCAGGAGGGGTTGAGGGGAGGTTGTTTGGGCTCTCCCCTGGATTTCTGGGCTGTGTTTTCCTTCTGAATTAAGATGATGTGGCTCTGGTGCACATCAGTGACATCAATGATTTGGGGCTTTATGAGGCTGCAAGCAAGGTTAATAAATGTCCAAAGGGTGGGGGGCAAGAAGGGACCAGGCTCTGTCAGTGGGGCCCTGTGGTAGGGTGGGCAGAAAGTGGAAGCAGCTTGAGGAGAAAGTTCTTTGTTGTGAGGGTGCTGGAGCCCTGGAGGAGGCTGACCAGAGAGGTTGTGGAGTCTTCTTGTCCTGAGAGATTCCAGCCCCACCTGGATGTGTTCCTGTGTGACCTGCCCTGGGTGGTGCTGCTCTGGCAGGGGGGTTGGACTCAACGATCTCCAGAGGTCACTTCCAACCCCTACCACTCTGTGATTCTGTGAACATCCAGATCCAGGACAGAGCTACTGCTAAAACCCAGGCAGGAGAGAGGTGCTGGAGGTGTGTGTGCAGCCAGTGCTGCACTGCTGGAGATGCTGTAGGAACTCTGACTGCCTGGGCTAAAGCCATGGCCCCAGCCCCACAGCATGGACAGTCCCACCAGGGATCAATCTCCATCAGCTCCTGGAGAGAACACTAAGCTGGAGGCAGGTCAGCCTGAGGGCAGCTTGCAGAAGCTCACTGAGGGCTGGGGAGAGAGGCTGGGCTGGGTTTAACCACAGAGCCTACAGGAGGGAGCTGTGACCTTCAGCTCACACCACACACACAGGGTGAATGATGAGGAGGGGCTTGGGCTCTTCTCCCTAGTCTCAGGTGATAGAAGGAGAGGCAATGGCCTGAAATTGTGCCAGGGGAGGGTCAGGTTGGAGATGAGGGAAAATGTCTTTGCTGCAAGAGTGGTCAGGGATTGGCAGAGGCTGCCCAGGGAGGTGGTGGAGTCCCCATCCCTGGAGGTGTTCCAGAAACCTGTGGCCATGGCACCTGGGGAGATGGATTGGTGGCCATGGTGGTGCTGGGCTGATGGTTGGACTGGATGATCCCAGAGGGCTTTTCCAACCCAGACAATTCCATGGTTCTGTGCTTCTATGGATTCTTGGAAGAGGTCATTGTCCTAAAGCTGTAGAAGACCACCTAGATCATTCACATCTACTCTCACATCCTCAGCAGAGCTCACAGCCAAGATCTGAGCCTCAGCATCTGCTTCAGGCAGGGTCTCATGCCTGGACACATGTAGTGACTCCCCTCCAGCAGGGCTGGCCATGGACTCTGTCCACACCCCTGGGGTATCCTTCCCCTGCTCAGTCCACAGCTCCAGCCAAGCAGACTTCCTCTCCTCACCCTTACACCTCTTGTTCACAGGTCAGTGCCAGAGGGAGCTTGGGGCACTGGGCTCCATCCAGTGAGCAGGCAAGTGCCAGCCAGGTGAGGAGCTGCAGAGCCTGGCAAGGAGGCTGAAGGAGGCCAGACTGGATGTGTCTGTGGGACCTGCTTGTGGCAGCTCCCTGGGCAGTCCCTGGAGGGCCACAGCACCTTCCAGATGGGGTCAGCTGTTGCGGGGTGGATTTAGGTTGGGCATGAGGATGTTGCTCACCATGAGAGTAGTGAAATACTGGAACAGTGTTATTCACAGAGAGGTGGT
This sequence comes from Indicator maculatus, assembly GCA_013399975.1. Lineage (NCBI taxonomy): Eukaryota > Metazoa > Chordata > Aves > Piciformes > Indicatoridae > Indicator > Indicator maculatus. The sequence continues at coordinate 15,509 of VXBD01003771.1, read as the reverse complement.
GGAGGCCCCACCCCTGGAGACATTTGTGGTCAAACTTGCTGTGGCCCTGGGCAGCCTGCTCTAGCTGGAGGTGTCCCTGCTGATGGCAGGGGGTGGGTGGGCAAGATGCCCTTTGAGGCTCCCTTCCAACCTGATGCATTCTGTGGTTCTGTGAGTCCATGTGTTATGCCCTGGCAGTGCTTGTGCCTCTCCCCAGCTGCAGTGGGAGTTTGGGATGGCCTGGCCCAAGGAGATGTCTCCATTCAAGACATCTACCATGAAGTCAGATGATGATCCCTAGATGCAGACACAATCCAGGTCCCACCTTGAGCTGAAACAGAAGGGCATTTTGCTGCCCTGAAACCTTTGGGAAGGGGCAACTGGACCTGCCTGGGGGCAGACAGGTGAACCCTCACTGTCTTGTGGTGGGAATCCAGGTTTTGAACCACTTAGGCTGTAAAAAAAGAAACCAAACAGCAAAAGTATTCCTGAGAAAAAGAAATTGCTGCTGCCTCTGCTTTGCTGTTGAGTGCAGATGTGTGGGCTTGGGGAGCAGCTCTCTAAGCTGGACAACAGGCAACATCTGCAGGCTGGAAGCAGACCCAGCCATGATCCTTCTCCAGCTGTCACATCCTCCCCAGTGCCCAGCAGATGAAGGAGTCCATTTGAACATGGCTCAGGGGCTGCTGCTGCTCTGGGGCTGTCTGGACACTGAGTCATAATTTGCTTCTTGTTCTTGCTGCATCATCCTGAGGTTTTTCATTCATGGACCACTCTGTGTGTGACAGAGGGAACTGAACTGTCCTTTCTGTAAAGATTTTGGATGCCAGGAAGAAATTCTTCCCCATGAGGGTGGTGGGAGACTGGAAGAGCCAGGGAGGTGGTGGAAGCCTCATCCCTGGAGGGTTTTGCAGCCAGGCTGGATGTGGCTGTGAGCAACCTGCTGTAGTGTGAGGTGTCCCTGCCCATGGCAGGGGGGTTGGAACTGGCTGAGCCTTGTGGTCCCTTCCAACCCTGACAATTCTGTGATTTGCTCAACAAATGAGGTCCCTGCAATCCTGTGCTGAACTGATCTTCTCCAGCTGGAAGGTCTGTTCCCTCTTGCTCCTATCACCCAACTGTCCAGGCTGCTCTGCTCTTGCTCTAGGAGCTGGCAGCAATTTCTCACTATCTCCTTGCTTCACTGCTGCAGGCAGCCTTCTTCTGAACAGGCTGAACCCCACCAGAATGGGAACAAGCAGCTGGAGCACCAGGGACGGTAGGGAGGTGTGGATGAAGCCTACACAGCTGTGGCATCAGTGGGCTCAGAAGTCCATTTGCTTTTGACAGCTCAGCCCAGAGACAACTTACTGCAGGAGAGAGTCTGGAGAGTTACTGCCAGCAGGGCTTTGGACACTGTGTCCTGTAACATCACCCAGGTGAGTTCAGCAAGTGTGGACAGTGAGGTGGGTTGAGAACTGGCTGAGGGACAGAACTCAGAGGGTCCTGATCTCTGCAGGGGCTAATTGAAGGCCTGGACCTCATGCTGCTCCTCAGGGGTCAGGACTAGGTCCAGCCTTGTTCATCATCTTCATCAGTTACCTGAATGAAGGGACAGAGTGGACCCTTGGATGGTACCCAACTGGGAGGAGTGGCTGACACCCCTCAGGCTGTGCTGCCAGTGAGTGAGAGCTGGCCTGGATGGAGAGCTGGGCAGAGGGAACCTCATGCAGGTCAACAAGGGCAAGGGTAGGGTCCTGCACCTGGGAAGGAACAACCTCCTGCAGCAGGACAGGTGAGGGGAGACCTGCTGGGAAGCAGCTGCGTGGAGAAGGACCTGGGAGTGCTGGGGAACAGCAAGTTCCCTGTGAGCCAGCAGTGTGCCCTTGTGGCCAGGAAAGCCAACGGCATCCTGGGGTGAACGAAAAAGACTGTGGGCAGCATGGAGGGAAGGTCTGCTCTCCCTCTGCTCTCCCTGCTGAGGCCACACCTGGAGTCCCGGGTCCAGGTCCGGGCTCCCCAGTTCAAGAGGACAGGGAACTGCTGGAAGGAGCCCAGTGGAGGGGAGGAGCGCTGGAGCCTTGCTCAGCCTCAGGAGGACAGCCTGGAGTTACCCCAGCAGAAGGGACGCGGGCAGGGCCGGGCCGAGCGGGGACTGCAGACTCCCTTCCCAAGCGCTCCCTCTCCCGGGCCCTGCCCGCAGCCACCACAGCAAACTCAGCTGCTGGGAGCTGCCTCGGGCTGCGCAGAGCGGCAGGGACCTGCCCTTGGCTCCAGGCCGCCCCAGCTCCGCACGGGGACTGCTGCCCCGCTCCAGCAAGCCCTGGCGCCTCGGTGAAGATACTGGGGGAGTGTGCCCACGCTGTCTGTGCCCACGCCATCTGTGTCCATGCTGTTGGTGCCCATGCTGTTGGTGCCCACGCTGTCTGTGCCAACACTGTGCCCATGCTGTGTGTGCCCATGCTATGTTTGCTCACACTGTCTGTGCCCATGCTGTCTGTGCCCACACTGTCTGTGCCCATGCTGTCTGTGCCCATACTGTCTGTGCCCACACTGTATGTGCCCTCACTGTCTGTGCCCACACTGTCTGTGCCCATGCTGTCTGTGCCCACACTGTCTGTGCCCACACTGTCTGTGCCCATGCTGTCTGTGCCCACGCTGTCTGTGCCCATACTGTCTGTGCCCACACTGTCTGTGTCCATGCTGTCTGTTCCCATGCTGGTGGTGCCCACGCTGGTGGTGCCCATAGCTGTCTGTGCCCATGCTGGTGGTGACCATGATGTCTGTGCCCACACTGTCTGTGCCCATGCTGTTGGTGGCCATGCTATGTTTGCCCACATTGTCTGTGCCCATGCTATCTGTGCCCACACTGCCTGTGCCCATGCTGTCTGTGCCCACTGAGACAGACTCATGCTCTCCCTGGATGGAAGCTCATCTCCCTTCAGCCTGTCCCTGAGGGACCTAAGAACTGGCAAGTCACAGAATCACAGAACAGAATTGTAGAATCATTTGGCTTGGAAGAGACCTTTCAGGTCATAGAGTCCAACCCAGCACTGCCAGGGCACCACCAACCCATGATCCTCAGCACCACATCTACACAGCTCTGAAACCCCTCCAGGGATGGGGAGTCCACCACTGCCTTGGGCAGCCTGGGCCAGGGCCTGGCAACCCTTTCCATGAAGAAATTGTTCTCCATGTCCAACCCAAACCTCCTCTGGGGCAGCCTGAGGCAGTTTCCTCTTGCTCTGTCACTCCTTAAATGATGCTGGGTAGAAGTTTGATCATTCAGGCTCCAGCCAGCCCTGTGCCCAGCGTGGTTTGAAGGAATCAATTCCCACCAAGAGTGTTTTGTACTCCTCTGGGAGCTTCTGAAGGCCAGAAGAGAAAGTCTGTGTCAACTTTCAGTCAGCTTTCAACAGCAGGGGCTTCAAAAGCAGAGATTTAAAAGCCAAAGAAATAAATAAAGGATTTAGGTTCCTTCAAGGAGGAAGAAGGTGGGGGCCATACCTAAGGGATGAAGAGAAAAGGGTTCTCCTGGGTATCTATGACTCAGGAATGGCATTTTCTAGCTTCTAATCAGGGATGTCAAGTCAGAGGTAATTTATTCATGGCAAGCTGATGCAGTTGCTATGGAGAGCAGAATCAGAGGAACCTCTTGTTTGATGCAATGCATGGAGCAGCAGAGCTCTGCTGCAAGAACAAACCTTGGGCTGGGGATAAAAAGAGCAAAGGGGGGTCAGGGACACTAAAAAAGTCATCTGTGCAAGGCAGGGCTTGGACTCATCCTGCTCAGGTGGGCAGAGGTCTGAGCTCAGCTCAGGGCTTCCCATCCACCAGACACTGGCCCAGGAGGGTGCAGCACTCCAGGAAGCACTGCCTGGGGGCTGTCAGTTGTGGAGCAGGCACAAGGAGGGGAAGAGGAGTGCTTGGGTGAAGGGTTTGCCCCTGCTGTGGGGATGAGGATGCTGCCAGACAGAGGAAGGAGTCACAGAATCATGGCACTGTTTTGGATGGAAGAGACCCTGAAGACCACCAAGTCCAGCCATGAACCCAGCCCTGCCAGGGCACCACCAAACCCTGACCCTCAGCACCTACATGGCTGTGAAACCCCTCCAGGGATGGGGACTCCACCCCTGCCCTGGGTAGCCTGTTCTGGTCCAGGGCCTGACAGCCCTTGCCATGAAGAAATTGTTCCTCATGTCCAACCTAAACCTTCCCTGAGGCACCTTGAGGTCATTTCCTCTAATCCTGTCACTTGTTCCTTGGGAGAAGAGGCCAATTCCCCCCAGCTGCAACCTCCCTTCAGGGAGTTGTAGAGAGTGAGAGCCTCCAAAGTGTGGCACAATCTGTGGCAGTGTGCCCAGCAGCAAGTCCAAGGCAGAGCTTTTCTTCAGCCCAGCCCTTGGCAGGAGCTGTCCCCATCAGCTTCTCCCTGCTCTGAGCTGCAGAAAGTGCCTCAGTGAGCAGAGCCTGAGCTGGGCAGGGACAGCTCTGAGCAGAAGTGGCTCTGGTCTGGCTCACACCAGGGGATTGACCCTCTTTGGGCTCAGCTTCACTTTCTGCTGCTCAGTAAGAATCACAAACCCCACACTCAGGGCATCATTTGGGTTGGAAGGGACCCTCTACAGATCAGTGACTCCAACCATTAGCCCTGAATTAAACCCTTGGGTGACTTCTCCTTCATCCTGACACCTGCAGGCAGCAGCAGCTTTGCTCAGAGAGAATTCCTTCTTCCTCTTGCTTCCAGCAGAGGAAGATGGAATCCCACAGCTCCCTATGGGGGAAGGCAAGCCCCCAGGGTTTATATTATGGGTTGTGGTCTCTATGCTTGCTGCAGAAGGGCAGCACCTCCTGCTCCTCAGGAACAATACCATGAGGCCAAAGGGACAGGGGCAGCCCCTTGGGGTTTTTCTGTGCCTGGTAAGCAGGAAGGTGACTGATGCCATCCCTTGCTCCCTGGAGCCTGCCTGGCATTGGTGTGACAGTGTCACAGGATGGGGAATCCCCAGGCAGACTGGGAACTCAGCCAGTGCTTCCCCTTGGAAATGCCTGAATCCAATTATTCATTGTGATGATGAATTCAGAGTACCTGAAGTGCAATCCCAGCACCTGCCTCAGAACCTTCTCCCCAGGGTGTAGAGGTCTTAGCTCCAGAGAGCACAGCTCAGCCACTGGAGTGTGAGGACACGCAGGGCTCTGCAGCTCTGCTTATGTGAAAGGCTGGAGACTGGGAAGGAATTCTGGAGACTGAGGGTGAGGAGACCCTGGAACAGGATGCCCAGGGAGGTTGTGGCTGTCCTCTCCCTGGAGGTGCTCAAGGCCAGGCTGGATAAGGCATCCTGGGCTGGTGGGAACTGTCAGAGAGGGTCCAGAGGAAGCCACAAAGATGATCAGAGGGATGGAGAATCTCTTCTATGGGGACAGGATGAGAGAGATGGGGCTGGTGAGCCTGGAGAAGACTCCAGGGAGACTTACAGAAGCCTTCAAGTACCTGAAGGGGGCTGCAGAAAGGCTGAGGAGGACTTTTGACAAGGGCTGGGACAGTGGCTTTGAACTGGGAGAGGGGAGATTGAGACTGGAGATGAGGCAGAAATTCTTTAGAGTGAGGGTGGTGTGACACTGGCACAGGTTACCCAGGGAGGTTGTGGCTGCTCCCTCCCTGGAGGTGTTCAAGGCCATGCTGGATGAGGCCTTGAGCAAGCTGGGCTGGTGGGAGGTGTCCCTGCCCATGGCAGGGGGTTGGAATTGGATGATCTTGAAGGTCCCTTCCAACACAAACCATTCCATGAACCTATGAAAGCTATTTCAGGGCTTGTTAAACACGGAGGGCAAAAGGATGAGGGGCAAGAGCTGCAACCCAGAGAGTGTTCAAGCAGCTCAGTTTGCATTTTCAGGAGGAAGAGGCTTNCCCAACCCAACCCAACCCAGCCCAACCCAGCCCAACACAACCCAACCCAACCCAACCCAACCCATGAGTCTGTGTCCGAGCAGGATTTCATCACTTCCCACACAGCCTCTGCTCCAACTCTCAGCTCTGCAGCAAGTACTTGAAATTCAGACATGTTGAGACCTTCCTCACTGCTCCTTTGGTGGCTTCTTTGTGCTCTGCTGGGGAGCAGCTGCTCCTCCAGCCCACAGGATGCAAGACTGGGCAGGACTTGACCTAGAGCACAAGACTTGTGAGGAGGAACTGGCTGAGGGAGCTGGGGGTGTTTAGCCAGGAGGAAAGAGGACTGGGGGGCTGCCATGGGAGATGTTCCAGGCCAGGCTGGATGAGACCTTGAACAACCTGGGCTGGTGGGAGGTGTCCCTGCCCATGGCAGGGGGGCTGGCACTGATTATTTTGAAGGTCCCTTCCAACCCAACTCCATGACTCTATGATCTCTGAAGCCAGAGACTGAGAGAAGCAAACATCAGAGAGTGAAATCTTCTGTGGAAGGAGACAACCCCAAGACCACCATCACCTCTGGGTTTTCCCCACCTGGCACTTGAATGCTACTCCTTCCTTTTGGAGAGTGGACCAAGCAATGAGTGAATTGCAGTGAAGAGAGAGAGAGGGACCCAGGGGCAGGGCAGTGACCAAGCAGCCTCCAGGGGGTCTCAGTTCAACTTTCTCTCCATTTGGTGTTTTGGCACAGAGGGAAAAAGCTGTGAGGCAGCAGGCTGTGGAGGTCAGGGGTGATGAGACACCCTCCCAGGAGAGCAGAGGACACAGGACATGGGGGTTGGATTTTAGCAGAGGGAGAAGCAGGGAACATGAAAGGAAGAGAAAAAGATCTGAAGGGTCCTGGTGCTGGCCACTGTGGTCAGTGCCCCTCACTGCTGCAGGACCTTCACCTCGTTTCAGTTGCCAAGTAACCACCTGAGCATCACCCAGCTGCCCCCAGCAGCTGTCCCATGGCAACAGCTGGTGGCCACAGGCACAACCAGGGCAAGGAAGGTCCTGAGAAAGTGGAGGCAAGAGGCACCCAGAGGCTCATCCCCTGCCCAGTTGCCTCTCCCACACAGTGCCAAGGCCTCAGGCTTGCAGGGCAGCTCCTGGGCTGAGCTGGGAGAGGTGCAGTGCTGGGAGAACCTGATCCCTCTGGGCTTTGCTGGTGCAGGCTGCAGCCATGGCCACCAAGGAAGAAGAGGACCTGCTGGCATATTTCCTTCTGCAGTACAGGCAGAACCTCCTGCCCTTGCTGAGGTGAGGGGGCTGCTCCCCCTGCCTCCACCTCTGCCATCCTCTTACCTTCCCCATCCTCTGATCTCCTCCATCCTCCCTTCCCTCGACATGGCAAACTCCCATCCCCCACCTCCACCACTTCACTCTCCTCTTGTACCTCCTTTCTCCAGCCCTGTTCCTCCCTTTAACACTTCCCTTGCTGTGCCAGAGGGATGCCTGCAGGGCAGGGATGTGGCTGCCAGATGGGATCTGAGATGCTGTTGGGCTGCCCAGCTCTGACAGCACACCCAGGGTGGGGTAGATGGGGCAGAGCACCCCAACACCCTGCCAAGGGACTGGACCCAACATGTAACCTCGAGGTGAACTTCTGTGGCAGGAAACTCAAACTGACAGAGGAGGGACCCCTGTCTTCATTTATGCACCTCCAGGACAAGAAGAAAGAAGCCAAACAGATGCAAGAGGTTGTGGAGGCAAAGGAAGAGGTGAGAGAGATAGGAGGGTGATGGGACAAGTTTGGGTGGTGTTATGGTTTGAGGGTTGGACATGGTTGGGAGGTGTTATGGTTGAGGGTTGGACATGGTTGGGAGGTGTTATGGTTGAGGGTTGGACATGGTTGGGAGGTGTTATGGTTTGAGGGTAGGACATAGTTGGAAGGTGTTATGGTTTGAGGGTTGGACATGGTTGGGAGGTGTTATGGTTTGAGGGTAGGACATGGTTAGGAGGTGTTATGGTTTGAGGGTAGGACATGGTTGGGAGGTGTTATGGTTTGAGGACTTGTGGTGTTCTGGAGGGCAGGAGTGGGAAGGCTCTGGGTGCAGGCAGCCCTCTCATGGTTGTTCTGGTGCTGCCAGGCCTTCAGGGAGAGGATGAAGGTCATGATCTGCTCCTGGAAGGACCTCTGTGCAGAGGAGGTGCAGATGAAACCCTGTGTGGAGAAAAGAGAGAGGAATTTAAAGGTACAGCTGACCCTGAGGTGCCACACCTCCTCCTCCCCTTCCTCAGAGAGGCAATCTTGTGCCACCACATATGCCCAAGCCTCCCTTGAGCCTACAGGTGTGAGGAGCAAGACTGTCAGGGCACAGGGATGTGGAAAACCCGTGGGAGAGAGCTTGTCCTGTACCAGTGTGTGGTGGGCTGAAAATTCCTCCTCCCCCCAGCATTAACTTTGCCTGAGCAGCTCAGTTTGGCAGCAAATGGAAGCCAGACTACAACCTGCCATGGAATGCAATGGCTGTGTGCCAAATATCCAGGATTTACAATATTTACAGGGATTTACAACTAACAAACAGCACAAGGACCCTCCCCTGGACAAAAGAGCAAGGGGGCTGCAAGAGCTTCTCCCTCCCTGCCTCCCCCTTACACCCCTGTGCAAAAGGGACAGAAGCAGAGGTATCAGACTGAGCCCAAACTGTGCAGCCAAGGTCTGCAAGTTAGTCTCTCCCAGAGTGAGGCAGTGAGAAGAAGAGATTGTTCTGGGAACCAAATCTTATGGGAGGTATCTCTCCAGTGGGATTGTTTAGGATAATCATTANCTGGATGTGGCTGTGAGCAACCTGCTGTGTGTGAAGTGTCCCTGCCCATGGCAGGGGGGTTGGAAGTGGCTGAGCCTTGAGGTCCCTTCCAACCCTGACAATTCTCTGATTATTTTCCTTTTACACACAGTGGTGATTTTCTCACCACTTTACTACTTTCTGCTCAAGATCTCTGAAAATTTTTAAAGGCACAGCCTCAAACTACCACACAGAGTCATCTCCTGAAGGCCTCAAACATCCCCCCAAGAGGGGTCTCAGGGTGTCCTGGCTACAAGACCAATGCAAGAGGGATGCTCCTGCTAGAGAGGCAGTGCAAAGGCTTCCAGGGGTGCTGCAGTCCTGCTCTCTGCTTTGTGAGGGTATCTCCTCCCTGGGCTGCTGAGTGACTCAGCTCCATCTTGCCTTCCTTCCCCTCTGTGTGTGTGTGCTGATGGGGAAAAAACACCTCCAGGAACATCAAATGCTAATCCAAGCTCTGCAAAAGGCCACCAAGGAGAGAGAGAGGAGCATGCAGATGGAGAATGAGCTCCTGAGGGCTAAGAAGGAGTTGGAAGCCCTGAGAGGAAAGCACCAGGAACTCTGCAGCAAAGTGAGGAAGTACTCCACCTTCAACAAGAATATGGAGGATGTGGTGAAGATCTCACAGGTGAGTTTGGATGTGGAGGGAAGGGATCCATCCAGAGGGACCTGGACAGGCTGCAGAGCTGGGCACAAGCCAACCTCAGGAGGTTCAACAAGACCAAGTGCAAGGTCCTGCAGCTGGGTCAGGGCAATCCCAAGCACAAATCCAGGCTGGGCAGGGACTGGCTGGAGAGCAGCCCTGAGGAGAGGGACTTGAGGGTGCTGGGGGAGGAGAAGCTCAACAGGAGCCAGCAGTGAGCACTTGCAGCCCAGAGAGCCAAGCAGAGCCTGGGCTGCATCAAGTGAAGTGTGGCCAGCAGGGCCAGGGAGGGGATTCTCCCTCTCTGCTCCACTCTGCTGAGACCACACCTGGAGCTCTGTGTCCAGTTCTGGAGCCCTTAGGACAAGAAGGATCTGAAAGTGCTGGAAGGTGTCCAGAGAAGGGCCATGAGGATGAGCAGAGGGCTGGAGCTGCTCTGCTATGAGGACAGACTGAGAGTGTTGGGGTTGTGCAGTCTGGAGAAGAGAAGGCTCTGAGGTGACCTTCTTGTGGCCTTCCAGGATCTGAAGGGGGCTCCAAGAAAGCTGGGGAGGGACTTTTGAGGGTGTCAGGTAGGGACAGGACTGGGAGAATGGAACAAAGCTGGAAGTGGGGAGATTGAGACTGGACATGAGGAAGAAGTTCTTCCCCACGAGAGTGGTGAGAGCCTGGAATGGGTTGTCCAGGGAGGTGGTGGAAGCCTCATCCCTGGAGGTGTTTGCAGCCAGGCTGGATGAGGCTCTGGGCAGCCTGCTGTAGTGTGAGGTGTCCCTGCCCATGGCAGGGGGGTTGGAACTGGCTGATCCTTGTGGTCCCTTCCAACCCTGACTGATTCTATGATTCTTGAGTGAGAGACACAGACCATGGCCTCAAGGAGAGCCTTACATGGTTGCTAAGGCTTGAGGAGATGGGACAAACCCAGGGATGATAACACTGGGTCCAACCCAGGGACCTCAGATGGGATGGGCAGAGGTCCCTGCAACCCAGCTGAGCCAAGGGGACCAGAGTTAGGGAAGGAGAACCAGAAAAGGAGATGGAGGTTGAGACAAGCAAAGAAAAAGTCCTGGAAGGGAGGAAAAGCTCAGGGCTGAGGGAAATGGGGACTGCTTGGTGTCACTGTTTCATACCTCATAGATGGTTTGGGAGAAGTGAAAATCTGGGAATGAGAAGCTAGGTAGCTGTCCCAAAAGCTGTGCCCAGCCATCACTCCATGGATCTCTCCTCCTGCAGTCCCTGCTCTGTCCCCTCCATGTCTAGGTGACTCTGTGCTGGTGGCTGCAGTTGTGCTTCACCAAAGCACTGCTCACCATGGGGGAGAGGTGCAACATCTTGTAGTGAAGGGGAAAATGACCTGGGGGTCCCAATGGTTGGAAGATTGACCATGAGCCAGCAGTGTGCTCTGGTGGCCAAGAAGGCCAATGGCATCCTGGGGTGGATTAGAAGGGCTGTGGTGAGTAGGTCGAGAGAGGTTCTCCCCTCTCTCTCCTCTGCCCTGGTGAGGCCACATCTGGAATATTGTGTCCAGTTCTGGGGCCCTCAGGTCAAGAAGGACCTCAGGGAACTTCTTGGGAGAATCCAGCACAGAGCCACAAAGATGCTGAAGGGAGTGGAACATCTTCCAGATGAGGAGAGCCTGAGGGAGCTGAGGGCTCTGTAGCTTAGAATCATAGAATCTCAACCAGGTTGGAAGAGACCTCCAAGATCATCCAGTCCAACCCTTCAGCCAGCCCTATCCAATCAACCAGAGAGAGCCTGGAGAGGAGAGCCTGAGAGGTGACCTCACTGCTGTTGCTAAAGATGTGCAGGGGGAGTGCCCAGAAGCTGGAGCCAGGCTCTGCTGGGTGATGCCCAATGCCAGCACAAGGGGCAGTGGTGGAAGCTGAGGCAGAGGAACTGCCATAGAAACAGGAGGAGGAATTATTTCCCTGTGAGGGTGCCAGAGCCCTGGACCAGACTGCCCAGGGGGATTGTGGAGTTTCCCTCTCTGGAGATATTCCAAACCCCCCTTGGCTGTGTTCCTGTGTGACCTGCTCTAGGTGCTCCTGCTCTGGCAGGGGGGTTGGACTGGATGAGCTTTGGAGGTCCCCCCCAGCCCCTCACATTCTCTGATTGTGTGATCTCCTCTTGCTCATGGCAGGGACAGCTCTGGGACAGTCACCATGCAGGGCATGTGGTGATGCTCACAAACCAGCTAGGGCAGGAGTCTTGTGAAGAAGGGAAGATCTCTCAGCTGGGGGAGGTGTTGGCCCTGGGCAGGGCAGGGTGCCAAGCAGCATGAGGCTTGCATTCATGAGATGAAGGGAGGACAGGGGGACTGCTGACAGCAGGAGTCCTGTGTTGCAGTTTGAGGAGATGCAGGAGGTCATCTGGCGCTACAAGACGCTGGTGAGGGTGAACAAGGACCTGCTGCAGTCCCAACAGGAGAGCAAGGAAATGTCTGCTCAAGCTGAGGTGCTCCTGAGGCAGTACAGAGAAGAGGCAGAAGCTGGGATCCTGCAGTGCCAGAGTGAGCTGGAGCACCTCCCAGAGTATTTTGACCAAGCTCAGAAGGAAGTCTTCCTCTGGGTGAGAACATGTGGGATGGGCAGGTGGAGATCTGCAAGGCCTGGCTGTGGTATGGGACAGCAATGTGCTCTTGTGGCCAAGAGAGCCAATGGCATCCTGGGGTGCAGCAACAGAAGTATGGCCAGCAGGGCTGAGGAGGTTGTGCTCCCCCTCTGCTCTGCCCTGCTCAGACCACAGCTGCAATCCTGTGTCCAGTTTGGGGCTCCCCAGTTCAAGAGAGACAGAGACCTGCTGGAGAGAGTCCAACAGAGAGCCAGGAGGATGCTTAGGGGACTTGAGCATCTCCCCTGGGAAGAGAGACTGAGAGCCCTGGGGCTGTTTAGTCTGGAGAAGAGAAGGCTGAGAGGGATCTGATCAATGCCTATCAATAGCTGAGGGATGGGGGTCAGGAGGAGGGGGCCAGGCTCTGCTGGGTGGTGCACAGTGATAGGACAAGGAACAATGGAGACAAACTTGAACAGAAAAGGTTTCAGCTCAGCATGAGCAGAAACTTCTTTCCAGTGAGGGTGACAGAGCCCTGGAGCAGGCTGCCCAGGGGGGTTGTGGAGTCTCCTTCTCTGGAGGCTTTCCAACCCCACCTGGATGCATTCCTGTGCAGACTGCCCTGGGTGATGCTGCTCTGGCAGGGAGCTTGGACTGGATGACTCTGGAGGCTCCTTCCAACCTCTGATGTTCTGTGACACTGTGATGCTGTGAGTGGCTCATTCCTAAGCCATGGGGCATGTGGAGGCTCAGTACCAGTCATAGTGATTGCAGGAGATGTCTGATTTCATCCTTACAAGAGGTTGGAGAACAAAGGACAGAGCAGCTCAGGAGCAGGTCACATCAGGGGTCAAAAGAAGGCCCTCACAAAGCCATCCTGGTCTGATCACTTCTTGCTTGAACTCCTGGTGAGAAGGGATCAGCTGAGCAGGCTCTGGGGAGGGCAACCTTGGCACCACCCCCAAGCATGGTGGACCACATGCCCATTGGTCATGCTCATTATCCTTCAGCTCTCCTCCCAGCAGCATCCCCCTGATGGGGCTTCAGTCTGGCAGGTCTCAAGGTCTCCACTCTTCCTGGCTCAGGCCTCAGAGTGGAGATGGTTCTGCTGGGTTTTATTATTTGCTTTCTTCCTTTGCACAGCATCTGCCCACCAGGGCTCAACCTTCTCCTCCCTCCTTGCCAGTCCCGAGGTGACCAGGCTGGTGGCAACCTGGGCTGTAATGAGGCACATCAACAGGTGGCCAATGCTCAGTGTGCAAAAATCTCCTCTGCTGCCTTTGTATTGCTCTGAGGGAGCCTTCCCAAATTCCCTTACTGGATACCCTTATTGTGGACATCCCTGGAAATGTTGAAGACCAGTTTGGATGAGGCCTTGAGCAACCTGGGCTAGTGGGAAGGGTCCCTGACCATGGCAGGGGGGTTGGGACTGGATGATCTTTATGGTCCCCTCCAACTCAAACCGTTCTATGACTCTATGACACTCCAGGGTCCAGGAGTTGGGTCCCATCAGGCAAGGCTGGAAAGCAGCTGGTCTGGGAGGGTGGCAGTGGGATGTGAGGCTCCCATGGTCTCAGCTGTGGGGAGTGCAAATGGGGCTGACAGGGAGGACCTCCCAGAGTGAGGACTACAGGAGCTGGCAGAGTTTGGAGGGGGAAGGAGCAGCTCTGGTGCTTCATGGATCTGCTTCCAGTACACCAAGCTGAAGGCAGCAGAGCCCTGGACAAGCACAGGGATGTGGAAGTTAGGGGGTCCAAGCCATGGCCTCCATGGGGAAGCAGCATCATGGCTGGGGCATGTCCCCATGTTCCATGTCCCCATGTCCCATGTTCCATGTCCCCATGTTCCATGTTCCATGTCCCCATGTCCCCATGTTCCATGTCCCCATGTCCCATGTTCCATGTCCCCATGT
>VXBD01003770.1:3057-14882 GCA_013399975.1 Indicator maculatus | reverse complement strand
TATCAGGTAGTGATAGGACCAGGGGGAATGGAATAAAGATGGAATTGGGGAGATTGAGGCTGGACTTGAGGAAGAAGTTCTTCCCCATGAGAGTGGTGAGACCCTGGAATGGGTTGTCCAGGGAGCCGCCTGGATGGGTTGTTTGGGGCCCCATCCCTGGAGGTGTTTAAGGCCAGGCTGGATGAGGCTCTGGCCAGCCTGATCTAGTGTGAGGTGTCCCTGGCCATAGCAGGGGTATTGGAACTATATGATCCTTGTGGTCCCTTCCAACCCTGACTGATTCTATGATTCTATGATTCCTTTCTTAAGCCTTGAAATACTTTTCGAGTAATACATTTTCACGCATCTAATCCTGGTATGCTCCCCTAGACATTGGTACACTTCCCTAGATGCTGGAACTGAGCCAGCCTCTAAAGAAACTTGGTATCCCATGCATCTCTGGCATGGTGGTGCGAGAATACAGTGCTGAAATTTGTCAGCATCTTTGATCCTTGTCTTAATTTTAAAATTCTGGATATATTTATTGTATTTATATCAGAAAACTTTATTTTCCCTTTGAAAATCTTGCCACAACATCATTTTATCGATGTTACAATGCAGAATTCACATCTTACTGAGACTGGCAAAGGTCTTCTGTTGTCATTTCCTTGTGTACTTGAGGTATTAACAAACCATTTAAGCAAAATTCCCATACAGCAGTATGACAGTATAACAAAGTAACACTGCTGAAGATAGCCTTACAAATTAAAATATGTGGCCTTGAGAGCCCATTTAAATGAGCATAATGAGACAGTCTTTCTTTAGAGAGTCTATTGTGCAAATAAATGACTGCAAAAAGAGAAACTATTCAATGTATAGTTTCTGGGGAGCTGCTGTAATATGTATGAAAAAGTGAAAAAATCTCTATGTGATGGCTGATGAGGAATCACAAGCAAGACAACAAGAAAAGAAGAAGATTGAATACAAAATCTATTGAATGATAGCAGGTAGAGTTGTGTTGTCCCAGCAACACAGAATGTCTTACACCACTTACTGATCTGTGTAAGAGTTGTATAAGAATGGGAGATACTTCCTCTCAGTCTGTTAAGCAATGTGTCCTGGAAAATAAGCAAGACAATACTGGCAAGATGTTTAAGGGTTGCTATGAATCCTAATCCCTGGCTAAAAACACGTACCACTTCTAAAAAGACACTAGCCTTTTATGAGGAAAATAAAGTTTTCTAGGTACCTGTGGGAACAGAAGACTGGAAGCTGGATTCAGAGCAGGTGTAAATATCTCTAAATATCTGGGTGTTGTCTGCTGAAAAAATAAAGAAGTTTTTAATATAACCAAACTGATACCATTGCTTTAAATGTCAATCAATATTTCTTCACCAAATGCAAGTAAAAGACACTAGATTGTCCTTGTCACTGCACTTGCACAAAGATCACAATGAATAGCAAGTGTATATATTTTCTCCTAAATCAGTGTTTTTCACTGGCTGTATTTCCAATACTGTTCCTGTTTTCTTTTTTTACATACCAACTTGTCTGTAATAATCTTTTACCATTGATCTTCTTGGGAGACAATAACTTGCTTTTCTGAGCTGTACAGCATCAATTATCAGAAGGCTCAGGTAATCAGCTGTGTTTTTTTTCTTTATATTTCATGCAAGCATGAAGCAATCACCCTTATTCTTTCTATACTCATGTGTATGTTCAGGAGTTTATTGTTGCTGTAGTTGAAATCTTAACAGTCAAATCCAAATTATTAGTGGCCCAGATGTGAATATACCAGAAAAAAATAGTACTACAGAACATTCTCAGTATAAACAAAACTTTTTGCATCTATTCACTTAAAAACTACAACTACACTATACAAATATGAAGCAAAAAAATTACCCAATGACCTGTTGTTAGGAAGCAACCAGGCAAGCAACAAAACTTTGTACAAAATGAGCTTGACAAGCCCTTCTTCTAATGCCCTGCAAACTCAGTACAAAGCCACTCAGCAATAATAATACTTCATGAAGTATTTTATTAGATCTAGCACTCAGGAGGATAAAATTAAAAAAATGCAGTCAATAGTTTTAAAATTTTCTTGACTTCTGAGATGGGCATGAGAAATCCTGGAAAACACTGTCTTTCAGTAGCTAGAAAGGAGAAACTAGAGCCAGTTAGCCCAGTAAACCTGACCTAATCAAGGATATTCCTTTGTTCTGTATCATGGTCAGTTTTTCCTGGGTCAGAATATTTTCTTCTATGCACAGCTATTCCTTTAAATGTGATTGCCTGGAGCATTTTTTCTGGAGGCTTTTACCTACAGGTGGCTGTCTTTGGCCATTAAGTTCATGGTAACTTTTGCCTCAGGAACAGAATCAGAGAGTTAACCAGGTTGGAAAAGATCTTTGAGATCATCAAGTTCAACCTATGACCCAACACCATCTGATCAACTAAACCATTGCACTAAGTGCTTCATCCACTCTTTTTTCAAACACTTCCAGGGACAGTGATGCCACCGTCTACATAAAAGTACATTCATTAAGACTTGTAAAACATTCAGATAATACAATGAGAATGGTGTTATAAAAGTCTTACCAAAAAATGCAATCTGGATACATCTGTGCTATGTAATCACCATTCTAGAATACATTTGTAAGGAATAGACTTTGTGTTTCCTCGAACTGCCCACTGTTAAAATTTGCCATTTTATAATCATTTCTATAGTCTGTCATTTGAGTAGTTAAATGTCTTTGGGAGAGTATCATAACTAATCAGTGAATCATGTATTTAAAAATAATTTTCTTCTCTTGAGCAGCTGCAATGTTGACTGATCTGAGGCACAGCATCTGATAGAATCATAGGGTCATAGAAAGGTCCAGGCTGGAAGGGACCTCCAAATGTCATCTAGTCTGACCTCCCTGCAGTCAGCAGGGACATCCCCAACTAGACCAGGTTGCCCAGGGCCTTGTTGAGCCTCACCTTAAATACCTCCAGGGAAGGGGCCTTAACCACCTCCTTGGACAACCTGTTCCAGTGCTCCACTATCCTCATAATAAAGAACTTGTTTCTAGCATCCAATCTAAATCTGCTCCTCTCCAGCCTGAAGGCATTGCCCCTTGTCCTGTTACGGAAGGCCTTCGTAAACAGACTCACCCAATCCTTCTTGTAGCCCCCCTTCACGTACTGGAAAGCCATTATTAGGTCTCCTTGGAACCTCCTCTTCTTCAGGCTGAACAGCCCTAGCTCACTCAGCCTATCCTCACAGCAGAGGGGTTCCCACACACTGATCATTCTCGTGGCCTTTCTTTGGACCCTCTCCGTCAGGTCCATGTCCTGCCTATATCGAGTGCTCCAGACCTGTACACAGTACTCCAGATGAGGTCTCACCAGAGCAAAGTGGCAGAATCACCTCTCTGGATCTGCTAGCAATGCATCTTTTGATCCAGCTCAGGATGTGATTTGTCTTCTGGGCTCATGTCAAGTTTCTCATTCATCAGCACCCCCAAGACCTTTTCCTCAGGGCTGTTTTCTAAAACTTCATCCCCTAGTCTGCATTGATAGTGAGGATTGTTCTGGCCCAGGTGCAGAACCCTGTGTTTGCTCTTATTGAACCTCATGGGGTTCACCTGGGCCCACCTCTCCAGCTTGTCCAGGTCCCTCTGAAAGATATCTCGTCCCTCTGGTGTATCAACAACACCACACAGCTTGGTATCATCTGCAAGTTTGCTGATGGTGCATTCAATTCCACTTTATCATTGATAAAAACATTAAACAGTACAGGTCCCAGTACACACCCTGGAGGGACACCACTTGTCACTGTTCTCTATCTGGACTTCAAACCACTGAGCACCATCTTCTGGATGTCACCATCCAGCCAATTCTTTGTCCACTGAACAGNTAGTCTGCATTGATAGTGAGGATTGTTCTGGCCCAGGTGCAGAACCCTGTGTTTGCTCTTATTGAACCTCATGGGGTTCACCTGGGCCCACCTCTCCAGCTTGTCCAGGTCCCTCTGAAAGATATCTCGTCCCTCTGGTGTATCAACAACACCACACAGCTTGGTATCATCTGCAAGTTTGCTGATGGTGCATTCAATTCCACTTTATCATTGATAAAAACATTAAACAGTACAGGTCCCAGTACACACCCTGGAGGGACACCACTTGTCACTGTTCTCTATCTGGACTTCAAACCACTGAGCACCATCTTCTGGATGTCACCATCCAGCCAATTCTTTGTCCACTGAACAGTCCACCCATCAAATCCATATCCTTTCAATTTGCTGAGTAGGATGTTGTGGGGGATTGCGTCAAAGGCATTACAGAAGTCCGGATGGAGAGCACTACTGGCATAGTAACTCCATCATAGAAGGTCACAAGGTTAGTCAGGCAGGATCTGCCCCTAGTATAGCCATGCTTGCTATCTTGAATCATCTCCCTGTCCTCCAAGTGCCTCAGCATGGTATCTAGGAGGATCTATTCCATGATAGTGAAATAAACCAACAATCACCATGTGTTGCTTCAAAACTTTTTAAAGTCAATGAATCCCTTAACTGTCTGTTGGGTTTTGGAATAGTCTTTTTTTTCTTTTTGTAATCTCTAGAAGCTGTCCAGAGACACTGGTTCTCATATTTTTGCTTCTTTTACTCATCAATGGGAAAGAGGAGAATTTCAGGTAAACCTTTTATTTTCTTATTTTATACCAACCCAGCTGAGACATAATATTATCTGGGGAATATTGGAAACATAAATGGAGGTGAAAGCTTGTGTATCTTGAGCGGCAACGGAAGAGTAAGTCCACTGTGAATTATCATGGATGGAACAGCACATAGCTTGGTGAAGCTGATGAACAAAATCAGATTTATGAGAAAAGCTCTGGGCTGTCGAACAGGTAGATAACAAATGTGATGCAGACCACACACCACGGAGTGGACAGAGTGACTTTTAAAATTATTTGCTTTTCTTATGTAATAATGGCATAAATATCCTTTCTCTTTCTGTGTCCTCCAATTTCTTTGACTTGAGATGTATTTTACCCTTATCTTGTAAATTGATTATTCTTTTATTAGGGTTTTTTAGGCATGAGGAAATTGCTAGAAAACCACAATTTTGTAGATATTTCTATTCATAGAATGGAAAATTTACAGAGAAGATGACTACTTGATAGTAAACAGGTTGAATAATGAAAGATATTTACAGAGTACCACATCAAGATGAGGAACTATGGGGTAAGAAAATAACATTAGATCCTGGAAAAGTTATAACACTTTGGAAATCAAGTATAGGGAATCATGCCATCATTCACAATGAATGGATCAGGACCAGCAGGGCCAGGGAAAATTTATTTTCTCTAAAAACAAAAGGACTATGAGCATTGACGTAGATGTTTCATGATCTCATAGACCTTGAAAGTACAACTTGCAGCTCAAATTCTCCTCTTCATTGTATACATAAAACAATTTAAGAGGTTACTCTGCGTTAATAATTGTCTCATGCCTTGAAAGCAAACCTCATACTTAAAATATTACATCTCATACTGTATGGACAGATCTATGAGGACTTGTATAGCTGATGGTTGAAGCCTACAATTTTTTCCAGGCATGAAAGAAAATACTATGTTCTACCTTAAAACTTCCTAGCAATTCTACTCATAGACCTCAACTGCTAAAACTGAAAGGGAATAAATTTTCACTCATTTTCATTGAATGATATATGGGTCTGCAGAGATGAAAAACTGTTGGCTTGGTCTTGACTGATGACCACTACTAATGGCGCTGTTACCTTATTCCACCAGCACCACCCATCTGACACTTTCTGATAGAGAGCTGAGTGAATTGTTCACTTAAAGTTTATTAATCATAACCTATTCAGAGCAGTTTCAATTATACTTTCAGCTGGTTATGTCTAATCCTTACTAAAGTAAGAAAAGACAGACTTTGTAACAGGAAAATAAAAAAGAAAAAAAAGATTCAAAATTTTCGGCCTCAATAAAACTTATCAGAAAAATTAATATAATCTAAGAATTTTCTCTGATATTTGAACTGTTCTAAAGTTAAAAGTGCTAAAAAAGTGTAAGGAAGAAAATAGTGCAGGAAAATGGGGTTTGAACATCTTTATTTTTAAAATTATTTATTAATTTACTGTTTTGTTATTATTTAATTTATTATTTTTCAAATAATGAAATGGGGATTACTGAGGTTACAGAAAACATCAATCAAATCACTCATATTCTGAGTTTAGAAAAATCAAAGAAAATTAAATCCAATGACACTTCAAACTAAATGTGTTAGGCTATGAACTCTTGGAAAAATATTTTCTCTTTGTAACTCTGTGGTAAGTACTGGAGAAGTGAATGCCCTGCCCACAACTCTTTTTGCTGTTTTGGTTTTCTTATACCAACAGTTTAATTATGTAGGGCAGATATGTTTTAGCTTATATAAGAGCTGTTCACTTTTATGTTGCTTCTAATTATTTATTTTTCATAATTTTTTTTCATATGTTGTTACTCTTGAATATATTGCCTAAGAGAACAAATTTTTCTTGCTGTACTGAAACATGCAAGATCCTTCCTCGTATTTCATGACTTTATTACACATACATTTTCAAAACTTTTCATCTCAAAGCTAAGTAAAAATGAAACTAGAAGTTTGCTGGTGTATGGATCCAAATGAAGATTTTATAAAAGTTTTGTATTGTGTATGATTGTGTATTTTGTGCCTGTTGATTACTACATATCATTATTTAAATTCATTTAATCTTAGAAGCCACAAATGTAACGATCCTATTAACTTCACAGAAAACATTTCTATTCATCACCTCAAGGAAAATATCTCCAAAATTTGAGTTTCTGATCTCTCATACAGAATCACAGAATACATCCAGTTTGAAGAGACCTCAAAAGTCATCTAGTTCAACTCTCGACCCAGCACTGAAGGGTCAACACTAACTATGTCCCTAAGTGCTAAGTCCACAAGCTGCTTGAACCCCTCCAGGGATGATGACTCTATCCATGCCCTAGACACACCATTCCAGTGTTTGATAACCCTTTCAATGAAGAAATATTTCCTAACGCCCAGCCTAAATCTCCCCTGGTGCAGCTTGAAACCATTTCTTCTAGTCCTGTTGTTTGAAACTGTAGAGAAGTGGCTGGCCCCTTTCTCTGCTTACTTCTGGTATTTTTAATAAAAGTTGTCAAAAGCTTTGAGTAAACAAACTAATAAGTTCTGTTTAAGTAGGAAAAAGGGCATATCATGAGTTGTTGACTTTTAATTTTACTTTATCTGAGGTGGTCCAGGTTTTAAATTCAGCTGCCATTTAAATCATTTAAGTGTTGTTTCTGTTACTCCCCCAGTCTACCAGCTACCTTTGCAGAACAGGTATGATGTCCTGCAAATGCAAACAGACAATAAGAAAGATGAACCATCTGGTTTAGAAATATTCCCAAGACTAAGGACGCCAAGGCTTAGCACACAAACATCTTCTATCAAAAAAAAGTGAAGAGATATTGTTATAGGTGACTCCCGTCTGATGGGAACAGAATGCTGTGGTGAAGGCACTGTATGCCTAGAATTATGCCCCAAATACGGAAAACTTGTCCCAACATGTGTGAACACGTTCTCCCTTCCACCCTCCTTTCTGGAGAGGGGGACAAAGGCCCAGACACCAGACAGACGGCATAAACAACCCCAACCTGCCTTCTAAGGGGTAAAAAACTACATACACTCATCACATGGGATGTTTGTGCTCCTTCCATGTAATGGCATAATTCTAGCTTCATGCTTTCTATAGCCTAAAGTAGGTTATTGACAAGAGCACCCATTGGCCAAATCTAGCCTCGAGAAACTTATAAGTGTTACTCAAACTTATAAACAAGTTGCTCTCCTTTGTATGCTCTCCTTTTGCGCTCTTTGCCCAGACTTGTAAGCTCACAGTGTTTAAGTCTTTGGTGCTAAGCTCCCTAGATGCTGCCAGTAAGGCTTCTCACTCCCACATGCATACATACTAGCAGCTTCTGCAATATGGAGAAGAAGCCAGCACCATGCCATGCCTCAGTTTACCCAAGGAATCTTGAAAGGAGAACCCTTCGCTGGAAGCTACAGAAGCCTACAGTGTCAAAAGCCCAGTCCCACTGGAACAGAAGAGCCCACCATGTTCTAAAGCAGACTGGACCCCAGAGGGTAAGCTTTAGCCCAGAGGGGAAGAGAGTAGTCCAAGCCCAGCAGTCCAAACATCTGCTACAGAGATAAGCAGCAAACAGACAAGTTGCCACCCTGTGTGAACCGGCTCGCACAAGTAGGAACAGTGCTCAGACATGGGCTTCGTGACCCCACCACTTGCTGGAGAAAAATGGAGTGGCCTGCTTCACCGCTCCTTTGAGTCAAGCAAAGGAGTGCCTTGTAACCTTAAATTGGAAGCAGTTGCCAAGAAGAATCAGCATCGCCAGCTCACTTTGACCCAAGGGGAACAGCTGCTCTGCATAGCCACACCCCTTCCTTGGGGGTTGCTCCACCAGCCCCAAAGCCTGTCCCTGCCAGGATTGGAGATGTCTGACCCTGACTACCAGGAACCATTAACGCTTCCTGCAGTGTGGGCTGACCTTGTGACGGCTAACCCCGAAGGGCCCAGTCCTGCCTCAGAGGACCACTCCCCCAGGACTGGACCCTCCAGGCCAACCCCCTCTAGGGATCCACATCAGCCCTGCCAGCCCCCCTGGTGGCCTCAGTCGTGCTAAGGGGACCTGCTGGCCAGTGAAATTCTAACCGCTCCCACAGATGTGGGAAGGAGAGGGAAACTGACCCTGTCCAGAGGGAATCCCCCTCTGCGGCCTGCCAGCTTTTGCAGCCTCAGTCCCAGGAGCCTCCCCTTGACCGTAACGGAGCAGCCCTGGGCTAGCCCCAGGTAGACAGCAAGCAGCCAGCTAAGCATAACCTATTGTGGTTGCTTATAGAATGATGCTTATATCCAAGATTACATCCCAAATAGTGCCAGGACATGTCCCTACATGTTCATCTTGAATCCCATCGTCCCTCTCCCTTCTGGAGAGGCAGGGGAATCATGCCACCATCAAGTCCAGGTAAACAACCTCCCTGGACACGTTGTGCCAAACAAAGCTCAGGTGATACGCTCGTGCTTGCTTTGTTCAAGGTGTATGCTTCCACTACATTTGGCAAAATATCACTTCATTGATTAATCATTCTGTTTACAAAGGATGCTCATTGGACCAGTATTGGTGTGGCAAAAGAGGGGCTGTTTGGGTAAACAAGTGCTCCGTGCCTGTGCCTGTGCCTGCTCCTGTGTGCGTGCTCGTATTTGCCCAGAGTGGGGACATTGCTTCGGCCGGACTGGAAGCTCCCCAGCCAATCCCTGCAGGTTCCAGAAGGAGTTGCCCCAGCCTCGCAGAGAAGCCACTTTGCTGTGCCCTGAGACCCCAGAGACAAGTCTTTTCCACCGGAGCAGGAAGCTCTTCTCATGCAAGGCACTCCACAGACTGAGCTGCAAAAGCCTCTGAGGTTCCCTGGAAAGTTCCAGGATTTTTCATTCTGGAAGAAGCAGCAACCACATGGCACAGTGCCACATGGTCACCGCCATTTTCGATTTATTTATTATGAAACATATGTGACACAATTTCTGGAATATAAATACAGTGTCACAGAAAGATCTCAGAAAGTTCCTAGTATGCCAAATATTTCTTCATTTCTATTGAGGTTTGTGCCAAACTGCCTGCTTGTGGGCTTGCTGGTCACCGAAAAGCACACCTCCGCCCCACCTTCCTCTGCCTCTTTCTGAATTGGTTTTGTTTCTAAATTTCTATATCCCCTCAAGCTGTTCAAAGTGCCCATATATAAACATTCTGTAGAGACGGCTCTTACAACTGAATACTAGTACCTGTAAATATCGGCTGTAAATAACTTGTAGCATAGTTTGTACATAAATAAATTTAAAATCTCTATTAATATCTCTGCCGTTCATTTCTTGGTGAGAATATATAATTTTTAACAGTAGCAACTAGCTTTACTACAAACACAAGACACAGTGTATTTTCCCACATGTACAGCACTCACTTTCAGTTCAAAGCACCCGTGCCTAGCCACATGACATTCTAGCTTAAATTGCCTCTGAAACACTTTCTAAATCTTTCTCTATATAGAGCAGCCACAGAGTCTTGTTGAGTCGTCATCTGGTGGATGAGTGGCAGAACTGAACCCTTCACTCCTCTAACTGAAATTAATTCTGTAAATATTCTAATTGGGTCAAATTGTACATAGTAAACCAATTATGGGATGTATTTCACAACTGTGCCCTAGAATCTATTTATAAAACAGTGATTAATCAGTTATTAATAATTTTAATATTTACTAAAATTATTTTCCATAATTCATATTTCATAATTCAAAAGTTAATAACCTCTCCATCACAAAGGCCCAAAATGCAGACCAACCCACTTCAAAGGGAAGCCTGCTGTGTCCCCAGGGCCCAGACTCAGGATACAGTAAGAGGCCTTCCTACCCTGGTACAGCCCACAGATTACTACCCATTATTAACCTTCCAGATAGGTAATCACAACCTTGCAAAAAGGAAGCTGAGGGCTGTCAAAACAGATTTCAAGACTTTGGGTCAACTGGTCAAGGGAGTGAGAGCACAGGTAATGTTCTCTTCTATCCTCCCAATTGCTGGGACCAACCCAGAAAGTCTGAGGAGGACTCACCAAATCAATTCTTGGCTTCAAGCCTGGTGCCTCGAACAGGACTTCAGGTTTTTTTGACCATGGGTCACCTCACATGATGCCAGATATGCTGGTGGCACATAGGGTGCATCTCTCTCAAAGAGGCAGGTTTACTTTGCAGGGTTTGGCTAGGCTCATTAATCAAGTTTTAAACTAGTTTCAGAGAGGGAAAGGGGAGAAACTAGGATCACTGAAAACAAGACTGCGATGCTTGAGAGGTGCTACTTCAGGGGAGGTAAGGGATAGTAATCCATGTGTTGGGGATGATGCAAGAGACAAGTAAACACCAACACATGCAGGGCTCACTGGTAGGTTGGTGGCCATGGAGGTGGCCAGGAGTGCTCAGACAGCAGGAATGAAAACTAACGGATTAACTCCCTCTCTGAAATGCTTATATACCAATGCATGGAGCATGGGGAATAAGCAAGAGGAGTCGGAGATCCGTGTTAGGCTGCATGAGTATGATATAAATGGAATCACTAAAACATGGTGGGACAGCTCCCATGACTGGAGTATTGTCATGGAGGACTATTTACTGTTCTGGAAAGATAGACCAACTAGGTGAGGCAGTGGTGTTGCTCTCTACATGCAAGAGCAACAGGAATGTGTCGCGTTCCACCCAGGGCAGGCAGGCAGAATAGGTTGAAAGCTTGTGGGTGAGAATGAAGGGATGTAGAAAGGGAGGTGAAACTGTTGTGTGGGTCTACTATAGAAGCTATCACAGCAGAAGATGCTGATGAGGCCTTCTACAGTCAACTGGAGGCAGCCTCTAGTACACACTTGATGCAAGCCAAGTGTCAATTTATTGTACAAAGCTTTTTCTTTATATAGGTTAACACAGCATCAGAAGGCAGCTTGTAATTGGTCATTGGTATGTCCACGCTACAGTTGTAAATTCATGATTGGTTACAAAGAGAAAGTATCACATTAACGCATATATTTTTTCCAAGGCTTAAGCAACCGTCAAGCAAGAGATAAGGGAATTCCATAATTCTGTCCCAGGCTTTGCTTTGTTCTTGTTACCAGGTCACCATGTAACTCCACAGGTCACAGTGGTCTTCTAGGGAGCCAATCTGTCTGCACTTTGCTCCCAGGGTTTACTGCCCAACAGAGATACTATA
>VXBD01003767.1:28081-50703 GCA_013399975.1 Indicator maculatus | reverse complement strand
CCTCTGTGTGTGTGTGTGCCTCTGTGTGTGTGTGTGTGCGTGCCTCTGTGTGTGTGTGTGCCTCTGTGTGTGTGCATGTGTGTGTGCCTCTGTGTTTGTGTGTCTGTATGTGTGTGTGTGCCTCTGTGTGTGTGTGCCTCTGTCTGTGTGTGTCTGTATGTGTGTGTGTGCCTCTGTGTGTGTGCCTCTGTGTGTGTGTATGTGTGCACACTACTCCTCTGTGTGTATCACTGTGAGCAAAAGGCAGTGTGTGCCAAGCTACTCCACAGCATTGTTTCACTTCAGCATTTGGGCAGTCATTCACAAGATGAAAGGCATTTCAAAGGCACTGGGAATGTGCCTGTGTGTATTACACACAGAGATACAAACAGAGATATGGAAATAGAGAGACATCCTTGCTAGCTTAAAATACAGCGACTCTGGACAGCAAGTAGAGATTAAATGCAGTTTCACATTCTGATAAGTGGATAGTAAGCTGTTTGGGTTTCTGAAGGGAAGGGGAAGAAAGAAACTAAAGTGTAAACAAGTAGAAATTGTACTGGGTGAACACAGGACTGCTGTCAGCAGGGAAGGTGGGATGAAAAAGTTCTGAGAATCTGGAGAAGAAATCCAAAGGATGCACAGAAACAAGATCATTATAATGAAGAATATATTTGAAAGAAGGGAAAACTTCCAGTTCTGTGGAATAGTACCAGATAGGGATGGGGATAATAACGGAGAAACATGAGAATATCTATTTTGATAGTTCCCCTTTTTACATGACCTTAAATGAATTCAGTAAAACAATGTTTCCAATGGCTGGTCATCAGTTCCTCTGAGAACTCAGAGTTGTTCATCTGCAATATTTTCCAAACATGAGCAAATCAGATAAACTGGAAACATTAGAGAGAAGGATGGGTGGCACTTCAGAGGCAGAATTTATACCTGTATGTTTTCATGCTACATGGACATAAAGGTTACCCTCTTCCATCTGCACATCTCCTGCTTTCCTTGCTAGGGAGATTTCATGCTTCCTCTTCCACCTGAGTTCCTGATCAGAGTTTTCCTACAGTCTCTGTTTCTGCAGAAGACCCCCCTCTAGTCATCAGTGATAAATGCTTCAAGTAGTCCAAGGAGTTCTCTTTCTCAGTCTGGTATATTAACTCTCTTTAATAATATGTATTGGCAAAGAACCTCAGAGCTCATAAGCATTTTTTTCCTTCCTCTCCCTCCTTCTCTCTTTTCCACCCACCCTCTTTTCCTTCCCTTCCCTTCTATTCCTTCCTTCTTTTCTTTTTTTCCTTTTTCCCCCTTTCTTTCTCTTTCTTCCTTCCTCCCTCCTTCTCTCCAACCCCTCCTTTTTTCCTTCTTTTCCCACTGTCTCTATAGAGCTTTTCAGCCTCTGTAAACAAGTGACCGAAGAAAGATTTGCTGTCCCATTCGTTCCGCACTGCCCCCATAAAAAGCAAATATTTTCAGGTTGACTGAAAGTTTAACTTTGTTATTTTTTTTATTTTTAAAGAAAATCCAGCGTGACATGGCACGCGTTGGTGCCCTTGCCACTTAACAAATTACTTGTTTTTTTGACCTAAGTTAAATGCTGTGCAAATTTCCCTTGTCCATGTTTTCATTGTGTGCACAGACTTCACTGATGAAGAATAAAGAGCTAACTTGTTGGGACTTTTTAGCCAGAGTTTCCTTCATTCATAACAATTTTTTTTCTACTATGTCTTTAATGACACAAAAGCTAGACCCTCAGCTGATGTAAACCACCTATTACAGGTTTGCTCTCTGAAGCTGTGCTGCTTTACACCAGTTGTTGGTGGCCTGGGACATTCAGGCACAGCTTCAACATGCAGCCTGTCATCTTGCCTGTCACTTCAACATGCAAGTCATCTTGCCTGGCACTTCTTTTCCCATTCCAGGAGACAAGCGTGTTTTACCAAAACAAATCAGCACCAAATGCTTCCTCACACACCACCAAAATGCCAGTTGCACAGGAAGTGATGAAGAGCTCAGAGTTTTCATTGAAAATACAAAACTTGACTCAGCCTCTTTTCTGCTGAAGCCCAAGTGCTGGTATCCCTGTAGGCACCCAGCAGCTGAGCCCCAAAATCCACTTCAAGGGCTGTAGAACTGGTGTGTGCAGGCTGCCATCCCCTCTGCACTATGCTGCCAGCACCTGAGGGACAGGGCAGTCACTAAGCCCAGCAACATAGGTGTCTCTGGCTTCAGAACAGGAGCTTCAATAGACACCCACGAAAACTAAGTGTGTTCTTTGTGGTGCAGCTCTTCCTCTCCCCCACAACAACTTATTTGCTTAAATCATTTGTCTACTGACCCCTGAAAACTGAACTGGCTGCACATGGGCTCTCCCCCTCTTGGAAACTCTCTTTTATTTTCTCCAAAGTGTTATTTAATTTTCAAAAGAAAGAAACACTGTAGAGCTATAAATCTTGTCTCTCCCTCTGCCCACCCCATAGGCCCTCTCATCCTGTGTGCTGCTCTACTTCTACCAGTAATTTAGGGTAGCAGGCCAGCCCCCACCACTGCTGGCAGGTGGTCCAGCACAGGACGTGGAGCTGGCCAGCCCTAGGTGAGGTAAAGTTTTCTCCTGTGGCATAGTGGTGGTGTTTCATTGCTGACCCCTTGGAGACTTCCATGACAGCCCTCACATAACAGATTCCTGGCCCAACAATGAATCTTTTGTGCCCTCCCATTACTCCTGCAACATCAGCTTCCACCAAAATTGCACCCCCATTCACAATTTTTCTTTCTCAGTAGAAAGTAAAAAGTGAAATAAATATGTACATCTTAATAATAACACAAATGAGCTCATCACCATAAAAAACCCCAAACAACGACAAAAAACAAACACAAAAAACCCAAAAAAGAAACAAAACAAACTGAAACAAAAAGCTAAAAGAAACTAAAAGCCAACAAACAAAAAGTTCATCTTTCTTAGGAACTGGAGTCCTGCAACTGGGAAAGCCCAGGACTTTACACAGAATGGTTTTGGTACTGCTGCATCACATCAAGGTCTTTGCAAAGCTGTTTTGGAATGCATTAACTATCTTATCTCATTTTGCCTTTGTTTCTCATTCTCATGCAACTTCTTTTCCAGAGACATGTGAAATGAAATAATTGTTGCTTTAGAACACAAGCTGGTTTGATATCCTGGTGTGGTGTCAGAACAACAGCATCTGAAATGTCATCTTACTTAGCAATGCAACACTGCTTGTTTTTACAAAAAGAGACAAGGGTTCTCCCAGGGGCACCTTCAAAGCCTGGGCATAGAGGCAGTATGTAAAAGGTTCCCTCACCATTCTGAATTAAAATGATTTTTGTAAATATCGGGGGAAAAAAATTTCTAACATTCAAATTCTGCACCTAGTAATACCAGCTTTGGGCATTTTGAGAGTGTCTGTGGTCACTGGAGACAAAACACTGCAGAATTGAACATGTGGCAAGGGGTTCACCTCAGCAGTAACTCCATGGTTGCTTCTGCTGCCCTCTCCCCCAGGTCTAAGTGCTGCAGCCCTCACCATCATTTTCCTTCCCCAGGCCCTTTCTGGTGGCATTTGGGGATGTCAGGGAGCTGTGCTGGAAAAGGCATGGGCTGTGGAGGGTGCTGTCTGAGATGGGCTCTGTGAGCAGTGGTTAGGGTTGTGTAGAAACTGAACCTGTGGGACAAAGGAGTGAAAAGGTCTTGAGAGTGCTTTTGCAGTGTTCACTTCCTTTAAAAAAAGCCTGTGATTGCTCTGCATTCTGTTGCATAAAGACACAGGCACTTTATTATCCCAAGTAATTGGATTATCACTTGGGGTAATAATCAGTGCCCTCTTTTAACCATTTAATGAGGTTCAAAGGGGTAGGAGTTAACAAAGACTGAGACAGCAGACGGAGCACATCTGTGCCCTGGCCACTGAGAAGGCAGCACAAGGAAACTTGTTTTGTTCCTACTTGTCTTTTTCCTCTGATTGCTGCTGTCTCTCTCCATACTTTATCCCACACTCCTGTTTACTGAGCAGCAAGAGGACCCTTGGGGGTGTGTGTATACAGGTGTGTCTGTATGTGCATGTATGTGTGCATAGGTTTGCTAAACTCAGACTTGAGAGAAAGCCTTACTGGGAGATTTGCAGTGTGTCATACTCTTGGAGAAGAATATTGTGCATTTTCACCAGGATAAGCCACACAGAAGCTCCCCTCTCCCCCTGGCTTATCCCTACCTGGTTTTCCACTCATACAGTGAAGGCCAGGCTTGCATGCAGGGAGATCAGAGCTCTGGCTCAGGCAGCTACAGGGATGTGCCTACGCTCCCATCCCATTTCTTCAGGCTCAGTCAGGCACTACCAGGATTTCAGATAACAACTGAAATTCAGGACTGTCATTGATAGCTTTGCTCTCATCTTTAAAATGACCAAGACACCAAGCAGGTGTCTTTCCCTCATCTCAGAAGTGGCTTTTCACAATGTGTTAGCAAAGCTGCTGGAGGGGAGTGAGGCTAACTACGAATGAGTGTCTACACTGAGGCTTCCTCAGCAGGATTTCATGAGCTCTGCTGTGAAATAGCCTGCACCTGCCTTCTCAGTGACAGCTTCATTTGTGCATCTAGATTTCTTGCATTGCAAGCCTACTACATCCTCTCCTTGGCTAGCCTGTACTTTTCCTTGTGAGTCTGCAAGAGATAATGATGAGTAGCTATGGACACTTATTTCACCAACAACTTTTTCAGAAGGATCCATCTATTTTAAAGTGAGACTTTTCTTCCTAGTTATCGCTTCTATCCTAAAAGGTATTAAGATCTTTAATGATTTACACAGTCTCTACTCAGCTATTACTGCTAATAAGCACAGGAAATGAATTACCATAGACAAACAAGTTAGAAATTAGTCTACATATCTCTGCTCAAGTCACTTCAGATATTGCACTGTGGAATGATCACTGACCAGCCATGCTTAGGATACATACTTTTGCCTCATCCCATCCACATCATTCATATTGGCACATAATCTTCACTTATGTATAGGACTAGCACACTCTTAATTTCAGGAAAAGAGTTTCAGTGACCAAACCAATCAAATCACATGTTGCTTAAAGTATCAGATTGCCTCCCTGAAGGGAATATTCAGTGCCTCAGCAGGATAAATTTGCATATAGTGGTAAAAACATTCAGGTGTCAATGAAATATAGAGCCTCCATAAGATGGGCTTTCTAGCTAAGCAGCATTTTGATAGGATGTGCATGGCAGTATTTTTGTAAGACTCTAAGAAAAACGAATTATGGTACTTGATATTTTCTTCCCTTCAAAGCCAACAGTAGAAAAAGAAGGTGTTTATTTAAAAATAATAATAAAAACAAAGAAAAACAACCCTTCACAGGACAGCCAGTTGAGGGACTGTGTTGATCTGTTAGCAGCCTAAAGTCTGTCAAAGGCTTTCCTTTGTGACTCAAGCAGCCTGAAAAGGGCCATCTTCCAAACCCACAAATGTCAGTAAGCTTGTTTCCAAGGATGAAATCACTTAAACCCACTGATCTGACTTGTACCTGAGAATACAGTGCTGTCAGGTGCAGAGATGTGCCTGCAAACCCAGTCAGGGTAAAGGATGAACCCTGAAAAGGACACGAGAGCAAGTGCAGGCCTAACAGCATCCCTCTGCTGGGGTGCTCGGGCACAGTGCTGGTGCCAGGGGAGGCCTCTTGCTTCTCTATTAAATGATCAGCAGTTTACATCTGCACAACAGCACCACTGGCAGCTCTGCAGCGACATGCCAGCTGTTCAGCTCTAGAGTATGCCCCAAAAGACAGCCAATCTTTTGTTGACCCCATCAGTTTTCAGTACTTGCCCCACTCTTCTTAGTCAAAATCACTTCAAAGACCCAAACCAGATTGATTCACATGTGAACACTACCCAAACTGTCTTCCAAGGGGGAAAATACTTGTCTTATGTTCCTTTGAACCCACTGTTGCCCGTTTGCTTGTATTTACTTTGCATGGCCTATGGCTGAACCATGGAAATTAGAAAACAAACTCCTATTCAGCAAGTCATGTCAAAGGTGACCGCTGTGCCAGAGAGTTGACTGTGGGACAAACACTCCCCTGATCAGAGGCCTCTTCTGCAGCGCTGCTGTCTCCACAGTTACATACCTGTCTGCGGAAGCCTTTGGTTTATCTTGTCCATGCTGGAAGTCCTCGACGATGCCATCAATCTGAGAGATGAGAGGGATGCTCCTCTGACACTTGCACAATGGCAGCAGTGGAAGAGAAAGAGAATCAGCTCCCCTGTGAACCGCCTGCCTTTGAACGGCGTGGGGGTGCGTCGGTGAGGTCGCCATCTTCACGTCCAGGTCTTGCGAACTGAAGGGTGGGGTGGGAGAGGGCACCTCAGGCCTCTGCGGGGGCACAGGAGGCTGAGATTGCCCCAAGATGCCCTGAAAACACCAACTGACTCCTAAGAAAGACAGAGAACTGCTGGAGAGAATCCAATGGAGAGCCGTGAGGATGGTTAGGGGACCTGAGCATCTCCCCTATGAAGAGAGACTGAGATCCCTGGGGCTGTTTAGTCTGGAGAAGAGAAGATTGAGAGGGGATCTGATCAATGTCTATAAATATCTGAGGGGTGGGTGTCAAGTGGAGGGGGCCAGGCTCTTTCCAGTGGTTCACAGTAATAAGACAAGGAACAATGGGTTCAAACTAGAACAGAGAAGATTTCCCCTCAATATGAGGAGAAACTTTACAGTGAGGGTGAAGGAACACTGGAACAGGGTCGCTAGGGAGGGTCATGGAGTCTCCTTCTCTAGAGACTTTCAAAACCCACCTGGATGCATTCCTGTGCAGACTACCCTAAATGATCCTGCTTTGTCAGGGAGGTTGGACCTGATGCTATCTGGAGGTCCCTTCCGGCCTCTGATATACTGTGATACTGTGATATTGTCATTCTCTAGCCACATGATCTAGTGGGGCTGGCTGAAGCAGAGGGTGCAGTGACATGATGGAATTTAAAACCTGCATCCCTAAACCTGTGAGCTTTCAGAGGCTGGTTAGGAACTCACATTCAATGCCAAGAGCAACTAGAGTGGCAGCAATGGCAATCACAGACCCAAGTGGCAGCCTGCACCCCTTTGGGCTCTGACCTTGAGCTCATCAGAAATGGGATGAGCATCATGGCAGCACTGCAAAGAGTTAAACAGACAACTTTGCTCCCTTTGGTGAGATTTGCAAAGTACTTACTGACCTTGGGAAACAAATACCCACATTTTGGTATAATGGCTTCATTTAGAGCCTATTAACCAGAGCTCCAAGACAGAAAAATAGTACAAATAGTTACACTTTATCACTCAGCTCTCTAAGCCACTTTCAGCGATTTTATTTGTGTCTCTTTAGTGATCAAGCTTTTTCTGAGACCTTTTGGCAAGACCAAAAGAATACAGCAGCATATCTTATCAGCAAACAGTATTTCTTGGGATTTCCTTATTTCCTTACTCTTTTAAGTCACTTGGAAGAGCTTTAAAAGTATTACAGGGCCATAAATGGGAACCAGATGATTTCCCAGCTATCAGGCTACTGTGGAGTCAGTGTGGGAGAGTTGAAGGAAACAATGTTGGGGTTGAGTGCAATCCCCAAACATATCTGAGCATCTCAGTGTACTTCAAGCCAAGATGTTGTACTCATGCCTCCTCACCACTGCAATGATGAAAGCTCTATCTTCTTCAGCTTGCTAATCCTCTCAGCTCACTGTGGATTGGCTACAATTCAATAAACTTTACACAGATCAGTCAACTACCTACCTACTCACAACCTACCAGCTGTGAGTAACAGCTGGGACTGTTGCAAAAATGAAGACTGTGGTCACCATCTGGTCACTCTGTACTATCCTCAGGGAGTATGGTATAGCATCCAGTGCCTCAGCCCAGTGAAGCCAATATAAAAACATGGATTAAAATGATAAACAATAATCAAAAGGCTATCACCAACTACTTTGTATCGATGCAGGTCAAAGAGTAATCTGAATAGGAGATACTTACGTGTGAAAATGCAGAAAGCAGGTTTGGAAGCCCAGTTCACCTGTTATAGAGGAGTATATTTGGCTTAGGGTAACAATTTTAGCTATGTAATATGTAGCTTAGTCCTTGCACAAGGAAATTGCATATTGAATGCATATTGAATGCAATTTAAGAGGAGTGTCAAAATACATGTTTTAAAAATACACAAACACTGTTTCTGATACAGGCTAAGATGCTGTTGGCCTTCTTGGCAACCTGGGCACAATGTTGGCTCATATCAGATGGCTGTTGACCATCAGGTCCAGGTGCTTTTCCACTGGGTAGCTTTCTAGTCACTCTTCCCCAAGCCTGTAGTGTTGCATGGGGTTGTAGTGACCCAAGTGAAGGACCTGTCACTTGGCCTTTTTGAACCTCATGTAATTAGCCTCTGCCCCTTGACCCAGATTACCCAGATTCCTCTGTAGAGCCTTCCTACCATCAAGTGGATCGATGTTCCCACCTAGCTTGATGTTCTCTGCAAAATTACTGAGGGTGCACTCAATGCCATTACCCAGATTGTTGATAAAGATGTTAAACAGAACTGGCCCCACTACTGAGCCCTGAGGAATGCCTCTGTGACCAGGAAGAGAGTTTTCAGAAAAGGTAGATTCTTGGTTTTGTTTCATTCTGGAATAGGACAGAGTTGGCGCCACGATGACTCTGCAGGCTTTCCTCCACTGAGAACAGGGAACCACTCCACATTCCCTCATATGCAAAAGCCTGAAGAATGGCCACTTGTCTAGTGCTGGCTTGCTTTGCTTTAAGAAAAATCCTTTACCTTTTCTCTGGTCCCACATACAGCCTTTGCACTGATGGCCTCAGAAGCCCATTAGTTTGCAATGAGACTAGAAATGCTACAAAGAGTTGAATGTGCCCACTTGCTTCTATACTGCACTCCCTAGAAGTCTCCCAAAGGTACAGAAACCCAGGCTAAGTCTAGGGTTTCTACATATAAAGTGCATGTGTTTGGAGGTACAGTCATTAATTTCCTAACTGATGGATCTCTAGGATTTCTACACAAAAGTGAGAGTGTCAAAGTTCCCAGTGGGATCTCTTTATGAATTAGGAACCAGCCAGTCCTCCTTGTTCTGATGGTTTCAGATAGCACTGCTGCTTATGGATGTTGCCACACAACCCAGCCATAATTCTTTAAAGTTCAAAGTTGTGATGAAATATTGAGAAAAGAGAACAGAGTCCCAAGCGTCGTCCCTCAGATCAGCAGCTCAGAGATTCCATCCTCCAAAGTGGGCTGATTACTCAGTTCAGAACCTGTGGGTCTCATCTGTACTGACAGCTAGAGAAAGACAAATACATGTCAGGCTGACAGCTCCTATTGCCATTTTGCTTGCCTGCTGATGGACATAGAGGTGAATGGCTTACTTCAGACAAGGAGCCTAGAGGTGATCTTGCAGCAGGCACTTGACCTCTGGCCTCTGGCTTGACATGACAGCCAGCAACACTAGATGCAAGGCAACACTGCATTGCTCCTTTACATTTTGAGGCTGAAAAGAGGTAGAACCATTGGTTTCCTCGCTACCCTGCCCTACTCCCCCATTTCTGTCACTTTAAGCCTCTTGTTTCTCTGCTGTTCTGCCACCAGGAAAGTGAATCTGTGGCCACAATGAAAAGTAAATGGTCCTGGGGTGCTCCTTACTGGTTTACGGGCATAGCCCCCTCCTTGATAGCAGCCTGCAAGCAGGTCCCTCTTCCCTAAACCTTCAGATAATTTCCTGAATCTGAGCCTTGCAAAGCAGCATTCAGCCACATATAAACTCTCACGTCCCCCTTCCCTCCAGGGGTCCCAGGGTGATAGCGCAGTGCTTCACAGCCGTGCGAGTCTGCCTCTCAGTCACTGGGAATACTCAGCCCATGTACGTGCTTCAGCATTTCACAAATTGTAGAGTTTCATCACTCTGCTGTGTTTAGCTTAGGGAGTGCAAATAAGTTCCTCGAGACCCATCATATGGTTAGTGTGAGCCAATGAGCAGGCTCACAGAGGGCACCACTTGCCAAAAGAGCAGATGTGTCCGAAGCCTGTACCAGTTAATTTTGTGACCTGCTGAAATCACTGTGAGATTTATACTGCTAATTACTGACTTTGTTTCTGGTTTAATCATCCTTTCCTTCACCTTTCTGTAGAGCCAAGAAGGGAAAAAACACTGATAAACATCTTGTCTTCAACAGGATATTGTTTCAAATATAAATACATGAAGTAAAAAGATGTGGGACTTCTAGAAAAATAAAAATGTTTTCAAAGAAAATATTTAAACTAAAGCTTCTAATTCACCAGTGAAACATATCTTTACTCCATTTCCCAGCCAGAATCCTTCATGCAGTGACAGTAAAATTATTTTAGAATACTTTTTTTTTTTTTTCTGTTATGGACATGAAAATATGAGCTTCAATAGACTGAAATTTCTCACAAATGCCCAGGAAAATGAGTGACAGGAATGAGATTATGTGAAAATATACACTAAAACCTTAATTCCTTCATAAATACATTTATCATATAAATTCACTGTACCTGGTATGGCTACATACAGGCATAAAATCACCAGTACTCAGAGAAAGTGTTCACCTACTCTGATTTTTCGTTTGAATGGCACTTTCTGAGATTTGCTCTGGCTTTATGTGCTTCACTTCCCCATGCTCCTCTGATGCTGAGATCCCATATTTTCCATCATTGCCAGCACTAGGCACACCATGAAAATACAGGTGCAAAAAGGCCTGTCTGTGAACAGTGGAATAATAGATAGAAGAGAAATTCTGTGCCTTATTTCTTTGCATAGTTACACTCTTTTTGAAACTGATTCTTCCTAAAGCCTTGGGCAAATTGCTTCAACCTTTCTCTACCTCTCAGAAGGGGCAGCAGTTCTTGCAGAGATGGGCAGCAGTTCTTGCAGAGATGCTCAGCAGTCCAGTAATGCCAAAAAGCTGCCACAGCCATCATGGAACAAAGGCCCTCAGTGCTCATGTTCTTTCCTTAAGGAGGTGTTTGTTTGCTGGAAAGACCATGTAGTGGATGTATTTTGACCTTCTTTCTGCAAGTTCTGCAGGTCAGAGAGCAAATGAAGAAACCAAAGGCAGGGTGGCACACCCCTCCTTGGGCTTTTCTTCAACATCTTCATCACTTGGTGCACTGAATTCTTTAATGTCTCCAGGCCCCAAGGCAGCACCACTTTTAGTGCGTTAGGATAAAGAATTCAGGATAGAGACCTCCAGTTTCAGTTTCTTCCCAACAAGCATTAGGTGCCTTGACTCTTCCTCCTATCATTTCTTTTCACTCTGACTTTCTGGGCTTGCTTGTGCCTTAGTGTGGGAAAACAAATCTATAAGAAAAGTTTGGCCTAGGCACTTAAAGGTCCTTCCCAGGTATTCAAACCCTTTCTAGCTGGTGAGCTGGGTGTTAATATACAAGTGGTACTGAAGTACTGAAACAGCCAGTCTTGGCTGTCTCTCTGAGTGGGAGCAATGGAGTTGTTTACAGCTCCCACAGTCTCTTCCAGAGGCATCCCTGCAGTTAACCAAGGCACAGAGCACTCAGGTCCCACACCAAACCAAACAGCACTGCCAACATCAGCACTCAGCACAAACGGTGTCCCCAATCCGGGAAAATTTGTTGTCAGGGACTTAACTCTGTATGAAAGGAATGTTGTTTCATTTCAGAACCAGAGATTTCCGACAAGACAGAGCATGAGCTTTCTGAAAGGCCAGAGCTTTTTGTTTTTTTCTCACAAACATGCTCAGACATAGCTTTCCTTTCAGCTAATTAAGCTGTTTTAAAGCAAACTGGTCAAACAGTGACATCGTGGTGGGGAGCCTTGGAATCAATTGCATGATATAGAAGGCAGGACATTTAAAGGGTGACTTCTGCCATTGTTTCCCCTGGCTGAATCTTTTCTACTTGGTCAATGCTGCCAGAGTGACCCTATACAATTGGGAGAATTCAAAGCCACTGACCTCAAGAGATGCCATTAAGAAGGCAACTGCAGAATAAGATTTCATGGTTGGGAGCCAAATTTACCTTCTCCTTCCATGTCTTGATGTTTACAATATTTTATATGTATGTTTTCTTCCTGTCATTAGCATATTGCTAAAACAGCTAAATAAAAAGAGAAGGCAGATGTAAGGCAGCATTGACAATAATTGCATCTTTGCTGTACAGCAGAGATGCACCATTTAAGATGAAAGCTAAAACTACAGCATTATGGTGGTTCCTTCAGCTTCATGACAATGAATGATTGGTAGGAGTAAGCTCCACTTTGCTAGCACAGAAGATGGACTCTGCCTAACATATATTTTGTTAAACAGAGTATGACATCCATTGTTTTTCTAAACTGCTGGATATAAAATTGGTGAGTTCCAACATCTGCCAAATGACCATACAGTTTCCCACGTGCAAAGAACAGACACATTTGAAATGTTCTGTTAATAACCAGAAGCAATGGCAAAAATGGTTCTGTACTGTTTTCTTTCTGAGGACATCAGGGAGGCCATTCAGTCAGGCAGCCAACACACAAAGAAACCTTGGGAAACCAGCAAGTGAGGGAGGTGCTACTTCAGCCCCGTGCAAAGCCACACTAAACATAAAGGCTACACCTAGGGAAGATTTCCTGTGCCACTAGAGAGGTGCTCCATCCAGGTGTTTTCAGCACACCAAAGGAAGCTGAGGCTGTTCCAAGCTTCACAGCATCAGCCCTCTTTTCCACAAAGACCTCAGACCTGGTAGGTTTGCCCATGTGCTCAGCATGAACAGATAAAATGGAGGTGGTGCAGGACCATGTTTCAGCGTGTGATGAACAACCCTTACATGTCCATTTCTTGGACATGCCAGCCCTCTTGGACTTCTCCTGCATCATTGCCTTCCTTCATATAGCCCTTGTGGAGAGCCTGCATCCTCTTGGGCAGAAGGTCTCCTTGGGCAGAAGGATGTAAGTTATCTATCACCTCACCACAATACATGAGGAGAGCAGTGCTCCTTCCTGCATCGGGGTGCTCAGGACAGGGTTGTCCTGCTCCCTGTAAATTTACTCAAGGCATCTCTGTGGACATGAGGCTGTCTTGCACCTGCACCCCATGCCATGAATGCACATTATTTTAGAGGGTACAAGAGGAATTTCTTTTAAACAGGATTATGGCAGGTAAACATCTTCAGGTAACATTGTGGGGCAACGTGACCCACATGGAAACATTATGTGGTGGCCTGCTTTGTGCCATAGATGCTTCCAACCCAGCTGAGTGGCAGGACAACTGTCTCTGCCCAGAGAACCCTCTGCATCAAATCACTGCTCTGGTGAGTCAGACTGGCCTGTCCAAACAACAGGGCTACAACCATGGCAGCAGCAGAGTCAGAGGGTGGTGGAGGCTGCTGCATCATATGGAGTCAGTGCCCTGTGCACCCCTCAGTCAGCACCTCATGGAAAGACACTGAAGCTGGGTTTAAGCCACTGGGATGGCCAGAGAAGCCCTTCCATGGGAGCACATCAGCCCTGGGCCACCCCTTTGCCCACCTGTGCACGCATGTGTGCTGGCATGCATGAACACCCTGCCCCTCTCCCCGGCACCAAGCCTCAGCGGCCCCTGCTCCCGTTCCTGTGATGTCGCATGTTCAACATGATGACTTGCTCTATAGAAGCCATGTGTTGTCATAATGTAACATCATTAAACAAAGTGTTTAGAGCAGTTTTCACAGAGCCAGAACATGAACAACAAAACCCGCCAATTACAGTGTCATTTTGTGTAGTTGTTAAGGTTTCAAATGTCTCCAACTTTCTCTGGTAGGCCATATTGAGCATGTCACAGCGAACATCTGAGATAACGATTTGCTAGGCAATGTGTAATTCTCCCCCCCCTTTTCTTTTTTTTTTTTTTTTTAATATCCAGGAAGAAAGAGTTCTTTATAATAATTTGGCTCGAATGTCTACACACATTGCTCCAGCGTCTGTAGCAGCATGTGTTTCTAGGATTGTTCTGGAAGAGAAAATGCAGAAACAGCAGGGAGCAGAAGATAAACAGGCAATTCGTGACTCATTAAAACAAGCATTGGTAGCCAACATTGTGGAGTGTGTGAAGGCCCCAGATCCAACTCGCCTATAAACTTTTTTTACCAGCTGGACTTAGCATCTGTCAGAGTTTGGAAGGAGAGATAATCTGGTACAAATGATTTCAGTGTGTCGCATTTATTAACCTGCCACCTTACATAACACTGCTGATTGGGAACTGGGGGACCGGCTTGAGCAGTGACACAGCTTATTGTCCAAACGGTGTGACTTTGCTGTTAAAGATGCTCTCTTTCCTCTCTCTTTTTAAATTGTAATGAAGACAACGGAGCAACTGCAAAAGGGATAATGAAGGGAGCTTAAAAAGCGGCACAGTGTTGAGAAAAGTATATCAAGACAATATCCTCAGCAGATCTTTTCTACTTTGTTTTATTTTTTTTTCCAGACCCCACTTTAGTCCACATGCTCAGAAAACATTTTAGCCTGCTTGCCACAGGAGCTGGGATACACATCTCTGAGTAAAATAAATGCCCTGTCTCGCTCCCCGAACTACCACCCGCCGAGTGCCACGCTATTTACTGCCTGAACAGTTCCAGGAGTGGGAAACGTCACGGATGTCCTGGCAGGCTCAACACCCCACATAAAAACGAACATGATATTTTTCAGAGCATTTTAGAGAATTTCAAATGTTGTCCCTTTTTAATGCAGTTTCTCTCATTAAGGGCCTGATCCTCCTCTAATTAATGTAGATGGAAAAATTCCTTTGGATTCCAAAAGGGAGAAGGGAGGTTCCTGATGCTCTGCAGGAACTGCTGGTTTGGCAAGAGGAGAAAAGAAAAACACCAGAAACAATATATACATTTATCTTAGTTTGGGGTTCAGCTGTTTCCAGCTCATTGAACACTTACTAGGGACTACTTGACAAACAGAAAACCACAAAGTGGTATTCTGCTTCTTTTCCTGATCAGATGCCATGAATTTCAAATTAATAGAGATGTTTCCTTGCTAATACAAAATTTACATGTATCAGCTTATAAAATATGAATATGCCTGTTTCTTTTTGCAAAATAGTGTTGCAATTTAAAAAACAAAAACTGCAGAGGCTTTGGGAGAAAAAAATAACATTCAGGTTTCAGAATACCTCACATTTCACTTCGGTTAGCCTATTATTTGTAGTTTTGAAACTTTATTGGTCCCTGATCTAATCTTTTCTGAGTATGAAAACATTAACATATGGTTTAACGCAGCACAGGGCTGGAAAGTCCATATCCCAAATGCATATTGTATGCAGGGTGACATTCACACTAAATATCGTCCCACAGGGTCTGTACTCCATTTTACCTGGGATTGGAGAGCCATGAAATCTCTGGAAAAGTTGTTCATGAGTCTGAACCAAATGGCGCGCAGTGTACTGAGATACTAGCAGCGTGTGCTGCTGCCAAAGGTTGTGGCTCAAATGTCTCTCTAAGTAACATTAAAAATCTGCTGCTTCATGCCTATGAATTTCAATATTTATAGCGTTCAATAAAATGGTCCACTGTCAGAGAGAGATGTGCCACTGTGCGCTCTCTGAGCAGATGGGCTGCAATATGGCACATTTACATGGACCAGCTGTGGAGTGCAGAAATGAATGCTGGTCAGAGGCAGGCTGGAGGCACCACATCTGGAATGCAAACAGACCTGCCTCTGCAGCCACCGGGACCTTTTCTGAACAGGATGAGCTCTGATTTAGGGCCTCTCATCAGTGTACCTTAAACTGCATCAAGAGTCCTCATTAACACAAGAGACTATAGTGAGGTTTAGGGCCTGGAGCTTCTCTGCTGGGCATCTGTTAAAGCCCAATGATGGCACTCCGTAGCCTGGCATAGAGGCACCCCGGGGAGACATTCTCTCGTGTACCATGTTACAGTTTAAATTTAGTTTCTTTTTTTTCTTTTTTTTAAAATACTCTCCTATAGAATGTTGTGCACTGGATGCCTTTCGATGCAAGTGGCAAACATAATTCTCTCATCCTCCCCTTTCCCCTCTGCACCCCCCCGGGGACCTGAGGAGTCTGCTAATACTCTGAAACTTAAAATTGATTTTTTTTTCTCTTTTAAGCAGAAACCAGCAAATACTCTAGCACTGCATATAAAGAATTAAGTGCATGTCTGCTTTGTTTCTGCAGTAAAAAAGGATTTTTCAAGCCTTTAGATCATAATTTCTAGAAAAAAAAAAAAAGGCTAGTGGCCACTTCTATATAAATCATTTTGCACTGCATTTGGGCAAAATCCCAGAGCCTCTGAAGTCAATGGCAGAATTCCCACTGATTTCCAGTAGAGATAGGATTTTGCTCAATTAGAATAAATAGACCTTAAAGTGGGTATAAAAAATAATTTACTCACATATTAAGGTCCCTCTGTGCTCTCAGAGTGGTCTAATGCATCCTTAGTGTATATAAAAATCACATGTTTAAATCAAAAGGACAGAGTGAACATATATCTTTGATTCAGCACAGAAATAATCAAACCCAGATGAATATATCTGATACTGCAAAACAGACCTTCCCTTTTTTTTCTAGATCAACATATTCCATCACCACGTTTTACTTTTGTGGAAGTGTTAAGTATGTGATGGGGAAGAGAATACAGGTGTGAAAGGAGAACTACTTTTTAAAATCCAATGTTTTCTGTCATTTCAGCTTTCTCACAGCTAATACTGCAGACAGTGCCAGCCGAAGCGCAGTGCCTGCTGCATGGTAGCTCTCCGCTTACCTGGCTTTGGAGTACAAATAAAAGTGTTTCACATGTCCCTGAGGCTGAACATGCAAAGCTATGGAGAAGAATTGATGCTTTTCTCCTAAGGAGTTTTCTGCCCCTCCTCTCCCCTCCTCTCACCTCCCACCCTCTCACTCCAGCCATTCACAGGTTTTAGAGCATTTTTAAAGGCTTGGCTGGTTTTAATGAATAGACACACAAAGGGGGGAATAAACTGCACAGTTTATGATTGCTTCTGTCGTTTTGCTAGAGGAAGGCATGACAAGAGCTGACACAAAAGTGAGAACATTGCTATGTATTTACCCTATACTCTTCATCATTCCTTGGTATCTGTGACACAGCAAAGTCCAAATATTCTCAGGAAAGCCATCACCAGCACACACAGAGCAAGGATTTTGCAGCACTGAGTATCAAAGTGAAAACAGATACACAATTCTGCTCTCAGGGAAGTTAATGGTAGAGGTACCTTTGACTGTTGGGGGTGCTGCAGCTTGGAGCTCTTCTCAGCTCTTCAGAGGATGTCCGAAATCACACATCCAGCATACTTCAAAGCTGTGCAGGGCACAGCATATTGCACGTTGGCAATAATACCCCAAATCTGGTTAGGGCTGAATAGCTCTATCCTCATGGGGCAGTTCCCAGGGACTCTCTCTCCACGCAGGAGATGTGCTGCAGTGCTGCCCTTCTTCGCTCTGACAGGGAACAAAACACAAATTATATGGCAGGGTGGAGGGCACTGCTTGAAATCAGAGGATTAGGGTGCCAGCCCAGAAGAAGAGAGCCCCTGCTCAACTGCTTAGTGAAAGCTGGGGGTGCATGAGGGTGTAGTGTGCACACATACATTGAAACCATTAAGGATGCTGGGACAGGCATGGAAATCAGGCAAAAACCCTAAGTGAGTCTTCCAGCGACCTCAGCAACAAGGGAACCTGAGATTCAGCCCTGTAGCTAGCTGGTAGTGTAGGCATAGCGCTGGTTTCTCTGCCTGTGTGTCAGGAAGAAAAGTCCTACACGATCACAGGGAAGGAATAATATACAGAGGGTTGTGAGGTGCCACAGGGCTGTGACCACAGAGTCATATTCACACCAAAAATACATGGAGGGCTTGATGCCCTTTGGGGCTGATGGCTACCTCCTAATCAAGGAAAGCTTAGGTAATTGCTGTCTGAAGAAAGGCTCACAGCACCTCTGTTTTTATAGCCTCCCAGACCTGATAAGGGCAATTTTAATCCAGATTTATAGGCAGCGACTTCCAAAATCGTGGGACTCACCTGAGTGGTAGGAGAGTCCTCAGGCCTAGTGAGTGTGGCTGAGCAGCTCCCATCTGACCTAAGTTACAGCACTTGGAGACACTCTCTGTCTCTTGCTGTCTGGGCTC
Source organism: Indicator maculatus (assembly GCA_013399975.1). Classification (NCBI taxonomy): domain Eukaryota; kingdom Metazoa; phylum Chordata; class Aves; order Piciformes; family Indicatoridae; genus Indicator; species Indicator maculatus. Next base: position 32,549 of record VXBD01003767.1, on the reverse strand, counting down.
GAAGGAAGCAGACAGAGCTGCTACCATCACAAATCATTCCAACACTGGGTGTCCATCAGGCAAGCACTGTTCCAGTGTGGGGTTGTCTGGCACAACATGTGCCTGTCATGGACTGCTGCACAGGCAAGTTTTCCCATCTTGTAGGAGATATTTTGACCATATCCTTCCTGACAAGAAACAAATCTATTTAAGAGCTTACTACACTGCACACACATCCATTTGGCATCTAGCATTTTTTTTTCTTTCTTTTCCTCTCATTGCAGAAGCAGCTCAGGGAACTCCTAAGTTTATTATAATTGCTGTAGGGAGTTTTACAAGGACTCAGACCTCAAGGTCTATTTGACCTTATCTATTCTCTGCCAGTAGTGGTATTTGATTGCTCAGTAATGAACCATATAATCCTGGGTGACTGCACAGTAAAGCAAGAATTTTTTTTTTTTTTTTTGCTCTGAACAAATTACACACAGTGGAAAAACACAAGTGTTATGGAGTTACTGACAGAGCTCAGATGCTCTTGCTCACCCCCAAGACTTGCTGAGTCCCAGCTCCAGGCTAAATTTAGAGCAGCCTGTGGGCTAATCTAATTTACACTGCTCTGGCAATGGTCACCAAAGGGGCTTCTGCCAGCTGATGATGGGGTGGATCAGATGAAATCAAGGACTCTATCCAGCCACAGACAGGTTCCCCACCTGACAGCAGCACTTGAGTATTAAGTACTCCTTTTAAATAGCAAAGACTCTTGATTTTACCTGATTCTATAGAAAGACCTCCTAATGCTTTACCCCAACTCATAGTGCAGAACCAGCACAGCCCAGGGCAAGGAGGTGGGATTCCATGCATCCAAGAGAGCTGCTGAGCAAAGGTGGCTTGGAGAAACTTTTTTTAAGTAGTACTGGTGGAAATACGTCAGCCACTGTGAAATAAGCCTGACTTTGACATTCCTTCATAGCTTGCAAAGGAAAATGAGATTTTGTTGTTGTTGCTGTAGACTGAATACACCTCACCTGGAAACCAATGCAAAGCAAGTGCAAAATTCTTTTCCTTTGTGCCAAGTGCATTCTGATGGGAAGGAAAAGAGGTACCATGGTGCACCTCAGTGTCTGCTGCAAGTCGGGGAACATTGGAAAAAGTGTCTGCAGACAAATAAACCAAATTTGCTGCACCAGTGCCTGCACTCCTATTTTTGGTGCAAACATTAGGGATCAAGTTGCTACTTGACAATGCAAAATTATCACAACATACAGATTGAATCAAGATTCCAAGGAAGGCAACTGTCCAGCAGCAGTCCTGCAGTAGAGGTTGCTCCATATGTTTGTCTGGCTTGTGCTGCTGAGCAGAATCTTGCTGCACTGGTGTCAGAGTTTTGAAGGCAAGAAGGAACCATTATATCATGCCATCACCAGCTCTGGCTGGGACTGACCAGGCAACAGATGGCTGAAGTACAAATGAAGCACATCAAGAGATTAAAAAAAAAAAAGTGCTTTATAATAATTTTGCAGAAAAATAAAAAAAGCTACCTAAACCCAGGAAATCCTAAAATTCTATATAGTGTTCAACAGCAAGGAGAAAAAAAACATACAACCCACTAATCCAACCCTGTAGTATTTTGTTCTTGAAGCATCACAATATGATGTTTTTAAAACCAGTTCAGGCTCCTTTGTGCTCTCAGCAGCTGCCAGACTATTTCATTGCCTCTTTTAACAGTGGGAAGTTTTTCAGCCATAGGATAGTGTAGTGCTGGTTGTGGTGGGATACCGGAGTGGGTCAGGACGTTGCTGACAGCTCAGACCACACTACTGCAAAGCCATATATCCTCAGAGGAGCTGTGGATTGCCACTGCTCAAGGAGCTCTGCAGCACAATGTGATTTTTGGGTGTCAGAGTTGATGTTTAAGCTAGCAGAGAGGCAGCTGGCTGGGTGAAGTCACCCACGACAGGGAGCCAAAGTAGTCTTAGGTCCACTGGGTTACCTACCCTTTAGGTAAGGTGGCTTTCCAGTGTTGAGTGGAACATCTCAGGGTCCTCAGGAACACCCTTGGCCAGTATGGGCATGGCCAGCCCCAGCAGGAATTCCACTCCACCAGCACCGCTCAGCACAGCAGCCAGCCTCTGCTCCACCATACCCCGTGCTAGCACACAGACACTGTGCAAGCATTGGAAAGGCACCTGCCAAGTGAAGATTAGTACCCAAGCAAGAAATATCTTTCTGCAGCACTCACAACCACCAAAGCCCACAGAAGCACCACAAAGGTGCCCTCCCGGGGCAGCAAAACTGGTGTTAATCCAAGCACACACCCTTTGAAGTGCTTTAGCAGAGATGTGGCCACAGCATGCACAGTGCCCAGGATCTCACCCTACAACGACACAGCCCTCCGTGCCTGCGTGTCCGTGGGGCAGCTCTCACCCTTCTCCTTTGTCTGCAGCGTTGGGATGTTGCTTCCCCTGAAATCAGGGGCCAGAGCAAGGCGTCGACAATAGTCTGACGCCGTTTTCATTTTGCAGTTGGCTGCATAATCTGAATAGAGCTGAGAGCACTGTGGGGACAATGAGAAAAAATTCATTTCTAAAAAGATATGGCAGTGTCAGGAGTGTAGGGTAGAAAACCTGTCTGGGTAGTGGTCTGCTGGGAGGTGGGGGCATGTGGCACTCCCCATTACATAACATGGTAAGCCTTTCATAAGCAAGGTACAGGACTTTAAAACTTAAAATCCAGCTCCTGAAGTGCAGGTTTCCAAAGTGACTCTTTGGTACCTCTACTCTTCACCTCCACATTTGTTTCTTCCCTCTCAGCTTCCAGGGCAACCCTTCTGCTGTGTCACAGCACAAACCCCCAGTACTAACAAATCTTGCTGCAGGTAACTCCCTGCAGAGGAGGTGAAAAACAGACCAGAGCCCCAGCGCTGCAGTGTTTCACACACCATCAGCAGGGTCCTCTGTGTTTATAAATTTATACCAGTTTCTGGATTTATCTTACAGCTGGAAATGAATAATATAACACACTAAATACTCACTGGGGAAAATCCAAACAGACCATCATTCATGTGTTATGTTTTTTCCTAGTATCTAGTATCATGCTACTACTTACTGGCCAGAAAGACTTTTCCTAGCAGTAAAACTGTCTCCCTCTGGCAAAAGGAGAAAGGAGGTAGAAGGCATAGAGGATATTTGCATTTAACTTCATCTCATGGAGACAGAACATTAAAATGCTATTTGGTAACTTAGTCATAGAGAAGAATAGTAGAGCCATAGGCCTTTTTTCTTTCTTTCTTTTTTTTTTTTTAAAGATGTAACTCTTTTAAGAGTCCCCTTAAGAGTGCTCAGTAGGGTGTGTCAATATTGCTCCCCATGGAAATCATATGGTTTGCCTATGCAGACAGTGAATTGTTTTGTGGCTGTGAAATATTGTGTGTTGCCCTGTGAGCAGTGGAGCCAGTGGCTCGAGGAACCGTTGTTGAGACTGACAGTTACATTGTGCCACTGAATAGTGAAACGGCAGAATCAAAAACTCAAGTGGACCCAGACAGAATGTCCTGACCTTTAAGTAAAAGGCTGATTGGATATGGTGGGAGCTCCCCTTCATCTTCCACCATAATCCATTACACCTTTCTTGGCAAATCCTCGTAATTCATGTAGCTGCACAGATACATTTCCCATAGAAATTTTTTTCATGCTTATCATTAAATTTATCTCTTATAACTTACTTGCCTTTGTATGATCCAGTTGTGACACGAACTGTCAGCTCCCTATGTTGAAGCATTCATAGTGTTCTGTCTAAGAAGTAATTCTGCACCTTGCAGTGTGAAAGCCCAGTAGTAATAAATTTGTAGGAACTTGGTCAGAAGGAGAGTTTCTGCAGCACAGAAATAAACACACACAAAGATATTATGTAATGACCTGCAGTGGAAAAAGAATAGACCCCAGCCACATGAAAGCTGTGAACTTTACTACACGAGGTCCATATTTTAAATTTGCTTGAACAAGACAGTGAACTATTTGGGACAGACACATTTTATGTGTCTGTGATGTGTCACAGAAAGTACCTTACAAGTAGGAAAGAAAACAATATTGGCAATATCAATGTTGGCTGTAAATTCTACATTAGAGAAGACCAATGTTACATAAAAGAGAACAAAATTGTCTTCTTTCAATCTTTGTTTTAAATTCTGGAATTGATTTTGACTGGTTTCAATAGTTTATTTAATTACTACATGTATAGATAAGGAAAGACAGCAGCATGGAAAGACACTGAGTAATTCTTAATAGAACATTACCAGCATGTGCAGGAAAATTAATTTCTTTACATACATTGCCTTGATCCTGGAAGTCAGAACTAGTATGGTTTGTGTCCAGCACTCTTTTTTAGTGATGACAGAGTAAACTCTATATTCTATAACCCCACGTCCAATTGATTTTTTCCTTTAGAAACACAGGAACTTGTGGACACGTTTTTTTCCATTAAAAAAAAAAAA
>VXBD01003767.1:0-28020 GCA_013399975.1 Indicator maculatus | reverse complement strand
ATATATATATGTATGTATATATATATATACACACATATATATGTGTGTGTACATATATATATATGTATATATATGAGGTTATATACATTTTCCTGGGTGCTATCTCTCTCCTCTCTGTATGGATTGTCTTGTTATAGGCATACATTCCTCTTACCCGATGATATGCACTTCACCCACTTGCTTTGAATGAAACTGTATGACAGCCCCTGACACGTCTGAATGTGGCACTGGCATTTCTTGCATCCCTCTTCTGCAAGAGGCGAGAATCTTCAAACTCAATTAGCATTTTAAAGAATAGGTTCAGTTTTGTGGTCCATTAAAGTCAGCTAAATTGATGCACTGCATGTCTTTATTTCAAAAATAAAGCTGAACAATTAAAGCCCATGTCTCTTTGCTCAGCTTTTGATTCCTCACAAAGCTTTCCCACTTGCTGCCTTTGGATGTAATGTTAACAAAGTCAGTTAACATCAAGAGCAGCGCTAACAGGCATGGCACAATTCCTTGTTTTTGCTCAATCAGTCTGTGTTCAAACTATCAGTTTGATTTATTTGTCCATGCTGACCCTTATTCACCACTTAATTATCCTCGTATAATGTTTCAAGAGCCTCCTGACACAAGGAGAAAGACAATTGCCGATGTTCTGTGGAACAACTGTTGACCTGATGGCCAAAATGATGACTGTGGGTCGAAGGTTGGTCTCCTTTTGAAGGATCCACTCCATTCTTGAGGGGTCTGGCCAGAGCCACTTAGCCCGGGTGCTGCTGGCACTGGGCAGCCTGCTGGCCCCTGGTCCTTGCAGCGCACCTGGGGTCAGCCCAGAGAGCCTGGATGAGCCTGACCAGCTGACAGTCAGTCTCATGTGAGCAGCAGCTTATCTCCCAAAGTACTGGGGTTTTGAGCAAGTTAGTCAGTGGGCATGTTTTAATCCCCTCTGCTCTAGCAACAGTGCTCAAGTTAGCTGGAACTAATCTCAACATCAAATTGCCAAACCCAAGATCAGAACCACGTCCTCTAGGAAACAAAGATACTACAACAGTCTCCATCACTGACCCTGAGCAAAGGAGCTGGCGCTTTTCTTACAGCAAAGGACATTGGTTTAAAGTCCCCAATGCGTATGCTCAGCCCCATGCCAGAGAGAGTGCACAATGATCTCCATTCATCCGGAAAGTATCTTTTCTGCTGCCTCTGCTTGGAAACACTGAATGACATTCCGATTCGTTTCCCATTCAAAAGCGAATAATCAACTAATAGGTTAATTTTGACAGGACACTGGCATCTCATGGGGACAGAGGGCATGGTCCATGTTTTCAGGGAAGCTGAAACAGTGCTCTGGAGCTAGGGAAAGAAGGGGCTGGATTGGCACAGTGTGAGAGTCCAGGCGTTAGCTGAGCAACTTGTGCAGGTTTTTCCATTTTGTCGGCTGTTGGGGGTTGACTAGGGAAAAAATCTGGCCCTTGTTTTAAACACAGTAGCCATCCCAAGTATAAACAGTAAGGGTAAATTTATTTTCCTTCAACCAGCTGACTTTTCCTGAGTATGAAGGGGGTTATATTTCATCAAATCTACACCATTTCAGACCATCATTTGAATTCTATCACTTAAAGATGTCCTCAGTTGTAAAGGTCTAGCATCCTCACCACCATCAGGTTAAACATGGTTAAATCAGTTCCATGATCACCATGCCAGGAAGACCTTTCAGCAACACAAAGGCAGAAGGTCAACTCCTCTGTCATCCTTCATCTAGTTCTCTGGTGTCATCACTGAAAGACCGTGTGAACATACTTATTTCTGGCTCACTGACCCCTGCTCATCTTTATAGCCTCAAGAAGGACTGGTAGGCACTGCAATTGGAAGCAGCCTTTGGGCTGCTTTAGGTGGGATCAGCAAGGTCCACAGCCGGTGCTGGAGCAGATTTGTATGAAGCCTATACTCAGGACCTCTCCACTCACTTACCAGTGCTTATAGTCCCAAGCCACCACCAAGCATCTGAGTCACAGAGAAGATGAAAACACAAAGAAGTAAAATGGAAGGCTGGATGTTGGGCTGCAGTGCTGAGTTCTCCGGCTCATTAGACTCTGGGACATAACACAGTTGGTGCTTGACCTGCTGCTTGCTTTCAAAAGTCCTGTTTGAGGCAGAAATATTCACACATTAGTATTCCTGTCATCTGAAAGGCTTTTACCTTTACTTTTCAGGCAACAACATTGTATGCTTTCAGTTTTAACGAAAATTCAAAAGCTGTCAAAAAAATATTTTGGCAAGACAGAGGAAAATAATTTTCATTGGTCTTTCCTAGGAGAGAAATAAAGAATTACCCAGCTTCCTTATTAAATCACAGACACCTAAGTGTGAAGGCAGAATGCTGTCAGCCGCTCGCTGTTTCTTCTCTTGATGTCCCTAGGAAACAACCCTAGAATGGTCTGGGTTGGAAGGGACCTCTAAAAGTCATCTAGTCCAGCATCCTTTGCAGTCAGCAGGGGCATCCTCAACTAGATCAGGTTGCCCAGATCCCTGTCAAGCCTCACTTTGAATATCTCCAGGGATGGGGCCCCAACCACCTCCCCAGGCAGCCTGTTCCAGTGTTCCACTACCCTCATGGTAAAGAACCTGTTCCTAATATCCAATCTAAATCTGATCTTCTCCGGTTTGAAGCCATTGCCCCTTGCCCTGTCACTGCAGGCCTTTGTGAACAGTCTCTCTCCATCCCTCTTGTAGGCCCCCTTCAGGTACTGGAAGGTCGCTATCAGGTCTCCCCTGAGCCTCCTCTTCTCCAGGCTGAACAACCCCAGCTCCCTCAGCCTGTCCTTGTAGCAGAGGTGCTCCAATCCCCTGATCATTGTCGTGGCCCTCCTCTGGACCTGCTCCATGAGTTCTGTGTCATTCCCAGTGTCTGAGTCCCCAGTGTGGAGACTGTTGCCATACTGACACTGCTCATGTAGTTGTCCCCTCCAGACAGCAGAAGAAGCAACTAGTTGATGCATTCCCCATGTCACAGAGGTGGATTGGATTAGAGAATGAAGAGTCCAGGCTCATGGAGCTCCATCTGGCACCTTTGAAGACCTGGAGGTTGCTGCATGAGGGATCTTAAGCGACTTGCTTAAGGCTAAATGGCAAGGCTCTGTGCCAGGACAGGGAACCTTCTCCTCAAAGCCTTGTGTGCAACACAGGATGGTTGTCAGTTGCTGGTTGTTTCCCATGGCAGGGACCATCAACTCTTCTCTGTCTGCTTCCAAATGGAAAGCAGCGAAGGCTGAGCACAGTCCTCTGCCTCAGGTGAGTTCAAAGGCAACTGCATACCCTGCAGGATGGTAGTTCATCTTGGTTTCCTCATCAGCTCCAGATGGGGGAGCTGGGTGGGAGATCCGAGCTGTGGGGTGGCTCAGGGCAGAGGGACATGTGTAAGAGCTGGGCATACAGGCACAGGGCTCTGCCAGGGGATGCTATGCTCAGCCATGGGTGTGGGACTGCCAGCAGACCATGCCTGGCATGCCCCAGTTTCTCAGCTTGGCCATGCCTCCTGAGAGGAGCTTGGATCTCTCCATGCTGCAGCTGTTCAGGGTGAGGCTCAATACGAACCTGTTTCCACGTGACAGGCCTTGGTCTTAAAGCCACAGTGCTAGGGAAATGAAATGATGGCTATTTTATGGCACCTAGGAGAGGGCCAAGAGTTTCCCTGAAAGCTCATCTTTCATTTTGAAAAGAGCATCTAATCACTTAGGGGCAGAATAGCAGGACAGGGAAAGTCTCAAACCTTGTCTGAAAGATGGAAAATTTATGGCTGCAAAGGGCAGCGTATATCAAAGAGCTTTTGGTCAAGGCTCACCAATAAAGCAATTCACCTACTGGGTGATGTGAGGACAGAGCAAGATGAAAGTAAAGTTCGATCATTTCTTCCCATCGCAACAAAAAGGCTGATAAAGAATATACTTGATATCAAACAGAGCTTCCTGCTGTCTCTAGTTACCTGGGAGTTTGGAGCCTGCAGTTTGAATAATGTTTCCTCCATAATAGGGTTGACAGCAGAAGTGTGGAGAGACTGATGGGCCTTCATGCAGGCTCAGCTTTTGTATTTCAGGCTCATTCTTTATTCTCAGAGCGGAGCAGATAATAAATGTGTAAATAAATAGTTACCAATCTTCTGGCATGGTAAAATAACTAGTTGCTTTCTTGTCCTGCAGAAGAATTCAGTCACACTGATAGTAAAACCCCATCGGTTGCAGCCTTTCACGTGCTTCGCAAATAGCTGGGGAAAGTCGTTCTGTATTGTTTGAGATGGAATGGACTATGGGTAACGCTGAATGTGTCTGCCAAAGGGACTGAAACAAAACAGCCACCACTGCAATTTTGGAAAATGAAGGGATTATTAAAAAAAAAAAAAAAAAAAGTTAGACTTTTTCCTCACTTTTGTTTATAAAAAGAAGCTCACGTTAAATTCTGACTTGGTCATACGTTGTAAGGATATATTGTACCACTGTTTCATATGAACTCTGAGAAAATTACAACAACCTCATTGATATTAAAATCTACAGTCTTTTTTTATAATCAAATTATCAAGATTTCCACTTGCCTGTGATGGCTGTTGAGCTCTGGGTTTACCACACCAAGTTCATACACCTGTGAAAGAATTTTGTCCTGTGGTTCCAAGCAATGCGGAGTCGTAGTGAAATATCTGAAACATTTCTAACTGAGATTTCTATTTATTTTTTTTTTAAGCAAGGTATAGAGCATTAGCCAATTACTTTCATGACAGATATAAGCTATAATAATACACAAATGTTTTGGATATGTCTGGGCAGTTTAAATATTCCAACAATTGTTTTCCATTAAAACATAAGCAGCAAGCGCCTTGCCGTGCACTTCTCTGCTACGCTGGGGCAGGTCAGGGCTGCCCTAATGAAAAGATGCCATCCATGGGTACATTAGGATTGTCACAGTAGAGTAGGATGAGATAAACTGGGTTGTTTTAAGGAGACACCCAACAAGAAGAGAGGGAATATGCCCTGTGAAATTCTCCTAAATTAAAGCACAATCTCTGGGGAAGACCTTTAGTAATGACTGGAAGTGCCATTATTCCCCTCAGCTTGGTGCTTCAAAGGCATTTTTTTCCCTTTTTTTCCCTTCTGTGAGGAACTTATTCACAGGCAGCTTTTTCTGACCGATCGTTTACGTTTTCAAAAAGTAATTCAAATAAGAACTGATTCTCAGACTTAGAGTTACTGAGGAAATATATATATTTCAGTACTTTTTCCCTTTATTTCAGCAATGGATTTTTTTTTTATCCACACTCAAAATGTTGTGGGTTTTTTTTTTTTTAATTGGAGCAATTGTTGTTCCAGTTTTATTTCTGGAATGAGAAAAAGAAGATAAAAGACTAGACATTTTTAAGGAAATGAGGAAGAAAAAACCAAAACAAACCCTCAAGGAAAAATAACAGACTCTTTCCACTCAGATTTTTTTGACAAATAACTGTCTTAACTAATTTGTAAAATACAGTCACAATAGTATGGCTTTGAAATTGCAAACCTGTGATGTGTGTTTTTATCCTGGTATTACAGAAAATGTTTCTAGGTAGCCTGTACAAAGCCAGTACTCTGAGTATACAATGCAAACTTTCCAGTTAGAATTTCAGGTGGCAGCTCAGCATTAGCAGCATCCTTGACATCAAACAGCTGAAGCCCATGCTTAAAGTTAAATACAACCTAAGTGTAATGCTAAATAGCTGCATTGACACTTCATTAATTAGTAAATTAATGCCTTTAGCAAACTGTCTGCATACAATGGTGTCTGCTTCCTCCACAGATCTCTCCAGGCAATATTAACATCTAGAGGAGTAAATACAATTAGAACGGGTGCACATTTGACTGCCTCTGTCATTACTGATTTAGATGATGAGGCAAAAATTTTCTGAAGGCATTGATGAGCTAGTGCTACTCTTTTGTGCTCTAGTGTCATAAACTGCCATTACACTGGTTTTATGAAGGACTGAAGAGTTTGTGTTTAAGGTACTGTTTTTATTTAAATACATCTCTCTCTCTGACACAGCTGCCATCAAATCCCTGACTTCCAAAGTGGAGGCTGACATTAGGTCTTTGTCTTGGCAAGTGCATTCAAGTGCAGCAGCTACTGCATGGGGAGCTCTGTGCCTCTACAGGAACAGCTGCAGCAGAGGCCTGTCATAGGACCACATCTTTTTGCAACTGAGAATTTCACTGAGAAGTTTATAATGTTCATGTTATAAAGAAAATTTTAAAAGTGACAAGTGAAGTTGGATAAAGAAAAGTATGTGTCACTCTAGAGACTAAATTTTTACATTCTTTGGAGGAGAGAAGGGGGAAGAAACCCCCAGGATGCCATAATAAAAGATCTCTTGCAGGTCTAAAACTGAGAACTCTGATGAAAGACAGGATAAAATGGGAAATCTGTTTATAGGCAAACATTATTATCCTTACAGAGGCAGGATCACACCCTGTTTGCCAAGGTACTCCCTGTTTGACACTTGACTGCTTGCTCAGTCTGCTTCTTCTATCTTCAAACAGTGGCAAACCCAAAGGCAGGGCACTTTGGGTGCAATGCTGGAGTTCTTTGCATCAGTTTCCCTACACATTCATGTCCACAGAGCTTGAGAGATGCAATCAGATTTTGGGCCATTAGGAGTCCAAGGTTCTCTCTCCATTGTCATGGCAAGTAATTTTTCCCACTTCAAGACTCCTTCTAGTGAGCTTTCTTTCAGACTTTGACAACTTTCAAAAGTAATTCTATGTCCATGAAGAATAGATCTTTCACCATAAAAGTAAGTGTTATACTCCCTCCAGCACAGCATTTGGGAACCCAAAGGCACACAGGCACAGTGTCCCTACAACAGAGAAGAGCTATTTTAGGAATTTGTTCCAATTTCCACTTAATATAGATGTGCTGGCACAACCTTGTGCTGACAAGTGAATGCTGGTGCAAGAGCTTGCAATTAGAGCAGCTGAGCTCTGCTTCCTCTGGAAGGGCCCCTGAAGCTCCAGCAGAGACCTGGGCAGGATCCAGCAGCCTTTGCTCAGTCAGCTCTGTACCAGAAATCCTGCCAACCACAAGCCACTTTCTCAGGGTCTGCTTCCTAAATCTGTCAGACAGTTTGGTGTCTCTTCCTTTGACTCCTCAAGGCAGCAAGATAATCCTGGGAATTTAGTTAGATAGATTTTTTTTTGATATCTGTGATGAGAAGTACTAGACTGGATTATCTTTTGCCCTTTTTTTTTTTTTTTTTTTGGTGTGTGTGATTGTACAAGGTGATTCCCTCTTCAGCAGGCTGCTGTCCTCATGCTGTCTGAAAATACCCCTGAGAAAAGGGGGGTGTTTTGATGCTAAGTCCTGCTCACCTCCCCACTGATGCAATGCTGGCATCTTCTCTGGGGCTGCACCTGTGCTTGCATGGAGGGAAACTGCTGGTCTGGAGGGCACATGGCCCCACACAGCATTTTGTGCAGCGACACCACCTCAGGAACAAACACTTAAGGTCTGGCTCCTGAGGGCAAGGGGCTCAGCCCAGCTGCCAGTGGGACTTGCTGTCAGGACAGGGCACAGCAGGCATTTCCCACCAGCCTTGCTTGCCATGCAGGGCTGTACTGTGGTGCCTGCTTTCCTGCCAGCCTGTCTCAAAGCAAGAGCACTATCATTAAACACGATATTTAGGGCCTCTCTGGATCGAGGCCTCAGTTATTAAAGTCACTTATTTCTTATTATTGACAAGAGTGGAAGGATGCTTATGTTGTTAAATCATTCAGCAAGGAACAAATGCATTAGAGTCAAGACAAAGACACCACATGGTTTCTATGCCTTTACTAATAGTTTTATGTAATTTCACTGGAAGTATCAGGATTACAATTAGCATTTAACAACCCTAACTTCGTCACATATCTAAAACCATATGCTTTATACATACTTCTAAAACATATTATTGTCATGCTCAATGCAGCATGAATACTCTGTAACAATCATATTCTTCTAATTAGAGGACATCATGACTGCTCCAGAGATATGAAAGAGGAGCTGCCTTATACAGCCTATGAAAGATATTTTTCTACATACTGCTTTAGAGGAACTAAGCAGTTAAAACACGTGAGCTGCCGTCTGCCTTTCCAAAAGTGCACAAAATCAGTTTATTGTCAACACATGTCAATATATTTACTTGCGCTGAGGAAATGGCTTCTGTTGATTGTTTTCAACCAGGCTGATGTCTGTATGCCAGATTTGCAAATCAAATGTTACCAGTACTGCGTTTCTGGCAGAAAAAACCCCAGAGCTGTAACTGCTCTGGTACTGAAAAACGTCTGTCCTTCAGTCAACTGAAAGCATTTGCAGACAGGGGTAAGAGATTGCATCTTTTTTACAGAGAAGCAATGGAAAATTCAGCTTAGTCTCCACTGGAGCCATTTTGGGAGGCCAAGGGGCAGTGCTGCAGAAAACACTCACAGATGACTGACCTTTTTAGCCATAAATGGTCCTGGAATGCTTTTATGTTTAGCTTTTAGCAAGAAGGAAAGCGCCAAACTCTGAAGAACTTTCAAATTATTTACAAACACTATCTGCTGGCTTGAGGAACCTGCACCTTATTGCAAATGTAGGCAGCACATACTTCTACCAGGTCAAATGTCATGAACTCTTAGACTGGATCAACGCTGCCTGGAAGGGATCCCTGAGGGTTATGTTGTTCAGGTCTCCACTCAAAGAACCATCATCAGCGGTGGATCGGGTCTGCCATGGCAGCTGAGCACTCACCAGAAGACCAGATCTAAGCCTAAATACAACTCATCCATAAGGCTCCAGCCTACCTACATCTTCATGAATGTTTCCATTTGCCTTGCTTTCATGACATGTGATCCACCAGCACATGGTTTGGAAGACGAGTGATGACAGCGGCAGGCAGGGGCAACATTGAAGCTTAACTACTTGGAGGCAGTGGGATCTAGCATCAAATCTGGAAAGCATGAGGTCTCTGTGTTAATTGCTGATTAGATTTTTCTTTGAGTGAAGAAAAGGTGTGTGTTTCCTCTGCCATTATTACTCCTGTCTCAAAAACTCTCTGACTTGTAATTATTTCACCTTGAAACATGGTGCAGCACAGCACAGTTTAATTACATACACATCCATGCAAGTTGCATGTAAGCACCAGGAGTGGAGCAAATACAAATAATTTTCTTTAAGTTACACAAAACTCTATTAGAAATACTTTGTTTCTTTACATCTACAGCACAATGCTCGAAGACATTCAGCTTTTAAGTATCCCAAAAAATGTTGACCTTTTTTGAATTCAACGAGACTTTTCCCTGGGAGGACAGTCCATATTCAGGACTGGAGCTTGTTAGAGCAACAGACTCTGGAAAATAGCATGTGGAATCAGTCAGTACCAGTGTCTAGAAGAAGAATAGGCTCAGCCTTGAATGTTCATGTTGGATATTGTCTGAAAAGTTGCCCGTCATGTTACTGCTTGGAAGCCCTGGCAGTTGGGGATGACACGCTCCGGCTTCCCTATTAGCCCCCCTGCGCTGCCAGGACAAAGGGAACTGCAGGCTCCCAGCCAAGCACATACATTTGCAAACTGCCGCCAGTCAGTTCCCAAGGCCAGGGGCTGGATGCCATTGACAAAGAGATGTGAGCTGCAGGCATAGGCTGCTCTGCTCTCCCTGCCGAGCGAGTGGCACTTCTCATGGAGATCTATGGGGCTTGCTCTCTCCCCTTCACTGCCCACAAAGGGCTGGCCAGGACCTGCTTCTGATTTTTCAGGTTTTTAACCAGTCCTTTCCACCTGGCATGGGAGCCATTGGACCCTCGTACTCTCCTCACCAGTATCCCCTTCAGTGACAGATCTCTGTGGGGACATTTATCTGCCAGTGCACGAAACATCACAGTCTTTCATCTGCAGCACGGGAGAGCAGACCTTGATACCACTGGAGACTCAGTCTGATGTTGCAGGTGGATGTAAAAAGCAGCAGCAGCACAGCAGCAGATAATCTCAGGAAAAGATCACAGGGCTGTGTGAAGCACAGACACATGGTTTGTGTTTGCTTGCTTGACTTTCACTTTTCTGCTTTACTCCAGTAGCAGCCCATAGGGCTGAAAACATATGGGAAGAAGCAGCAGTAGCTTCCACTTGGAGATGCCCAGCACCCAAGCTCAAAGCTTCAGTCAAGCTGCTCTCCCAAACCATCACAAATCCAAACAGATTTTTTTTTTTTTTCTTTTGCTGGTGAAATTAGACCTGAAACCACCCTGAAATGCTACAGGCTTGTGATGAGAGGAGTTGCCTTGGTTCCAGAACAGCCTGTAAGGCAAGGAAAGCTCTGCCTTTCCCATAGAGTTGGGCCATACAGCCAATACCTCCTTTGGAGAGAAGCTGGTGAGTGCCCAGTACACACCATCAGACCTACAAAGGGCAGACACGATCTGGCCATGCTTCTTGCTCTAGGTTTAGTTGCCCAATGAAAGCATGAAAAATGACATGGCAAATATTACTACTGGGCCACATGAGAGCAAGATCCAGGGGAAAAAGCCACATCTCCAAACAGCCTGTGAAACACCACATGAAATTCCTGCCTTAGAAGGGCAGAATTCTCCTCAGAACGGACCAGGGCACAGTGGAAGGGGGATGCCCTGAATTTAGAGTGACCAGTGCAGAGAAATTCATTTTCTCCAGCACTTTGTTGGCAGCAAATGCTCTCCCCATCTCCTTCACCTTTTCTCCACACCTCTTCACATTTCCTATCTCTGTTCCTGTGTCCCAATTCTCTCTGAGGTGCTCCAGAACTCTGCAACGGGGGCACTCAATCTTAGTCCAGCATTGACATTGACTCCCAAATGGCTTCTCACTAGCAATTTGCTCGTTAGCTGGCACCTGCCACATGTGCTCTGTCTTCCCATGGGGGACATGCCACTGAAGCAGAGGAGCTACAAGACTGTACCTAGTATCAGCTGGCGACTGAAACAATCTTCTTAGTTGAAGGCTGAAAATAATAACCCTGCCTGGAGGCTGTGTTATTCATAGCAGGATTCCATACTTAACCTGTGACCTTGGCCTGACAGGGTTTTATGTGTGGCTTTTCTACAGATAGTTTTAACCACACTTAGCTGAAATTGAAGGGAAAGTTATCCCAGGTCACACCTGTTCCTGAACCAAGAACTATTCTAAACTTTGGGTTTTGCCATGAATGCCCACTTGCAGCATTCTTGCCTCTCCTTCTCTGGTTATGAAATGGTGGTCTGCAACATTCCTCCTTCCCTAGTCATCAGTCAGACCACCCCAGAGTATGCAGCCCAATCCTGATGTACAAAGATGATGCCCAGTTTGTTGCAGCAGCAGTGGATTTGTCTCTTTCTCTCTCTCTCTCTTTTTCTTTTTTTTCCACTTGCTGCAGAAACAGAGTGTCACAGTCAAAGCCTCCAAACCTCCCAAGCAGAGAGACTGAGGACTCTGCTGGCACGGGGACATTACATCTATTTACAAGATGAAGCAATGGCAAGGGTTAAATCCCACAAGGGCAAAGTCTGGAAGATCCTTATTGTACATTTACTTGAGAAAATACATATATATATATAATATGTATGAACCATACTGATTTCTTTTTTTTCCAGTAAAATTTCATTCTTTCCATTATGTGTCAGATTGGGGACCTAAGTAAGCTTTGAAAAGCACATTGGACCCTAGGCATCCACCAGGATGAAGGATAACTGCATTGCTGTGACTTCCTCATGCATCCCTGTCAGGTTTTTGCAGATCAGAGATACAGGCCTCTCATTTTCATCACTCAATCTACTCTCACATTCACATCTTCAGGGTCGGGCAGTGATGGAATTAGTGCAGTTTACCCTTCCTTTGCAAACCCCACTCCCAAGCACTTGGTCAGACTGTGAACATATAGCAAACATTATGAAGAGAGACTGAGATCCCTGGGGCTATTTAGTCCTAAGAAAAGAAGACTGAGAGGGGATCTGATCAGTGTGTAAAAATATCGAGGGGTGGGTGTCAAGTGGATGGGTCCAAGCTCTTCTTGGTGGTGCACAGTAATAAGACAAGGAACAATGGGTTTAAACTTGAACATAGAAGATTTCATCTCAACATGAGGAGAAACTTCTTTACAGTGAGGGTGACAGAGCACTGGAACAGGCTGCCCAGAGAGATTGTGGAGTTTCCTTCTCTGGAGACTTTCAAAACACACCTGGATGCATTCCTGTGTGGACTACTCTAAGCGATCCTGCTTTGGCAAGGGGGTTGGATTCAATGATCTCTTGAGGGCCCTTCCAACCTCTAATATACTGTGATACTTTGACACTGTGATTATGGTTTTGCCCTTTTCCTTCTTCTTCCATCTCCTTAATACTTTTTCCTCTTCAGCAGTGACTTAGAGCATGTAACCTTCTGGCTACAGTACATGCCACTGGTTCAAAAGCAGTTTTGCCATTTGCCTAGCTTTTAGCCAAAGTCTTCACAACCTTTTCTCACACTTTAAAACCAAAACTGAACTCAAAGCAGTGTGAATAACTCTATTTTATCACCAGACCTATGTCAAAACTGAAAAAGCACCCAAAAAAATCTTTGTTTCATTGGGCACTGCATCCAGAGTCCAGAAGTATTAACACCATTGTCATAACCAGGAGAAAAACCCCACCAGGCTGAATATGCTCACACACATAAGTGAATGCAACATACGCAAACCCAGATTTTTATGAGCAGCACTGTCAGCAGGGAGATTGTTTATAGTTGCCAATAATTTATAGCTTTTAAGTGTAATGTTGGAATACAAATGGCTTTCCATGGCCCCTTCCCTCAGTGATCTGCTCATGAATAAGGCTGAAAGGACTCACAACTAGGAGGACAAGGAAAGAGGGAATGACTCAGCCTGCCCCCACTTTCTCTTGGCTCCTACAGATGTTCCCAGTCATGGATTTGCTGCCAGCCCAGTGTCAAGCTGCGCTCAGTGGAAGGGATAACTGAAGCTTTGCCATGCTCATATGGTTGCAGAGTGAGAGTTTTGAAGGGAAGTGGTAACATCACAGCAACTGGCAGTGCTGGGAAAGAGGACTGCAGAGCAAAAGAGCTGCAGCCAGATGGGGAAGGACACCGAGAAATGCTTCTGGAGACTGAACAGGGACACAGACTTTATGACCATCATGTGAGTTTGCAAATCTAGTATTGCAATGCATGTCAATACACACATATATATATAAAGTAGAAGAAAGAATCTCCTGCTAGAGCTGTCAAGAGTGAACCTTGGACTGAAGAGCTTTCATTTTGCCACATGGCAATATAAATAATATTTTTGTCCCTTATATTATTCCTGTGTTGAGATAAGCCCAAGACTTTTAGCACTTTTAACAATTTGAGCTACCAAAAATAAACTATTTGTATTGTTGCTTCAATTACTTAAGACAGATTTGTAGAAAATTGATTTCTCTGGCTTTATTTAACTGAATATCTCTGAAGGAGTCATCTTCTTCAGATAAGATTATCAAGATCATCATCATCTTTTTCAGATAAGATTATCAAAGACTCTTCAAAGTGAGGCTCAACAGGGCTCTGAGCAACCTGATCTAGTTGAGGATGCCCCTTCTTACTCCAGAAGGGTTTGGACTAGATGACCTCGTGAGGTCCCTTCCAACCCAGACCATTCTATGATTCTATCAAGATCATTATTATAATTTTTAAAACCTGGAAAGGAAATAAAGCAAACATTAAAAACTCCAAAATCCAATAGATAAGTTTTTATCTAAAAACTGTAAATACTTTGCTACCACTCAAAATTTCAATTTCCCTATTAGAAGCAATTTTCAATTTATTCATTTTTTCTCTTTTTGCTTTGTTTTGTTTTTCACAAGAGCTCTCAGATATGCAAGGCAAAGTTTTGAAAGTTAAGGCAGTTGAAGCAAAATATGTGTATTTTGGGAGAAAATCTCTCTGATGTTGCTTTGTCAGAAGTGTGACTATTTCCACTGCTGCCAGGACTATTGTCTCTGCAGTTCTGGGTGACTGCAGCTGCTTAGTCCCTGGAAGACCAATCTCCAGATCTCCATTTGGTGAGCCTAATCCAGTCCTACTGAGATGAATGGGACTTTTGTCCCTAATACAGCGGGTACAGGATCGCCTTCACCTTACTGAAGTCTTAGGAAGAGGTGCCTGTCTTTTTTGGCAGGTCAGCCTGCTTTTTGCAAGGCTTTTAGCAAAATGCAGCCCTGCCGCTAGACAACGTACAACCAAACTCTTGGTTCAATGCAGGTATGATAACAACACTGAGGGACTAAGGCACAAGAAAACATTCACTAGAAAACAGGCACTTAATCCTGTGCCTTGATGGGCTCAGGCATCTTTCATTCCACTGTCCTATAGCCCAGCCTGCTATTTCCAAGCAGTTCAAGATGGAGAAGCACCACAAGAGTTCACATGCAAATGAGCCTATCTGCAACATTTTACAAATCAGGCTGGAGGGGAGCAATGTAATTCCTGTTTCATGCATTGTATGCTTACAAAGGAATAGCCAGAGCAATGCCACAGCAATGTCAGCCTCCTCAGAACACATCCATCCGCTGCCAAAACCAAGACATGCTTGTTCATCCACGTCCCAGAGAGGTTCTCCAGGTTGAGAAGCCCCTGCTGAGAGGCCACATTGGACAGCCACCTGCTCCAAGGTCAGGTCGGGTCTCGTCTCCCCTTGGCAATACCAAGCAGGCCAAATATGGGCAGGGAGTACTAACTCAGAGCTGGTGGCAAAGTCTGTACAAGCTCTCACAGACCTGCCCTTTCCTGAGGCTCCCTGGGCTACATTTTAGTCTCTTCCATTCTCACATGCCTGTGAAAAGCCCAAAACAAGGTCCTCACCCCTTTTGAGCCAGTTTCCAATTCTTAATCACTTAATCCTTCTGCTTCCAAGGAGAGGTCACCAGAGGGGCTCTTCTCCTTGCAAAGAGGAGGGAGGCAGAAGTATCAGAGAAACAAGAGTAAAACACAATTACCTGGGATTTTGAGCAGTTGCATTGCCAGCTACTAGACTCCAGGCTCTGAGCTGAAGACTTCTTTGTGGTGCAATAGGTATTTGCAGTATAGATTAAAATTTACCTGACATAGCTCTTCTCCTTCCAGGTCACAGAGTCCTTCTAATGATGTTAAAGAGAAGTTTTTATGTATTTACAACACTCACCAAATCATTAATTCCTTAAAGTTGTGTTTTATTGAACATAGAGTACTTTCTATCTGGCAAATGAAAAAATTAGTGCCACAATTACCTTGAAAAATGTTGTGATGCAGTTCATTTGGATAATTTTAAGCTGTCACCACTTTCTAAAAGAGCCAAATGACCACATTTATAGTATAAACAATCCTAAATTACAGTTAATAATAGTTTCCCTAACAGCACTTCTCAGAAAAGTGACTGCACATTAACAGAAGTTTATTGAAGGGTTTATCTTATTTTCAAAAATTATCAAATTGAAAATGTCCACATTTGCTTGGACTCGTATTTCTTGGGAATATTTCAGATACTTCAACTACTCTGCGTTCAGGCTCATCATTAAATCTGCAAAAGTCTAGTCTAAAGCAAGCCACAAATACTATATACCACCTTCATATATGTAATATATCAAAAGAGGGATAGCTGTAGAAATAGATTTCATGTAAACTGAGGCTGGATTGACCAAGCAGAATGAAGGTAAATAAACCAAATGAAATGTGTCACTTGCCACAGTGGAAACTCTAAGTGTACATTTATTAATTTTTAATTATACAGATACTGGAAATCTTGCCATTCAGCAGAGACAAATTAGGCTTCAGATGGAAAGCATAATTCAGGTCAAGTAAGTAGCTGAAGGAAAAAATTGATATAATTAAATATTAGCATTTGCATTCTTAAGACTCAGGTCTATGGGAACTGAATTGAGATCTTACCCAGGAAAGTGCAAAACATAGCGTTTTTACTGAAAAGATATGTGGGAAAGATTTTCAGATCCCTTGAGAGGCTGTTGAAGTCTCCATTTTGATGTCCTCCCACACAGCACCACAGGCTGTTTTACACTGGGAACACTTCAAAATACTGGTGTCTTACATGGTGATAAGTAAGCACGTTTATAGAAATATTCAAGGTAGAATCCTCTGGTTTCTTTAAGTACATTCTGCTGACAAGATCAGTGTTATGACAATCATTAAAATTTCAGCCCTGAAAATAGTTGCAAATAAATAAATAAATCACTCCTAAATATAAAATAATGCTCATCCAAAAAGTAAAAATATGCAAGGATGTAACTATGATAAAAAGTATTGATAAAAAATATTTGGTGAGTTAAATTATTTTTTTAGTATTATTTTATACTTGTCATCAGTCTTATGCAGAACTACAATTTATTGTCTATTCATAATGAAAAAGGATAATGTGTATTTTTAAGGTTTTGTTCCAAAATACCCCTTGCTGTTTATAGGCTAATGGCAATAGTAGCTTCCTTCCCATTCAGAATTTTACACCACGTTCCCCCTTCTGACAAATGCTATTAAATGCCAATTGTGATGGCTTCTCTGGAATTTCCCAGGGAACTGCAGCCTGGGCTGCAGCCTGCTCAGCATCAGTTCTGCGTTCTGGTTTGATCCTTGCTAAACAAACTCAATATGCATTTGTCTGGTGGCTTAGGATATTGTTCAGAAGCAAATACATCACCCTTGAAATAAGAATGCTCCAAGCAAAAAGAGATGCCACAAACGCGGCAGCAGTGCTACTATAAAGTCCCATGCTTCGGCATGGTCTAAATACCTGGATTGTGCACAAAAAACGTGGAGAATGGACAAGGAACAGCAGAAAAATTCATGAGAGAAGTCACTATGCTATTCCTGCCCAGGGACAATCATCCTGTCTCTGAAAACACACACCATTTCTTTACAAAACTGAAACGGATTCGTGTCCATTCAAATTATTATTAGTCACTGAAACTATAAGGTAATAATTCAAGAGATGTTTAATTTACAGCTAGTAGGTTTTTTTTACCTCTCTGGTAACTGCACCTTTGTAAATTACTTATGTTGGCTTGCTACATAACACATCCTCTAATAAAATAGCATGCT
Organism: Indicator maculatus; assembly: GCA_013399975.1. Classification (NCBI taxonomy): domain Eukaryota; kingdom Metazoa; phylum Chordata; class Aves; order Piciformes; family Indicatoridae; genus Indicator; species Indicator maculatus. Next base: position 10,946 of record VXBD01003767.1, on the reverse strand, counting down.
AAAACTACCATGTATCAGTTGAGACTGGCATATAAAATGCTTTTGGGTTTTAATCTCCATTAACCATTACAGCATTTGTGAGACTTTCTGTATAACAACAGTGGGGAAAAAAAGGTGTCAGTTCTAAAATCTTATTTTTCAAATAAAGTACACCATTTGCTGCTTGTAACTTACAAACTGAGGCCAATGCTTTTTCTCAATAGTTCTGCTCTGCCAGTCTCTGTCCATTTTTGCAATCTTCATTTGACAGTGACTTACTTTTTTCCAGTTTCATTTGCTTTACTTCCCACAGCTTCCAGCCCTGTAGAAGCCCAAGACAAGCACACACCTAACTCCACAAGCAGATAGCACATATTTTTTTTCTGTTCTCCATAATGGCTTGGCACTTTGCTTTTACACCAGCTTGCAAAACGTAAAGATATTCCTCAAATATCTGGCAAAACACACTGTTAGCGTCTGCTTTTGTAACCACGTTGAAACTCGGGCACATCGCAGAAAGTGAGTGTCAGAGGGGTCAGTTCCTTGCCAGTAGCTCGGACAAGAGAGTCCTAGGTTGTCAGTCGGACCGTTTATCAAAGCGCCTCTGCGCTGTGCCGAGGGTAGGTTAGAGTCGGGGGCAGCGCCCTCCGCCGCCACCCCGCCCCGGCTCAGCCTCGGCCGCTGGGCTACAGTGACTCCAAGTGGATTTGTACAGCTACTACCGTGCCCGAGAAGGGAAGTGCTATTTCGTGGAGGTTTGGCTAAACTGAATCAATCTCCACAATCTGCTGCCTCCATAGACTTGGGCACAAGTTTATCCGGAGAGTAGTGACCCTGGTTTCATTGCCCTTGAGACGCCCTCAAGAAAGGGGTTTCTGTGCATGCCTGTGTCAGAGTCTTCAGATACAGGATATATAGAGAGATACAGTTATAAAAAAGCTCTGAAATCCAGTCTTGTGAACTTTTAAGCACATCTTTCTCTGTTGCTGGATGGCCCTGTTGCTCACACATAGACTGGCCACAGGAGGAGGGAGGCACAGGTATGCCCAGATGTGGGGAATCCCTCAAACACTCTACGGCCTTTGCAGTAGCTAACTGCAAACTGTGTAATAATTTGCCCCTGTAATTAATCTAGTTACCTTTTTTTCCCCTGATATTTTCTGAAAGGAACAGCCTATGCACCATCCCTATAGATGTTACTGTGCTATCTCAGGCATTTTTGCTGGATAGTTTTACTCCAGGATCTTCCATGAATTAAGTCTATATACAAGATGCTTACATTTTAAAGCAGAAAGGAATATCTCTCAGAGTCACCTCTGAAGGTAAGTTCAGGTACTTCTCTGCATCACTCATTGAATGTTTGTTATCACACCAACCTGCAGAAAAGGTGTACTATAGTCAAAAATGCTTCTTTAGACACTGCTGATAAAATATGTATAGACAGCCTGGATTTTGGAAGCATTTATTACAGGTCACATAGTGTGTTGGGATTTGCATATTCTCCTAGCCCCAGCCAGCAACTAAGCACCAAGCAGACACTTATTCACTTCCACCATGTTGGGACAAGGGAGAGGATCAAAAGAGTAAAAGTGAGAAAACACATGGGCTGAGATAAAGACAGTTTAATAAGTAAAGCAAAAGCCTCACATACAAACACAGCAAAACAAGGAATTCATCCAGCACTTCCCATCAGCAGGCAGCTGTTCAGTCATCTCCAGGATTACTCCATCATGCTCTCCACCATGCATAACTGTTACTTGGGAAGACAAACATCATCACTCTGAATATCCTTCACCTCCCAGCTTTCTATGCTGAACATGGTGTCATATGTTACGGAACATCCCTTGGTCAGTTGGGGACAGTTGTCTGAGTCGTGTCCTCTCCCAAATTCTTTTGCATCTCCCAGCTTGTTTCTGGTGAGGAGGTACAAGAAACAGAAGAGGTACGAGGGCTTGACTCTGTGTGAGCACTGCTCAGCAATAACTAAATTATCCCTGGATTATCAACACTGTTTACAGCACAAATCCAAAACATAGCCCCACACCAGCTACTTTGAAGAAAATTAACTCTATCACAACCAAAGCCAACACATTCTAAGAGAAGGGTGTTACTTACCTAGCAATCATTGCTTCCATCAACATTTGTTATTAGAACTGCATGTATCAGGCAGCTGCCTGACACCCTTTCATAGTCCAGCACCTACCTCTAGATCTTCAGAACAGTTTTCTAAGGGGAGCGTACATCTAGCAGGATATCCCACTAGGGCTGCAGGTAGCGCTGTTAAGTGATGAGCTGCTCCTGCCCAGCCTGGGAAGCCAGGGAGACTCTGGAGGCAGAGGCAGTGCTTCCCTGGGGGGCCTCTGCCCACCTGCCACTGCCATCAGGACAACAGTACTAGCTGCCAAAATTCTCTTTGAAGTGCTCAGGTCATGAGTTGAGCAGAACTAAGTGCTATATCAACTTTCTCTCTCTTTTACCCTCATGAAACAGGTCTGGAATTATTTCAAACACCTGAAAAATTCTGAGATGGTAGCACTTTACCTGCCCTCCACACAGGTGCAAAGCACACCCTGTAGGAGCACCCTGTCAGGCCCAGAATACCAGCTGTAATAACAGCTGTGCTTCGCAGCCCAGGTTTCTTCAGGCTTTTGCTTACAAACGTCTTTCAGAGAGGATCCCAGGCACAGTCAACATCCACCTCCAGATTTCCCAAGGTTAAAGCCAGCCCATGTCCCCAGTAAACTGTCAGCACCTAATAAAAAAGGATAAATCATTCTGTGGAGCCCAGCTTGAGTCATTTAAAAAAGAAAACAACTCACAGAGCCACTACTGCTCCAGAGCAAGGAGCCATTATCAGACGAATCCTCAGGGGCAAACTCAGTTGCGGTTGGTCAGTCACTTAAATATTCCTGTTCGGCTGCCTCCATGCTGTCCAGGACATGAAGCAAATGAAGCCTGGCTGTTACCCAGATGATCCAGGATGTTGTGACCAGATGGAACTTCGCTTACAACATGTGTAGGTGCCTGCTGGACAATAAACAGGCTTTCACTGTCTTTTGCTCTGATGAACTCAAGGGGGTTACTGACAGGTTAAAACAATCACAGCCCCCAAAAGATTTATTTGGGTTTTTTAAATTTATGCCAGATGAACAGAACAACAACAACAAAAAGGTTAAATGGATGGATTTTTTTCCTATTAGTGTTGATTTCTGGTTTTAGCCACTTAACTTGTGATGAGCACAGAAAAACAGCTGTGGTTTTGTCCATATGCTTACGTTTCTTTATTTGTTTTCTCTTTAAATTGTTGTGATAGCTGCAAACAGTTTACAGATAACACAAAAATTATTTATGGACTAATTTCCATTTGGTGTGTTGGGGGTATGTACATGCACATATGAGTGCCCCCTCTGCCCCCCATGTGTGCTTCTCTGTGACTAACCATCCTCCTTTCCAGTAACTTCAGAATCATTTCAACAATTTCAACTAAATTCTTATGGATATCATGAAAACATAGAGCCAGGGATAAAAGAAAGAAGTTCTAGCTCCTGCTGACAGGAAAGCTTCAGTGCAGGCTCCATCCTTGCTACCCACCAGAAGCTGGAGAAAACAGAGAAACATATACACACACAAACATACGTATTCTGACTGTTCCTGTTGTAGGAAAAGCATTATTAGACCAGAGAAGATGCAGATCCATGGCCAGTCAGGCTGTAACAGTCCTATTGTGCTATCTTTCAGAGAATGGAATTGTAAAACCTGGGTGTAGAATAGAATAAGGATGTCTCTGGCTCTTCTCAATAGCAGGAGAGCCAAACCAAACAGCTTTTGAACAAAATGTCTCCATTCAAGGCAAAGGATGCAAAAGCTAGTCCCAATACCCATGTTTTAAATTAAACTTTAAATGAAAGATGTTTGATTGTCCCTCACTCAGTTCTAGAAGATGAATACTGATGGATCCTATAAACAACCCACCTCCTGCAGAAATTTGGCTTAATTATCTAAAAACACTATTGAAGCTTGCACTAATATTTCTAGTTTTATGATGCAGGGAACACCCACAGGATCTGTTCCAGCAGCTCAGCTGTGCATGGAGCAACATCCAGATGAGAAATCATATTGAACAGCTGCATTTTTTTCAAATGCTTCAGCTGGCTCTCAAATTATTTTGTATCAACATTCCTGCAAGGACAGAAATCTGTGCTTCTTTCACAGAAGAGAAGATGGAAAATAGGCACTGTTCAGTATAAATCATGCTATTTTCCTGCAGTTCTACACAAAAAGTATGTTACTTTCTGGAAATGCCACATTTGTGCCGGAATGAAGAAATAGATCACAGTTTCCAGAGTGCAGGAATTTGGAAGCCTTTGCCTTTTAGTGAAGATACTCTGACGTTAAATGTTTTGGGTGCCTGTATAAATTCCATTTCCATATTTTCCTGCTGTTGAACCACACTTATTCTGCTAATGTTATTTTTCCAGCTTTCCTCAAAAAACCCCATTCTCATTCTCAAGAGGTAACATGTGTTTGTGAGGCTGAGGAGGAACAACTTTCAAAGAGTGACTGGTGCACTCATATTTTCATTTCCTATAGTCAGAAGGAGAAGCACAAGTCATGGGAAAAGCTTAAGCAACAGTTGTATCAATTTTAATTAAAAAAAACCCAAGACCTCTATAGGCAGATCAAACTTCTTGTAATGATGAATAGCTGGTGTCAAAACAACATGTCACAGAAAAAGTGGTGTGCTGTTTTGAGGGGCTGTGGGATTTCTAAGCAAGGCAGCTGTGATGGATATCTGATCATGAAGAAAGGGGAAAAGATTTGTATTTTATCCTAATAAATGCAGACACTTTTAATATGACATGGTGAAGCAGAAACTAGTTTCTAAAACCAGAGAAGTCCTAATTCATGATGTTTCCATGAACATACATTGAATGTTTAATCCAGAGTGATAATCTAGTCTGGACAAGTGGAAGTCCAGGAAGAATGCTCATTGGAAACGCTCTTGCCATTTGTAAGTAGAGAAAATACTTCTAGACAGCATGGTCAGCCTTGAAGATGCACAAAAACAGAGGATAAAGATACATGGGCAAGAGGTATGCAAAGATAAAATTACCTATCTTGTGGCTGTGATGCCATTCCCTCTCTATTGGACATTGTTTCACAGCACCAGACTCTCAAGCTAATTGAGGTGAAGACAAGGAATTGATCATTAAAGCCATTGTGCACAGATGTGATGAGTACCATATCCACAAGTCTTTAGTGCCAGACCTGCTTTCTGAAGTATTTTCTGACCAGACTCCAGCTCCTCCTAGTCCTGGGTAAGTAAAATTCCACTTTCAGTTCTGTGGGGTAAGAACTGATGATAAGGAAAGGTGATAGAAGAGGTCAAGCAGGCTTTGTGAAGCTGATGGGAACCAGCATGAACTTTGCAGGACCAGGCTTTTAGGCAAGGAAAACACAGCAACGTTTCAGAGAGCAGTGGATAAAGATATCTTCCTGTTCTTCCTTGACTCTCAAAAGCCCCTCATCCTCTTCACTTACTTGACCTCAGACTCCTTCTGGAGCTATCTTTAAAATTACATGGGTAATTCATATAAATAATTACAGTTGTATCAAAACTGATTGCCTTAGAGATAAACAGCACCCAAGAAGATAATTTTCAAGACAAGCTGTAGTATTCCAAAGAGTTTCACTGGACCAATTTACTCAAATGTGCCTTGAACAGAAGTGACTGAGCTGAAGACTGGTAAAATGTTTCTACTCCTGGCTTTGCCTCTGTCTTTGCTAAGAAGCTCAAGACTCCTGACAAGGTCTGGCAAGGAAAGAGGAGTCTACACAGATGCCATTGCTCCTGATGTCCTCTCTAAGTTTTTCTCACACTGACTACCATCTGCAAACCAAATCTTGCCTCCTGGCTGCCACCTCTTGTTTGTTACCCAGGGCTTGCTTCTGCCCAAGTATTTTCCAACTTTCCTCTGACTCTTGCTTGGCCCTTCTGTTTAAACTGCATACTTAGAGCACGTAAGAGCTTAGAGCAAAACCTATTACAAGAGGGATATGGACATGCTGAAATGTGTCCAAAGAAGGGCCACCAGGATGATCAGAGGGCTGGAGCACCTCTCCTGTGAGGACAGACTGAAAAAGTTGAGGCTGTTCAGTCTGGAGAAGAGAAGGCTCCGAGGTGACCTTATTGTGGTCTTCCAGTATCTGAAGGGGGCCTACAAGAAAGCTGGGGAGGGACTTTTTAGGATATCAGGTAGTGATAGGAGTAGGGGGAATGGAATAAAGCTGGAAGTGGGGAGATTCAGTCTGGATGTGAGGAAGAAGTTCTTCACCATGAGAGTGGTGAGAGCCTGGAATGGGTTGTCCAGGGAGGTAGTTGAGGCCCCATCCCTGGAGGTGTTTGCAGCCAGGCTGGATGAGGCTCTGGCCAGCCTGATGTAGTGTGAGGTGTCCCTGCCCATGGCAGGGGGGTGGAACTGGATGATCCTTGTGGTCCCTTCCAACCCTGACTGATTCTATGATTCTATGAATGCTGACTAAAGTGGTTTAAAGGAGAACATGAAACTAAGTACATTAACCCAGCTAGTTCATTAACCCAGCTGAAAATCTTTAAAGCTGTTTCATCTTAGGTCAAGAAGAGACAGCACAGCACAGTCAGCACTACCACGGGTAAGACATGGATTTTATGAAATCTCTTGAGTGTTCTTTTGTCTTTTGCATGTCCTGTAGCACATAATGTCAGCTTATTTAGGAACAGAGGCTCTCTTCTATTTTTACACTTCCGCAGATAACACAGAAAACAGGATTTCAAAACTCTTTCAGGGAAGTGGTAATTGAAAAGTTCTGTTCATGTAGCCCTCTTGGACAACATGAGCAACAGCTTGTGATTTTTGCAGACGATTATGTACATATCACAATCACCTAATCTATGCATAGAGGAAGACTTCTTAATTTCTGCATTACACTTCTTTGGTTTTGCATTGATCCTATAACTTCTGTTAAGCTATGGCATGTTTTCTAGAAAGATGTTTGCCCTTGATTTAATATCAAGTGCTAAAGATCTCATCAACTCCCTGTACAATTTGCTCTGACACTTTTTTTTCTTGCATTGCATCTGTTTACAATGCTTCTCCTAGACTTAAAATCTATCTTTTCCCATAAACTTCTTCCCCATATTGGGAGATCACAATTTGTCTTCTGTTTGATAAACTGTACTGACCAACTTGGTTTGCTTACTTTTCACTGGGAAGAATTTCCAAACCTCAAATTATTCTTTTCCAGATGCTCTGCATTTTTTAAGCAATTCAAGCACCATGAATGGTTGTAACATTGATGTGACTACCTCAGTTATATTATCTATGATTGTAGCATAGTATCACTTCTGAGCTTGTCTAATGTTCTGCTTGTGCATTCCAGACTTACATTAGCCATCTAACATACAGCTTCCTATTAGGAGCTTGTAAGAAGTAGCATTGCAAGTAGAACAGAATGCCTATCCAGTCCTTAGCCTCACAGTGGCACTTAGGATAGGATGTTCAGGATAGGATCTGTGCACTCATCTAGACACAGGGCACGTGCAGAGAGACCCTCTCCTTGATAACACAACTTAGCATCTGGAAAACTACCTCACCAGCAATCTCAACAAAGCTTTCCACATTACTCCATTACTAGCACCATGTGATGCTAAAAAGGTAGAATGTGCAACATCAACACAAACAACTTGATATTCACATTGCCAATTGTAGTTGATTTGAAGGAAAATCAAGAAAACATTTCACAGAATCATAGAACATTAGGGGTTGGAAAGGAGCTTGAAAGATCATCTAGTCCAATACCCCTGCCAGAGCAGGACCACCTAGAGTAGGATATTGTTACTTTAAGCAGCATGTCAGACATCTTCCTCTGAAGTCATGGTTTGACAGAGTGCTTTTTCAATAGTTTTTTTTACCCCTAATTTAAAATTTATATATATAAAGACATTTAGGTACAATTTTGCTAGAAGTAGTACAACTTTAAATCAAAATCCTCACCATGAACATACGCCTCAAAACAATAAATTCAGTTCTAATATTTCTAGATTTTCCTAAGCACAAACTGCATCCAGCTGATGGCCTCAGCCTCTTCCTCTATACAGTTTCAGTTTGACTTTGGATGGAATCTAACTCAATTTAAGGAGAAGGAAGTACAGCAAAAGGTCAGACCTGCAAAACTCGTTTTGAGCTGAGTGCTCACTAGCAGGATAGAAGACCTATTAATTTACCCACTGACTGATTACTGCTCTCATCTGTGATATTCTTTATTTACACTAATAGTATTCTGACTTACACAAAACAGAAATCAAGTGATACAAATTAAAAATAAAATAGGCATGCTGTAATCTCAGCCAAACATACATATACTTTCAGAAGACTATATAGATGGGATCTTTTTAGTCTTCCAGTCCTTCATTTGAGAATAAAAACTATTTCTTGAAAACGTTTGTATGTCATTCAGATTAAATGTAATGTGTTAGATTTAGCAGCTTTTCAGTGCTTAACTTGCACATTTTACAATGTTAAAAATGCACGTTTGTGAAGTAGCTACATCCACTCCCTGCATGTGCCCATTTAATGCAAACTTCCAGGGCACATAGCTGTAGACAGAAAAGTAATTCAGTGTTTTTTCCACTGTCTTTCAAACACAGGTGTGTTTTCTTCCCTGGATATTGTATGACATATGTGCTAACAATAGTACCTATTAGTTCCTCTCATTAGAAAGAGGTAAAATTGATGAAGTGCTGAAAGATGTATGTCACCTGTAAAAAGTCATTTGACAATACCAGCAGCAGGATCAGAAATATATCCCAGGCTCTGAAGTCTTAGGCCAGTGCTTTCCTTTTCCCATTTTTTTTTTTGCTACTGCCTTTACTCTTTAAATCAGGATATTTGCTTTCTACTTAGACATATTATCAACACTACAGCAACACTAAAACTCCAGCATTTAATACTCCCTCAATCACCCACAAAGTATCATATCTCATACAAATAGTTCTCCAGTTCAATCTGCAGATGCTGACGAATGATAATGAATGATAAGAGTGGCTTAAATTCTCCTTTCCCTTCCTATAAAACACACCATGTCTAAGCAATGGGCTTTGGGAACAGAAGGGAGAAACCACAGGGATTGCATGCAGCAGAAGATGCTGTGCAGCTGGAATGAAGCTGGAGGGGTTGCAGGGCAATGCTCCATGGATGAGTTGCCTGTATCACAATGGAGAGGAGGAGATCAAAGTCAGATGAAATGAAAGCTAATGAAAAAAGCCCTTGTAATCCTTGATAAAACTGCATTCATCCTGGGATGTGATCCCAAAGTCTCTGAAGGTCTTAGACTCACCAGCCACTCCTTCACTTTTTTCCATTTACCTAGGGATTTCCACACAAATCTGACACAGCTGTTATGTGGCACTTACTATCCATTTCTCCAGATTAAAGCATTATATATCCTTTCATTTGAATCTGAGAATTGCCTGTTTGGACCACAATGAACCGTAATCTCATACCTCCCTTCGTCAGACTCATAAGGAAAAGAATGCAGACATTTTGCCCAGTCATGATGACAGCCATGCAGAGACATAGAAAATGCAGACTCCCTCTCTTTGACCTTCTGTTTACCCTCGAAGACACGTTCACATAGCAAAGCCTTTGCTGTAGTCAGGTTGTGAGGTACAGTTTGGCTGCAAAACAGATCACTCAGTCATGTGTTCAGGAAGAAAAAGAATAGTTACCATGCTTATGTTCTTTTTCCTCTGTAAATACATGTTAGTCTGTACGCTGGTTTTAATCACTAAATTCTGCCTGCTTGCCTCCAATTTCCAACAACAAACGTCAACGCCACAGTTCTTGGGGCCTCAATCGCAACCACTCATTTAAGTACAAGAGCAATTTACTAATCTACTTTATGACAGATTACTAAATTTAATCATCTACTTTTGACTCTTTGAAACATCAGTAGCTGTTTTTCAGTGGAAAGCTTAATACTTTGAAGTGTCAGCACAAAGAATAACATTCAGCTTCTCGACTCCGTTTTGCAGCCAAGTCACTGATCTTTCACAATTGGAGCAAACTGGATAGTCTTTGTTAATCATTTCCACCCACTGAGGGAAAAAACACCCTCTTCCTCTTTGGTCAAAATCATTCAAAGACTTGGCAATGAACACAGGGGACTATGTTTCTGCCTTCAAACAATAAGTAATTATTTAAGTCTCCCTTTCAGACCTACTCCATATTTCTCTAACCAACAACTTGATTCGTGTCCTATCATCCAAAGACAATCCCCTCCAAGGCACAGCACAAATGCCTCATGCTCCCCTCTTCCAAACACTGATGTACGCAGGGTATTGACACTACATCGAGGCTGGGCTTGCAGCACATGGTAAAACATCTCAGCACATGGTAGGCTGCCAAAAAAAAAATAATCAGAAAAGACAGACGCATTTTTGGCCTCCTTTCAAAAACAAAAATTACAGGAATTGTTTCGCAGACCAAAATTGCTGACAAGCTTCAGCCTTGGCCCAACATATCTGCATTGACAAAGTTCTTTCGAAAGGTAGTCTCTCCTTAGGCATTTTTATGCCATGGTTTAACATCTGAGTGTGTTTTCATTACATGACTTCCCCTTTATTAAATTTCATTCAAAATGCATAGCAGTAGAAGCAAAGAGGAAGAAAATCGGAAAAGAGCATTTTCTTCTTCCCATACTGTTGGTGTTTCAACACCAATATAAAAATAAAGACTTTATCCTTGATCTGTAAAGTAAAAGCAAAGTTTACATTTACTTTGTATTAGCAAGATCTGCTATGTTTGAAGGGCTACCTTAGGTTTTGATTGTTTATCTTTGTTGTGGGTTAAGGCTTGGCTGGTGGGCAGGTGGGAGTCACCCCACCCCGGACCCCAGGGTCACAGAATCATAGAATCATAGAATTGTTA
>VXBD01003765.1:0-13383 GCA_013399975.1 Indicator maculatus | reverse complement strand
CTCAAAGCACACCTCCTGCCAACCCTGTGCAAACCATCACACCTTTATCTCATAATTAGTTTAGATATTCATTTATTAACAAGTCACCAAAAGCAGTTGCAGAGCATGATGAACATCTCTGATGGCCAAGCACAACAAAAGCATGTGGTTAATTGACTAGCACATGCCACTAACTTTGTGATTCATTGTTTCTTACACTTGAAATCCCTTATATATACACAGTTTCCTTGCAAAAATCATACAGCTTAGCTGCTCTTTGTAAGACAATTCAAAACCAGAGAGGAAGGTAAAAGTTTGCTTGATATTTCTGTCAAATTTTAGTATCATGAACAGATTAGGAGGAATTGACACAATATTCCAACCCATATAGAAATGTTTCCATGTAGAATTGACCATGTAGATTTGCCCCATGGAGAGCTAAGTACAGAGAATTGCCCTAGGCTGTGATGGAATAGCAAGATTCAATATATAAGCACTTTATATTTGTTTTTGACTGTCATGTTATGGGTAAAATACCCATGTCTGCCTATCTCAGAGTTTCAGGACTCTTACTGGAACTATTAGACAAAATTAACATTTTCCTTTCTGTTGTGGTGTGGTGTGCACAGCCTTAAAACTACCACGCTTTCTTTTTCAGTGCCCAATAAAGACTTGACACAGAGTCAAAAGGTTAAAACAATCAAATTCTTTAATTTATTAAAGTGACAGATACAACAGATTTAGGAATGACGGTGATGAATGCACTGACTGCAAGGTGATCTCAGGATTAAAACATCCTGGATAACATCTGACAAAGCTGGACATGCAAACCTTCACAAATGCAACAGAAGTTAAGCCATATATTGAAGGGGCAATTCTTACAAAGAAAGGTGTGCTTGTCTTGGGTAGAGGAAAAGGAGCACACACCCTCAACCATCCTCACTTTCGTCTTTCCCTCCCACCTGCTGCTTCTGATGCTGGTTCTAGCCATGCTGCACCATGTCTGGTACTTGTATTGGGGCTGGTTGTTCTGCACCAAGAGTTCTTCCTCACATGGGTCCCTGCTTTATAGGTGATGATTAAGATGATTTGTGTGTAGAATTGAGAAACATAGTCATTATATGCTTACCATGTACTCAGTTCAGCACATTAACATAGCAGGGGTATTAACTTTAACATTAAAATTGGAGTTAATTAGGTAAAGGTCTTCACTTGAGCACCCTGGCCTTCAAAATCTGTTAGGTGTTTATGTTATTTTAGCCTTGCTTCATGATTTTTAGCCCAAAACAAGGCCACATTATATTCATGACTCACTCCTTCAGGTTCACGGATCTTCATTTAACACAAACACCTGATGACTGTAAATTACTTTGAGCCCAAAGTGTACTAAATCAACTTCCCTTCCTGTCCCACTGCAAGCTAAACAGCTATCTCGTGGTGACCAACAGGACAATAGGACTACAAAAAAATCAGACATGGAGTGAGTAGGAGACTCCCAGATGATAAAAAAGGAGAGAGGACTGCAAATAGGCAGATAATTTTACTTGAAAACGCCAACTATGAAAAGACAACATGGTGAAGAGGGAAGACAAGCCTGTTTCAGTTTTTTTTCCTTCCAAAGACCTTTCAAGCCTGTTTACCTAGACCTCACAGACCCAACAGTGACCACTGCCTTCAACGCTAACTATTCCGCAACTGCTCTACAGGATTGTACACTGACTGCTAATTTTGAGTATAACTGTTAAAGACTAAAGGCATCATTTATGTGGTGATGATGATGATGAATTAACTAAGTATTGTGTGTTGATAATAAACTGATTTAGTAAGGTTTACTTTCATAAGTTTAAAAGTGCAATGATTTTTTCAGAAATTTAAATACTCCATCCCAGGCAGCTCTAATTTCAAATATAGGTATATATGTTATATATATGTATATATATATGAATATGCATGCATCTAGTATCAACAGTTCTTTCTATGTGACTCATAACAGTTCATTTTGTTAGTTTTCATATTAATTGCAGAAGTCTGGTTAAATCTCTTCAGTGCTGCACCTGAACTGATATTTTGGCAGCCTCTCAAGAAGATGATAGCTCTGTTTTTTCCTATTGTCTTTGTTATGTGCTATCTATTAAGATTTGCAAGTCTCTGTGTGTGCTTAATTTATCAGTGTTCACACCTCTTGTATTAGTCTCCTGAACAGTCCTTAATGTAGTAGCTTGATAGAACAGATCCATGCATTCTACTTGCCCTTACAGGGGGGTATATCAGATAAATTTTGGTCTCAATGAAGTTTGTGACTTTGAAAATTTTGGAATAAAGGTCTGTATTGTTTTCACACTAGCATTTAAGTGGTCTTCTATCTTCTCTGAAATATATAGTTTTAGCCATTCAGATTATGTATTACAAAACCGCACTGTTACATAAGATCTACCTTTTCTTACCTTTTAGTCTTTCCTCTCCAAAGACTACTGTGTGCAGTGATGCATATTCAGTTTCACTTAATGATCAGCAAATTGATTAGGATGCAAAGAAGAACAACAAAGTTGATTAAATGCTTCCCAAAATCACTTGCAGATAAAAGCTTTGAAAATTAAATGTGTCTAGCTTGGTTAAGATGTAATGTAAAGGTGATCTGATAAGGTGCAGAAATATCTGATGACTGTCAACGTTTCAGATGAAAACAATTCTTATATGAAGAATTGAAAGGAATACTCACATGAAGAACCGAAAGGAATACTGCCATGAAAACAATGTTTTGAACTTTACAGAATAAAATTCGGGCAGTAGCAACTATTATGTCTCACTTCCATCTTTTTTAGTGTTAGAAGAAATAACAAGATGGCATTATTTAAAGTGTGGAGTTCAGAAGGGTGTATTCTAATTTAAGATTGGTTACTGACTCATAAGAGAAAGTGAAGGGATTATTTCCCTCAAGGCAAGAATTTCCTAAGTATAATAGTGATAATAAAAGACAACTTAGTTTTAGGACTGTAAAGAAGAGAAAGTGGCTTTAAAGTGAGAAGTAAATTTATTAAAGTGAAATGATGTGTATCAAGACTTTTTGACTGTTTCCTAAAGCAATAATTTAATGCTTCATAGAATAAGATATTGCAGGAGAACACTGATGCTAACAAAAATGTAAAAAAAATTAAAAAATTGAGTGGCTCCAGAGCCCACTACAGTCTCGTTGTTACTTTAAAAAAAGGATAATGAAGCTTTTAACACTGAGATGTCTCAAAAGCAATCTACATTATTGTAAATTCTTTTTTATATACATATAAGATTAGAAATGTTAAGTAAAAGGAATAAAAATATCTGTATATGGCTGAACAAAAGTCGCCAGCTCATGCTCTCTTTGGTCCAGGTAAACACAAAAGTGTGCAAAGCAAATTTCAGAAAACTAATAATTTACAAAAGCTGGATGCACATTCAAATGGGAACAGCTGATAAAACAAAATAAAAAATATTGTTGTGGTCAGTATATTTGGTACAACCAATCCTGCACATTAGATTGTGTTGATTTGATTGGGTAATTCACTCAGCAGCTCCAAAAGTAGAGTTGAAAGAAGGGGCTTGATCTTCCAAGAAATGGGCTCTTGTAGATTTGATTTAAACAAAATATTTTTATGCTATTCCTTTCTCACAAAACAGAAAAGTCAAATTAGTATAATTCATAAATCAACAGGTAAATAATATCTTTTTATTATATGTAATAAAATAGGGGCTGACATTCTTCCATTCACATGAAAGAAAATAATTTTTAAAATATGTATAGGTCTGTCCTGGGTTACAGAATCACAGAATCATCCAGGTTGGAAAATACCTCAAAGATCATCAAGCCCAACCTATTACCTAATACCTAACACCTCATGACAACTAAACCATAGCTCCAAGTGTTACATCCACTCTTTTTTTGAATACCTCCAGGGATGGTGACTTCAGCACCTCCCTGAGCAGCCCATTCCACTGGCCAATTACTCTTTCTGTGAAGAACTTTGTCCTCACCTCGAGCCTAAACTTCCCCTGGCACAGCTTGAGACTGTGTCCTCTTGTTCTGGCACTGGTTGCCTGGGAGAAGAGCCCAATCCCCACCTGGCTACAACCTCCTTTCAGGTAGTAGAGGGCAATAAGTTGTCCCCTGAGCCTCCTCTTCTTGAGACTAAACAACCCCCGCTCCCTCAACTTCTCCTCATAGGGCCTGTTCTTGAGATCTTTCACCAGCCTCATTGCCCTTCTCAGCCACCTCTCACAACCTCCTCTACCCCCGACAGACAAGACGGAAAGTAACATGAGAAAAACACCCTCTGGGTTGAGATGAAGAGTTTACTGAGATGATGCACTATACAGTTACCTTAGAAAAGCGAGAAGCAAATCAACAGCAGAAGTCAGTGATAAAACCATTCCCCTTACAGAAGTATGCAGCACCCAACACAGTGGAAAAGACCAGTACCCCACAAAAGGCAACTGGAATCAGCAACCAGAACAGGAAGTCTCTTGTCTTACAATCTGAATTTCAAGCCCCATGACACTTTGCTCCAGCCAGCACTTCTGTTTCAAAGCTAGCACGATGGCAGCATGACACTGAATACATGTGAGGAGATTCAATTCAACCCATGACATGGTCAGATTACCTTTCAGTTTATTTGTTACGATTTCCTTAAGTTTTCAAGGATTAATTACTACTGAGAAACGTAGCATCTGTAAGTCTCTAAATAATTTTCTACTTTAATTCAGATAACTATTTAAGAAGAGAAGACACAAGACGATTTCTCCCAGTGGAGACTTGTAAATCTGAAAGTGTCTATCCTTGTAACAATGTCCCATGTGACATAACATCAGTGAAACAGAAACCACATTAATTAAAGAGGGAAAAATAAGAGAAAGATTGTGGCTAACATTGAGTTTAATCATTTGAATCTGATTCTTAAAATGGTTATCAAGTAAAGTTTGTTAATTTCCGCCATGTTCTAGTCTGGTCAGATGTAATGCAGAGGATCTTGTATGACCAGCATCTATTTTCTCCTTCACTTATGGATGAACTGAGGGTCACAGTTTCAATGGATGTGGTTCAATAAGCATCGAAGAATCTAAGTTCATTTAAATGAGATATATACTTATAAAATGACACAGAGCAGTGATATATTCAGGGTGAAATATGTTAATTGTCCCTCTGCTAAATCCAGAGGAAATAATTAAAGCTATTTAAAATCAGAATAATTTTAAGGTTTATAGGTTTTGAATTTCAAATCACTCATGAGTGGAGAAACGAATTTTCTAAGGAAAATGCTAACAATTACATAGGATTTTTTCCACAAGTGTTATTATGAATACCTTCTGCATATACTTCTGTAAAGCCTACCAGAAACTTTGTAAAATCAAATACAAATAAAAACAAATTTAATTGAACTGAAAACATTTTGTGCTTCTGTTAAGAATTTTTTAAATTCAGTAGTGAATAATGGTCAGATAAAGTCCATTATAAACTGGTATTCCTGCAAGATGAAATAACGGTAAAAAAGTAACCAGGACCATCCAATCAGCTTTTTTGTTTTTCTCCTGATGCATATCGTAGATCACTTTTTTTTTGAGTTTTATGCAGTCATCACAAGGGCAAGATTGAATTAAATTTAGTAATTGTGTCTGGCTAAAAATGTATTGTAATTAACTACACTGAAGTAATATGTTTCCAGTGGTTAATCACCCTCATTCTTTGATATTTGTGCCTTATACCTAAATTGAATTTGCCTAACTTCAGTTTCGATTGATTTTCACTTGATTTTTTTTTTCTCCTAAGCTGAAGATACCTTTATTAATTAGTGTTTTTTCTAAGGAATATACAAGTAGTAATCAAGTAATTTCTCATTCTTCATATGCTGGACAGGAGTACTTTTTAACTATTCTTCTCTGAGAAAGTTTCTTCTCTGTTAAAAAGAATAAGGTATACTTGTTTTCTTCCTTAGATCTGTGCCACATGATATGCATAGTACTGGCCTGACTGAACAGAGAGCTTTGGCTGGAACTTAGGTGAAAAAAATAAAGTTTATGACTGTTGGAAGATTGACCAAGCAACTCAGACGGACTACAAGGATGTTGTGAGGCTAGTTGCATCTTCACTGTAACCACGTAGAAAATTAAAAGTGCCAAAGCCCAACTAGAACTTAATTTGACTACTGCCATAAAAGACATAAATATCTGTCTAACTGCATTACAAATACAAGGAGATCTAAGAAGAATCTCCATCCTTTATTAGATGTCAAGTGGAAACATGGTGACAACAGATGAAGAAAAGTCTCAAGTACTTAATGCCACATTTGCCTTATCCTTCAATAATCAGGCCAGTTGTTCTCCAGGGACCCAGGCCCCTTAGCAGGAAGATAGAGATGGCAAGTAGAATGAAACCATCATAACCCAAAGGGAAATATTTAGTAAACTTGTGCACCATGTAAATTCACATGAATCTATGGGGCTGGACGGGATCCACCCAAGAGTGATGAGGGACCTGTCAGAAGTGCTCACCAAGACACTTTTCATGCATTTATCCACAGTCTGTGCTAACTGGGGAAGTCTCAGTTGACTGAAGACTATCAAGAAGGACCAGAGGAGACTTAGGGAACTACAGGCCTATCAGCCTGATTTCAGTGTAAGGGAAGATTACGGTTATCATCTTGAGTGCTATCAGACAGCACATACAGAAGGACCAGGTGATCAGGCCCAGTCAGCATGAGTTTACGAAGGGCAGATCTTGCTTGACTACCAGGATCGCTTTCCATGGCAAGGTGACCTTCCTTGTGGATGAAGGAAAGGCTGTGGATGTTGTCTGCCTGGACTTTAGTAAAGACTTTGACATTGTCTCTCACAGTATTCTCATGGAGAAACTGGCTGCAGATGGTTTGGATGGGTGTACCACAGAATTGACCACGTTGGAAAAAACCTTCCAAATCATCTAGTCCAACCTATCACCCAACACCATCTAACCGACTAAACCATGACACTAAGTGCCTCATCCAGTCTTATTTAAAACAATTCCAGGGACTGTGACTCCACCACCTCCCTGGGCAGCCCATTCCAATGGCTGCTCTTTCTGGGACTAATTTCTTCCTAATATTCTGCCCCTGTACTCAGCACTGGTTAAGCCACACCTTGAGTACCGTGTCCAGTTCTGGGCCCCTCAGTTCAAGAAAGATGTTGAGTTGCTGGAACAACTCGAGAGTTGGGCAGAGAAGGATGGTGAGGGGTCTGGACCACAAGCCCTATGAGGAGCAGCTGAGGGAGCTGGGGTTGTTTAGCCTGGAGAAGATGAGGCTCAGGGGAGACCTTATGTAGAGACCATCTACAATCTACTGCCTGAAGGGAGGCTGTAGCCAGGTGGGGGTTGGTCTCTTCTCCCAGGCAACCGGCAACAGAAGGAGACACAGTTTCAAGCTGTGCCAGGGGAGGTTCAGGCTGGATGGTAGTCAAATGAACTGTTCTTGGACCCAGTTGTTGAGCCATTTTTTAACCCAGGTAAGAGTACACTAATCCTTCTTGGGTTGTTTGGTTTAGTTTGGTTTAGTTTTGGTGGGGTGGTTGTTGTTGGTGGTTTTGATGGGGGGTTTTTGTTGGTTTTTTTCTTTTTTTTTTCACTACAGCATGGCTGAACGTTTTCATACCAAAATATACAGGTGTCTGGCCACTATGACTCTTAACACTTTATCAGAAATATGGAAAATGGAAGATCCTCCCCTGTTCTGTCAAGTTATTAAATATGTTATTATGTGCTAACATTTCTGTATCTTACAGTGTCCTATTTAACAGTATACAAGTTAATTTTGGATCCAGATTCCCCATATAACTACCACATTCTGATCACTATTTATTGATATTTGTGCCATTTGAAAATGTTAGTACTAGAGATTTTTTTTTTTTCATATTCAGGATAACAATTAAAGTTTCTATCACAGTATACATGCTATGTTTACTCAACAGAGAATGTACAGTTGTAAATCTTAATATAGTTAGGATATATTAAGTTCAAATAAGATGTATACAATATATCATTAATTAGTATACTATATTATTGACAGTATCTGTCTCAGAGGAATATCACTAGAAGCATCACTACATGATGGTGATTTGCATGGATAATCACTTCTGATATTTCATCAATTTCTCAGTAATGTATGATTATTCTTATTCTACAATTTTATTTTCTTTTATTAAAAGAGATTATTGTTTAACATTTCTCAAATAAAAGAATACAGTACCTCTATCATCCAACATTCCATTCTGCTTGAAAAATTAATTCAAGTTTTTTTTTTTGGCAAGGTCTAATTTTTGTTAAATCAAATTGGCAAGGACTAATCACATTCTTTTAAATCTTTGTCAGTGGAGTTTCATACGAGTATTCTATTAATGTACCAATAGTAGACACCAGACTAACTGTCCTAAAGCTATGCTGTTACAATCTGGTATTTTATTAAAGAACATTTAATGTCTAGTGTTAGTTTCCAAATGCCAAAGATTGAAGTTATTGCCTATTTAATAAATAATTACAATTTTAGGGATAAGAACACAAAGTAAAAAATACACTATATTATGTCAAATATGCTCTTGGCAGCTACAGAGCACTGTGCAGCAATAAAAGGCATCAAATAAAGGAAGAGGTTATGTTATCTAATACATCATTCTCTGTCATTAAATAAAAGTATATTCCTCCAGAATACTGTGTAATAAATAGGGTGAAATCAAGTCTGCCATCTCAAAGATTTGTGTATTTTCATAGAAAATTTCAGGAGAGAGTTGACATTTCCATTAAATTTCTTTCTTTTTTCTAAGATATACTACTTCACAGAGACTTCACAAATCTAGCACTACCTCTCATCTTCATTCCTCTTGAATGAATGTGGGGCAATTACACATTAAACTGAAAGAAAAATAAATAGAGGATGTGTCAACTCTTTCAGCTATGTCTCCCTGTTATTCTAAAGAGCTGTCTTCATGCACATCACAAAGCAGAGGAGAATTTCATTCTAGAATGATCATTCCCTCAATCTCCATAATGATTTAACAAGGGCCTACAGCCCATGTGCCAGCACCTAGAAATACCCTGCAAGCCCTGGAAGTGTGTACCAATCTTTCAATAATGTGAGGAGAAAGGATATCTGGTTCCTATCTGGCTACTGAGCTCAAAAGGGAAATGTATCAATCTTTAGATTTCCCAGATCCTTACATATTGTTAATGTAATCTGGACTCTTTTCCTCTGTTAGCAATGGGGAAATGGACAGAGAAACAACAAACATTTTTTTATGCTGATGAAGAAGCACACCTGGTTTTGACTTCAAAACCAGAAGACAGTGTCTGGGAAGCAACTTTGTTGCTGCCAGTGACCCACTTTTCATGAAGTATAATGCCAGAAACACTGATGGGACCCCTTTTTCTCCAACTCATAACAATGATTTTCCTAGTTTATCTGTCTGCCATACTTAGCATCTTCCTACTTGGAAGGTGAAAGGTGGCTTTATTATCTTCTTTTCCCTGTGTAAGTGAGAAGATTTATTTTAAAATGAGGACTGGGTAATAATTTTCAGCTACAATTCAAGTGTATGTGTTAAGACCTTTACCAAAAAAATGAAGATGAATCCTTTGTTAGAGCAAAACAAAAAAGACTATCATCGTTCTTCTATATTTGCTAGGAAGGAATTGGAATGGTATTACATATACCACTGGGCTAATTCTTACATGCTATTCACCTGTGTGCTTTTCGTCACTTGGATATACCTAGCATGCATGGATGATTTCCTATCTGAACCCTTGGGATTAGAAGCTGTTGTTTATTCATTAACTATGAATAAATGAACACCAGAAACTGAGATAATGGACCAAACAGCGAAATGTTAACCTCTATTAACCTCTGTTTTACACTTCCTATACCTTGCCCAAATTGCTTTGATCTTTCGGTAATGTATTATGACAGCTTTTTTGCCAATAGGGTTTTTCAAGTTAGGAGAAGGATGAGCATTTGTTTCTTTGTTTCATTATCCTATTGTCCTGGAAGAGGCATTAATGACCCAGCTAAACTGTTTGACCACTGCCCTTTCTCCTCCCTCCCTGTTGCAGGCTCCAGGTTTGAGGTTGAGAAGCCAATAAGCAGGCACTGTTGAGGCTGCCTGGGGGGGTGGAAGCTGGACCTCCTGTTTCACACAGACAACTGCAGGTGTCAGAGGCTAGTCGAGAAGGTGTGTACAGTTTGCCCACCATACAGCACTTTGAATTGATTGGCAATATTAGAAAAGATAATCTGCCATTGGGCTGTTCAGCTTTCAAAAGGGGAATTTATAGGGGATAATTGGAGAGCCTACACCGTGTTCATTAGCGGGATTTGAGGCGGCGACAAGCACCCACTTCGTGCCTGCCCTCAGGGTGATTTCCTGCTGTTGTCCCCATAGCAGCGTGTTGGGTTCCGAGCCACACCACAGCAGCTCTCTCTCTCTACCTCACTTCTTCCAGTTTGGGATCTGTTTTTGGATTATCCCTGCCCTTTGGACTACAAGTTGCAGCTCTGTGTATCTCTTCATTTAGCAAAGTTTTGGTAACTAGAAGTTCAGCAGTTCGTGAGTAACTAATGTTAATTTACTTGGTTATTTCTAAAGTTCACAGACGGTTTCTCTGTAGTTTAACTTCACAGTGAGGCTGGGAGGGGCTGTCCTGCCTCCCGAGGCATCATAGCTGTCTGTTCTTGCATTATAAGAGTTTCCAGTTTGTTCCTCTGTATTCCAAGTTTCTGACTTTTCTAGACTGTTATTCCATTGTTCATTAACATCCTATTGCATGTAATCAACCTATCATCAACTGGGCAAACAAACCTGAATCAAATTAGCTCAGAAAAATAATTTTTGATATCTAATAAATCATATTCATAATTTATCAGATTTCTGGCTTATAAATTTGATCGTAAATCATTTCACCTATATAGTGAAAGAGGTGTAGATTGTATTTCACAAGTGAGAACCCAGAAAAATATTTCTTGTTAATTCTTTAAGTATGCAATTAACATAAAGCAATGATCTTTTTAGAAATTAAACATTGTCATTATAAAGTAATGGTAAGAAAAACAAAATTGAAACACTTCTTAGAACTTGTACATCTGACTTAATGATGAAGTGTCACAAAATCAGTCAAAAAGTGAAAAGGAACTGCTTTTTATTCTAATCTTCAGACTTCAAAAGATATTAATCTATGATTCCATGTAATTTTAGCCAAATGGCTTTCCATTGGTATCATTTAATAGTGAAAATTGCATGCAACATTGCATACATGTTAAAAAAAGTTTACATTTTTTATCTCTTTAGAGTGTTTACATGATTTTCAATTATAATAATAGAAAGGAAAGGAGCTACTTAGTCTACAAATAAATACTCTGGCAAAGACTGTGGTGTACAAACACAATCTTTTATATGATGGTGAATGAGTAGTCTGAATATTTGTGGGGAAAAAAAAAAAAAAAAGAAGCTAACTTATCTGTACCATTACAGTGATGAAAGGTATTTACAAACTCTGGAGATTAAAAAGGAAAGAAAAAAAGATGTCATAGGAGATGTCAATTCTGATGAATGAGTAACCCCTTCTGCAGTATTTGTAATACCTAGCTGGAGATGCCGAACAGAGCTGCATTACGTCTTTGTGCAGACCTGAACCTGGGTATGCATCACCACTTTATCCCATTTCATAGTTTCAGAACAAAGGAGGTTTGGGTGTTCATCTCTGTTGTTGATTAATACCAATAGACAGCTAAGGCCCACACAGCCACTCGCTCACTCCCCACATAGGGCCAAGGAAGAGAAGTGGAAGGCAACAATCACCAATTAACTTGGTGCCAAACCAGTTCTCAAGCAATGGTAACCCCTGGCTGACTGCCCACCAGGTTTATTGATGAGCATGACATTATATAGTAGGAAATACGCTTTCAGTCTATTTGTGTTTGCTATCCCAGCTGTGTTCTCCCCCTGGCCTCTTATCTTCCCCCAGTTAACTCACTGAGGGCAGACTGAGACACAGAGAAGGTTTTGATGCTGTGTAAGCACTGCTGAAAAGTAACTAAAGTGCTGTTTTGATCACAAATGCCAAACGCAGCTCCATATGGCCTGCTGTGAAGAAACTAAACTCATTCCAGGCAAAAACAGTATCATTTCCTATGGGAGCCACATGTGTCACATCATATGCACTAGGTATTAGATTTAATTCTTAGAAGGTCAGGACCTAAAGAACAAATTCATAGTTCACATTGAAATTAAAGCTAAACACAGTCGTTATTCCATTCTGTCTTTCCTAGATGTTAACCATAGCAGCTGCCCTGCTGTATGAAGCTTCCTGTGTCATTAAATCTTGGTTTGGTTTTCTGTAGAGGGAAAGGGAGTGTTGTTCTCTGTGAATGTCTGAGCCGATTCCTTGAGGCTTTAACATCTATCAGAATTTTCACTGGAAGATATTTTACTTTCCTTTCAAAGTTCAGAATCTGTCTAAGCATGTGCTCTCGAGAACAAGTGAAGTCTCTATTACTTTGCCTTCTTAGGGCAACTAATGAGCATAGAGGGAACACGCAAAGAGGGTAAATAAATTAAAGAAATATTTGTGTAATCTCCACAGTACATTATAAGTCAATGAAATCATGCTGTTGGGATCATGTTGAGAGAGTCCCAAAGTACTTTTTTGATGCACTTAACAGATGTTTTTCCAAAAATATCTTGCCCCTCCAGTAAACACTCTTTGCACATTCCCTATCCTATATCTTTCTTTGCCAATTTGATCTTTAACACATTTTCTTATGTGGTTTTCTTAATGTGAAAAAAAAAACAACCACAACCAACAAACAAATTGTATGTGTTCATGTATCCAGATTGTATGCAAATATTTAAATCTGTTGTAAATCCCCTATGCATTTGAGAAATGGAAATAAAAAGCAAGGCAACAAACACAATTCTTAAATATATGGCATTCATTTTCAATAACTTCTGCATTATTCAATCTACATAGTTACATGACAATTATTTTTTAGTTTCACATTCTTTCAGTATTTTATTTCATACTTCTTTTCAGTGACTCCTCTATCAATATTATGTTCAGGTCAGCATTTGTGACCTTATTAGATTTTTTTCCTAAAAATGTCAATAGCAATAAGATTTTCTTCCCCCTCACTGGAAACAACAAATGAGTAGTACTGTGAATCTGAGAACAAATATTGTTAATAAACCTGCATGGTAGGTTTGCCTAAGCTAGCAGCCAACCACCTATAGCAGTTATTTGTCGCCTTTTGCTGCTCTAGTGGGGCAAAGGAACAAAATAGGGAAGAACAAAGTTGAGAAAATGTGGGTTTGAATAAAGATAGGAATATGTCTTGCTGTCGTGAAGGCATCACATGCCCAGAA